>JAGFNQ010006232.1:0-184177 GCA_024364735.1 Boesenbergia rotunda | reverse complement strand
TGTCAAGTTTCAGTTAAGTTTGTTTAGTCCTTAAACTAACCATTCCTAAGTCTAAGCATGGTAAATTGCAGAAATTTAAATAAACAATCAAACAAGCAAATTGCAAGAATTAAATTCTATTTAATAATAAATATCGTTTTAATTTGGCTCCCCCTGGACTAAAGCCACGGTAATGATTGGGCAAGATGTGAATCTTGTCCTTGGGGATCCAATACTGATTTGATCCAGTTGGTTTGTTCAGGTAAGTTTAGGTACCATGCCTGAACTTTACTTCTGGATGATTCAGTACAGCAAAGTAAGATCTTTGTCTAGATTTGGTTCTATAGCCAAGTCCGGATCGATTTAGAACTGATTTATGATTTCCAAGAATCATGTCAAGACCCTTGGAACCAGAAGTGAATCGTTCTAAAGCTGATCTAAGATCCTTAACCTGAATTTTCAGGGAGGAGTTCTCTTTCTCAAGTTTTTCAGCTTGAGTAGGAGTTCCTTCTTGACTCTTTTCGGTTAAGGGTTTAGAGTCAGCTCCCTCTTTCAGGAGTTTTACTTCCTGTCGGAGGGATTCGACTCGGAGTTTGGCTTTCGCCAATTCTCGAGAAAGATATGAAATTAGTTCATTTAATTGACATCTATTAAATCCACTTACCTTAATTTTGCCGTCCTCTGAGAAGGTCAGTCTGCCGTCGTCCTGTTCTGATTTTGACTCTGTCTCGACTTTCTCTGAGGCGGTTAGTGCTAGTAGGTTCGACTGTGGGACCTCTTGTTCTTCTTCGGAGGAGGACTCGTCCCACGTAGCTTGAAGTGCCTTCTTTCTTCTATTCTTCTTGGTTTTCTTTATATTCGGACACTCCGTCTTGTAGTGACCCTTCTTCTTGCACTCATAGCAGGTCACATTGGGCTTGTTCTTTTCGTTTGCGGGTTCAGCTGGTTCATCCTTTCTTCGGCTGGCCTTCCTTCTGTTGGTTTGATTCTTCAGTTCTTTGTAGTAGTTTCTTGCCAGTCGGACCAGCTTAGGTCTATCTCCTTCTTCATCTTCTGAGTCTGAGTCTGAGTTAGACTCGGGTTCAGGTTGAGGCTTCTTCTTTGTTGACCTTCCAGTTTTACCTGCAACAAGGGCAATACTTTTCTCGGCCAAATTACAGTTAGTCTGTTCATGTAATTCTAACTCAGAAAATAATTCATCTAATTTAATCTTTGAAAGATCCCTTGAAACCTTGTATGCATCTACCATAGATGCCCACAAGGTGTTTCTAGGGAAAGCATTTAGCGCATACCTTATTAGGTCATGGTTTTCTACCTTGTGACCAATAGTGTGAAGACCGTTCATCAGTTCTTGGATTCGTGCGTGAAGCTGGGCTGCTGTTTCGTTGTCGGCCATTTTGATGGTATACAGTTTGTTCAGGAGCAGATCTCTCTTGCTGATCCGAGTGTCTGATGTCCCTTCGTGCAGCTCGATCAGTTTTCCCCACAGCTCCTTGGCACTGTTGAAAGGGCCCACCCGGTTCAGCTCCTCTTTTGTTAAGCCGCATTGAAGGGTCTGGGTCGCCTTTGCATCTGCTTCAATTCTTCGTTTCAGAGCGGTGTCCCATTCTGTGTAGCTTTGAGGTACTCCTTCAGCATTTTTGGGGATCTCCAGTCCGGACTGGATGATTATCCACATGTCCACTTGAGTTTTCAGGTGGACCTCCATTCAACTTTTCCAGTAGGAAAAGTCTTCTCCACTGAAAAGAGGAGGTCTGGCTGTGCTGAATCCTTCTTGCATGGCCATTAGATATTCTATCTGAAAAAGAGATAAGAAAAAGAAGAACTTTGTCTAAAGATTTGGTCTTGGATTAGTAGTGCGGGATAAAGAAAATTAAATATCGAGGGGTGTTGCACCAACCTCGAAAAGAGAAGAAATTCGAACGAAAAAAAATATTAGAAAAAATTCGAACGGAAAAAGAATATTAACCGAAGTTCGAATGAAAAAAAATATTAAATAAAATTCGAATGAAGAAAAATGTTAAGCGAATCGAACGAGAAAAAAAATTCGAACAAAAAAAATATTAAAAGAAAAATTAAATAAAATCCAAAAAATTTTCAAACTGGTGGTTGCACCAAATTTGAACTTCCCCGCTCTGATACCACTTGTTGGATCAAGAGAACCGATAGAGGGGGTGAATATCGGAAAACGTTCGGATTTGAAAAGAGAATGCGTAGCGGAAGATTAAAAACAAACAGACACAGACGCCAAGGTTTTTACTTGGTTCGGAGCCTAGGTCGACTCCTACTCCAAGGCCCACGGTCGCTGACCGTTTACTGCGGGCAATACTATTATCGCGCAAAATCAGTTACAGAAATAGAATTACAATTAAAGTGCAGTACTGAAATTAAACTCTTCTTTTTACCGACATACGATGTAGATTACTTTTTCCGGAGCAGTAGGATGTCGTCGGCGCTTGTATCTTGAGTCGGGAGGTTGCCGGAGCAGAGCGCGGAAGCAGAAGAGCGTAGAAGCGTTGAAAGAATTCGTTGTTTGAAGCCTCGAGGTCGAGGGCCCTTTTATAGGCCCTGGGGGCGCCCGGAACGTCGGGGGCGCCCCCCCCCCCCCACGTGTAGGCCGATCCGCCTTTAACTCGGTCCGCTTCTGATCCCTTCAAACTCGGGATCAGATCTTGACCGGGGCGCCCGGGACGCTGGGGGCGCCCGGGTTGACCGGGACAAACTCTTATCCTCTTGGCTTCGCTGGAGCTGCTTCAGTAACTTCACCTGGGGGCGCCCAGAGCGCTGGGGGCGCCCGGGTGCAGCGGGGGCGCCCGGGAGCACGGGGGCGCCCCGAACATGAACTGTCGAAGCCTTCTTTTGCATTATGTGTTTTGTGTTCACCTTGGGGGCGCCCGGGACACTCCGGGCGCCCTGGTCAGCTGTTGCCTCACTCCTTTGAGGCTCTCTGAGCTGCAGACACTCGTTCCTTCGGTCCTGCATCCAGGGTTAGTCCAAAACACTATAAAGCAACAAGATGTTAGTTTATACAGCCTTAGCTATCTTGGTTCTGACTTTTGGTCTCCAAAATGGAACCCTAGGTCGAACCGACGCCTACTGTTCCCTCGACGGGGAACGTGTCCTCACCTACTCCTCTCGGGATAATGTACCTGATGCCAACCGCTCCTCTGGTTGGACTTTTGCCTAGCGGTCCTTTGCCAGGTCTTGGATACCAAGATGTCCTTCGCTCGGTGCCTAGCTGTCCTTCGCTAGGGCTTCAGTACCCTGGCATTCCTTCGCTAGTGACTAGCAGTCCTTCGCTAGGGCTTTGTGACCTGGCATTCCTTCGCTAGTGTCTAGCAGTCCTTCGCTAAGACTTTTTACCCTGGCATTCCTTCGCCAGTGCCTAGCAGTCCTTCGCTAGGACTTTTTACCCTGCACACTAGAGTAACATGTTTAGATAACAAGTAAGACTTAACTTTTGAGCCTTGTTGCCATTATCAAAACTCAGGTTCGACTTGGGTGCTTTCTGCACCAACACAATCTTCCAATGACTCTTTTTTGCTTTTCCTAGTCGATTGCCCCAATCGACTAGTGTGGTGAATCGACTGGCCAGTCGATTCCCCAACTCTTTGTTTGTTTGTAACAAATAGAAGAACACCAACTGAATCAATTGGACCAATTGATTCAGCTCATCTGAATTGACGGGCCTAATCGATTCGACCATTTTCTCTCATGAAGAAACCTTCTCTCAGTCGATCACCTAATTGACAGGCGTGGACTGAATCGACCGGCCAGTCGAACTCTATATGCCCTCGTGGAGAGCCTAGTCAACTGGCTCAGTTAACTAATCATGCCTTAAACCCTAAAACTTGATTTTAGGTTCCTTTGCCCAACTTGAAGTCTTCCAAGACTTGTTGGGACTTTCCATTTCCTAATATACAATCAACCTTGACCTGTTATAACTTCTTCACCAAGTGTCCGGTCAACTCTTGACTGATTTAGACTTTCCCTTGCCTATTTCCCTATTAGGACTTCATTCATGCTAAATTTTTATCTCTCAGCTAACCCAACGTGGACTTAACCTAATTCCCAATAAGGTTTTCCTAGTCCCACTAGGACTTCTCTTGTGCCAGTGTCCGGTCAACTCTTGACTGACTTAGACTTTCCCTTGCCTATTTCCCTATTAGGACTTCATTTGTGCTAAATTTTTAGCTCTCAGCTAACCCAACGTGGACTTAACCTAATTCCCAATAAGGTTTTCCTAATCCCACTAGGACTTCTCTTGTGCCAGTGTTTAGCTCCCAGCTTATTCACCTTTGACTTAACCTAGTTCCCAACTAAGTTTGCCTAGTCCCACTAGGATTTCTCTTTGCCTAACCCTCGAGTTAGGACTTGCTTTGCCAACATGTGATCTTTCTTGATCCACTTGAACTTGTTTCTCACATATTGTCAAATATCCGATCAACCTTGACCTATTTGACCTCTTCTCGCATATTGTTCAAATATCATTGTCAAACATCGAAACTCAAGCTCGAGCTAATCCGAGTTTAGTTAAACTGGTCAACCATTACCCAGAGAAGATTGTATCAATAATCTCTCCCTTTTTGATGTTTGATAATATGTTTAAGTTAGGCTAACCCATATTAGCCCATATGTTTAACTTAAACCCTACATTTTCTCCACCTTTGACACACATCAAAAACTCCTCGAGAGTCAATTTGTTCAAAAGGGACCCAATGAAAGTCTCATATCTTTCATTTGTATTCTATGCATAACCTTGATCATAAATCCATCACAATGAAGATTCCTAAATATTCGATTGTTCCAAGGCTCAACCTTAAGCATTCATTTCAATGAAGGTTCTCAACCTTCCATTGCCTTCTTATTAAAAGAAAAATAACTCATATCTTTAAAAAAGATCTCCCTCTTAGAACATGCTTTAACTTTTATTGTTGCACTAACAATGATTTTGAGCTCCTAAATCTTTAGGAGAACTCAAACTGAAGTTATGAGGTTTAAAAATTTAAGCGTAAACTTAACCCTCCCCTTAACCCCCACATTAGTCATTTTCAACCATTCCTTCCTTATTTTCTTCATGAAAATTATCCCTAAATGCTTATAAAAGTCTTCCATAGGGTTAGAAATAGTCAAATGACTTAAATTTGGCTTAATGTATTGGAATTAGACCATTTAGCTGAAATCAAGTTTTCTAATTGATCAGTTTTAGCAACCAATTGATTACAGCCCGTCCTAATTGATTGACGTTAGGAATCAATCGATTACGATCAACTCAATCGATCAGCCAATCGAGTCCGCGAGCCATTGTGGTCGAAAATTTACTCTAATCGATTGCTCTAATCATTATCGTGAGGTAATTGATTAGGCCAATTGATTACCCTAATTGAATTTTTGATTTCTAAAAATAATTTCATATTCAAATTCAGAAAATCATAAATAATTCTACGATTATCAAAAAATCATGAAATTTAACATAGGCATTAGTTATATCATATATTATCAGGAAAAATAATTTTCTATGAGAATGCATCATATTTCCAAAGCTTGACACAAAATTGAAAACCATAAATAAGAGTTTTCATAAACTAAGGATTCATGCTTTTTTAACTAGACATTTTAAACTTTGATCATCTAACCTAGGATGTCAATTAATGCTAATGTCTTTAATTTTAATAAATTAAAATAATGCATAATAGTGATCATGACATACATCAAATATATATTTTCAAAAGAAAAATTATCTAGCTACATTATGTATGTATGACATGACATATGATATTTTTCATAACTAAATATGAATGTTAGACATGATGTCATGCATATAATAGGGCACATATAAAACATGATATTTTTTTAGCTTTAAAAATAATACCTAGATTTTCTATCTAAGAATCATTAACTAGTCATTAAGCCAAGATAATACTAATTTGCCCTCATCTTCCTAAAGAAAATGTCAAAAATCCTATAAAGAAAATGTCAAAAATCCTAACTTGACATTTTTTTAAGTTTATCCCAATTGTGCCAATTTAATTAAGCTTAAATCTTTCAAAAATTTAATTTGGCACAATTTTACTCTTCAAGAGTAAATAAGTCTACTTCTCATTTTCAAAAAATTAGAATAACTTGAAAATGTCCCAAAGTATCAACTTCATTACAGTTAGGTTAACAACCCTTCCAATTAAAGTTGACAGACTCCAAACCCAACTAGGGTATGACGAATACATTGTTAGGACCCCAAAATCTATTGGTGCTCCTTGGGTGTTTTAGGTACTCACTAGGGATAACATCCCTTAATACCTTTCAAATGACTTTCCTAGGCTTCTTAGAAGCCTTAGTCATGCTAGTTACATCTAGGATAACTCTAGGGATATCTTCTCTTATCTTATGACCTTGGCTTGACTCTTAGACCTAGATTTAGTTCCATATGTATGATCATTGGAAACCAAGAAGGGGGGAGGGGAGGGCGAATCACGATCGTTAAAAAATCTTTCTTTTCATTTTATAGTAAAACAGAATAAAATAGAGAGAGTAAAGCAGCTAAAAATGTGAAACACTTTTTGTTTACTTGGTTCGGAGCCTTCGGCGACTCCTACTCCAAGGTGTTGGTGCAAGATGCATCAGTAATGGCTTCCTTTGTTTCGATGTTTAACAATATACTTAAATTAGTAATATGTGTTAGACAAAGTAAGGGTTAGTCAAAGTGATCAAGGGTTAAGCCAAATAGGATATGATGTTTGGCTGAGGCAAACAGAACCCAGGGTTGGTTAAGGTTGTTGATGTAGTCTGACCTTGATTGTTGTTTTGGTGTTGACATCGATTTTAGTTTAGGTTGATGATTATGATTATGGTTAAGTCCTAATCGGGGATTAGGCACGGAGTGGTTGGAAAATCCTAGCTTGGAGGGCTAGGTGGTGAAAAGTCCTAACCTGGAGGGTTAGGTGTGACAAATCCAAGCTTGGAGGGCTAGGTGTTGAAAAGTCCTAATTCGGAAGGGTTGGGTGAAAAGTCCTAGCTTGGAGGGCTAGGTGAAAAGTCCTAACTTGGAAGGTTAGGTGAAAAGTCCCAACTTGGAGGGTTAGGTAAAAAATCCTAGCTTGGAGGGCTAGGTGTGGAAAAGTCCTAACTCAGAAGGTTGGGTGAAAAGTCCTAGCTTGGAGGGCTAGGTGAAAAGTCCTAACTTGGAGGGTTAGGTGAAAAGTCCCAACTAGAGGGTTAGGTGAAAAATCCTGGCTTGGAGAGTAAGTTCCTAGCTTGGAGGGCTAGGTTGGATGAAACCCTAGCTTGGAGGGCTAGGTTGGAGCCCCTGGATCAGTCTGGTGATCGATCAGGGAGGTTGGCACGGTACTCCTTCGTGGATCGGTTTGGTGACCGATCCAGCGATGACTGACCGATCTGGTGACCGATCAGGGAGTATGCGTTTCACTCACTACACAGCTCTTGATCGGTCTGGTGACCGATCAGGGAGCTCACAAGTGGGTTGAGTTCCCCTGCTGATCTGCTCCTGATCGGTCCGGTGACTGATCAGGGAGCATCCAGTAGGTTTTTGGCAAACCTACTGATCGGCTCCTGATCGGTCTGGTGACCGATCAGGGAGAAACTGTGACCGATCAAGCTGAATGATCAACTGTCGCGAGGTTTCTCAACCTGACCAATCAGGCTAGAGCCTGATCAGTCTCGGAGCAGCCTGATCGGTCTGGTGAGCGATCAGCCAGTGGATTCCGAGCAGGATTGTGGCAAGCTGATTGCAGGATCGGTTTGGTGACCGATCAGGGTGACCGATCATACGAGCTTGCGATTCCAAGTTTCTCACTGTGGACCGATCAGGCTGGAGTCTGATCGATCTGGGATATCTCTGATCGGTCCGGTGACCGATCACATTAATTCAAATTGCATTGTCAAACGCTCTGATCGCGTCTGAACGTATCTAATTCTCTACGCTTAACATCTGATACTTGATTTTCTGCTTGATATGCTGTGCTAATGGTCTGATTAAGCTTTAGGTGACAGGGAAGGATTCAAACACTCAAGGAGAGTCAATGGAGGCCTTTCCTTGGAGCAGGTCTGTCCATTTTCCATCTCAAGTTGCAACGGACGATGGTGTTGGCTGGAGCTGCTAACTGGGGCTGGTCTGAGAGAGGCTCAGGAAGTCCAAAAGAGCTCAGTAGTGGCTGGTGGTTGCAGGAGAGTAGCTGGAGGCTGCAATGAGGTGGTGACCTGGAGCTGAGTGGAGGAGACTTAAGCGCTTGGGCGAACAAGTCTCCACAACTCTAACTGCAACAACTCTTATCAGTAACGCTGCGTGCTTGTGTTCTCTGCTGTTCCATCGTTCTTGAGTAAGCAGCTGCAATCTTTGAAGCAACCATCCCTTACTTGAGCACTTGGAGGAAGAAACAAGAGGCTTGGTGAGTCCATCAGCGAGAAGACAAGAAAAAGGGAGTTCTTGCGTGAGATCGTCGCTTGGTGGAGCTCGAGTGAAGCGCTGCTTGTGTTCTTGTCTGTCCTAAGTGCTGAGTATCATCTTTCTTGTGTTTCATTGTGCTTAAAACTATATCTCTGTTGAAACGCTGTGGAGAGGTTGCTCCACCGAGAAGGAGGTTGCATTTTATCCGGTGTTCACCAGGGCTTGATCTGCCAACGATCAAGGGATCGCCCACCTTAAGGGCACGCCAAGGAGTAGGGGCAAGTTATCCCCGAACCTTGTAAATCCTCTTGTTAGGGTTCTTGTATTTGCTCATAGCTTAGGGGTTTCATTTCTGCAAACTTTGTTTTCTTGTTCTTCCGCTGTGTTACTAACATGTGAGTTGCAGAAAAATCGATAAGTGCTAAAGATCAAGTGTTTGACTATATTCACCCCCCCCCTCTCTAGCCATTCGAGTTCCAACAAGTGGTATCAGAGCTTGGGGCTCTGTACAAGCGGATTAACAACCGAGAGCTATCAAGAATGGCTTTGAGAGAAGGCTTTTCCACCACCCGACCTCCCTTCTTCGATGACGCAGATTTCTAATATTGGAGATCGAAGATGGAATATTACTTAAAGATGGACATCAACACTTGGTTCGCGGTGAAGGAGGGTTTTACCCCTCCGAAGGATGATGAAGGCAAAGAACTAGAGTCTTGGCGTTGGTCGGCTGAACAAACTCGAAAGAGTGAACCCGACGCCAAGGCGGTGGTGACCCTACAATGCGGCATGAACAAAGACCAACTCATCAAGGTTGGTCCCTTTACAAGCGCTAAAGATTTGTGGAACAAGCTCATAGAACTCCACGAGGGCACCCGAGACTCAAGGATTGCCAAGAGGGACTTATTCCTCAATCAACTTCAAAACCTCTCCATGAAGGAGAATGAGACTGTAAGTGAGCTCCACAGCAGATTCAAAGAGGTATTGAATGGTCTCCACTCAATTGATGAAAAGGTCGAAACTCGAGACCTTGTGAGGTATGTGTTAAAAGCATTTCCAAGGAATGATTTGTGGTCATCCATGGTGGATGTCTATAAAGTTTCCAAGGATTTATCAATTGTTAAACTAGATGATCTATTTTGTGAAATGGAATTACATGAGATGGCTAACAAAGGCCCCAAGGAAAAGGGAATTGCCTTAGTTGCAGGGGACCGATCCAACAAGAAGAAGAAGGAGAAGAAGAAGGAGAAGGAAGTCTCCTCATCTTCTTCCTCATCTGAATCCGAGTCCGAATCCGAGGAAGATGGCAGCGGGTTCTCTTCCTTCGAGATGGCAAATTTTGTGAGAAGGATGATGAGAAGGGGTCGACGCTTCAAGGGTAAAGGTAACCCTAGTGAAGCTAAAGTTGATAAGACTAATGCTTCTTGTTATGAGTGTGGCAGGAAAGGGCATTTCAAGAGTGAATGCCCAAAGCTAAAGAAGAAGGAGGAAAAATCCAAGAAGAAAGAAGAAAAATCCAAGAAGAAGAAGAAGGCCTTGAAGGCCACGTGGGATTAGTCCTCCTCAAGCTCATCGGATGAAGAGGAGGAGAAGAGCACAAAGCATGTGGCACTCATGGCTCTTGGAGAAGAAAACAGTGATGAATCCTCCGACTCCTCAAACGCGGCTTCATCATCTTCGGATGATGAAGAGGTAACCTCTCCCAAACTTGAAAAATGTTATAGAGCAATTGCATGTTTAACCAATATGTTGAAGAAGTCAAAAAATAGGGTTAAATCATTATAATTAGAAGTTGAACAATTGAAATCATCTAGGGATGAGAACATAGATGATTTGCATGTTGAAATGTTAGAGGATGAGATTAAGTCATTAAAAATTGAGGTTGAACACTTGAAATCCTCTAGGGATGAGGATGTTGATGATTTGCATGTTGAAATGCTAGAGGATGAGAACAAATCATTGAAGAGTGAAGTTGAGAGACTCAAGAGTATTCTTGAGAAGTTCTCAACTAGCTCAAAGACCCTAGACATGATCTTGAATGCCCAAAGGGCGGTCTATAATAGGGCCGGTATTGGTTACCGACCCAAAGAACCTTTATTTGTGAGCTTAATGTCTAGGACTGGTGTTAAGCCACTTAAGACACCCAAGGTTCAAAAGAAAGTTGTCAAGGCATGGGTGCCTAAGTCTTGTCTAGTAGGTGCTTTAGGTCCCAAGGTTTGGGTACCTAAAACTTCTATTTTTCGAATTGTGTAGGTTATGATTAAGGGGGAGAATCTATCTACTTGGTTCATTGATAGTGGATGCTCCAAACACATGATCGGGGATAGATCATTGTTTACCACACTTCAAAGAAAAAGTAGAGGTAATGTTTCATTTGGTAACAATGGTAGTCTTAAGGTCATAGGAATAGGAGACATTCAAATATCTGAATGTCTTAGAATTAAAAATATCCTTCTAGTCAAGGGGATGACATTTAATCTCCTAAGTGTCAGTCAATTGTGTGATGCGGGTTACACAATTGATTTCAAATCAAGTCAATGTCTAGTTAGACAACATGACAATGTTGACACGGTACTAGTAGGAACTAGAGTGGATAACATTTACCAAGTTTCCTTTAAAAGTGCTACTAATGCTTTTGCTAAGTGTCTCATGTCGAAAGAAGAGGAGTCCACCCTTTGGCACCGGAGGCTAGCACATGTTAACATGAAGATCATCTAGAAGTTGGCCAACAAGGGATTGGTTCATGGCTTACCAAGCATCAAGTATGAAAAAGACAAACTTTGTGATGCATGTCAAATGGGTAAGCAAACAAAATCTGCACATAAAGGTAAAAGCACTGTAAGTACTTCAACCGTTTTGGATTTACTTCATATGGATTTGTTTGATTGTAGCACTATCATATCTTTGAATGGAAGTAGATATTGCTTTGTTATCATTGATGATTTTACTAGATATACATGGACTTATTTTCTTAAATATAAGGATCAAACCTTAGATATCTTCATTTCTTTTTGTAGAAGAGTTGAAAATGAAAAATCATCAACCATTAAGACAATTAGAAGTGATCAAGGAGGTGAATTTCAAAATCAACGATTTTTAGAATTTTGTCAAGATAGAGGGTATAGACATGAGTTCTCCACACCTAGAACACCACAACAAAATGGTGTTGTAGAGAGGAAGAATCGTGTTTTACAAGAGGCTGCACGAAGCATGCTCAATGAGTACTCACTACCGAGTTACTTATGGGCCGAAGCTGTAAACACGGCTTGCTACGTGCAAAATCGAGTTCCCATACATAGATTCTTAGGTAAGACTCCCCATGAACTTTGGTTTGGAAAACCACCTATGGTTAAACATCTTAGGGTATTTGGTTGTAAGGTATTTATCCTAAACACCAAGGACCACCTTGGAAAGTTCACGGCAAAGGCTGATGAAGGGATACTAGTCGGGTACTCCTTAGTTAGCAAAGCCTATCGAGTCTACAATAAGAAATCTAGATTGGTTGAAGAGTCTTCTGATGTGGTTTTTGAAGAAATTCCAAGAGCAAATGACCAATCAGAAAATGTAGAAGGAGTTCAACTCGAACTTAGGAGACTAAGTTTGAATGAAATTCCAAGTGTTGTTGATGGTGATGAATCTGATGACGGTGAGCCTAGACAACCCATAGATCAGCCGGATCCTGAGGCTGAGCTTGTGTCTAGTGAAACCATTCAAGAAGCACCACCAACACCTAGGCAAACAAGATTATCCTCTAGTCATCCCCAAGACCAAATTGTTGGAGATATCCATCATGGGGTTAGGACTAGATCATTCTTCCAGAATGAGGCTAATGAAGTTGCTTTAATTTCCGAAATTGAACCTAGGAAAATTGATGAAGCATTAAATGATCCCGATTGGATCATCGCAATGCAAGATGAACAAGGTCAATTCGAAAGAAGTCAAGTTTGGGACTTAGTCCCTAGACCCAAGAAGACCACCATTATTGGAACCAAATGGGTCTTCAAAAACAAATTGAACCATAAGGGAGAAATCATAAGAAACAAGGCACGCATAGTAGCCAAGGGCTATAGTCAAGTTGAAGGCCTTGATTATGATGAGACCTATGCTCTCGTGGCACGATTAGAGTCCATCCGATTAATGCTTGCATTGGCGGCACATCGAGGTTTCAAGTTATATCAAATGGATGTCAAATCGGCCTTTCTAAATGGTTTGATTAGAGAAGAGGTCTATGTTGAACAACCTCCAGAGTTTGAGAGTACCGAATTCCCAAACCACGTGTTCAAGCTCAAAAAGGCACTTTATGATCTTAAACAAGCACCCCGCACTTTGTATAAGCGATTGTCGACATTTCTAATTGAGAAAGGCTTTGTAAGAGGCCAAATAGACCCTACACTGTTTCTACGTAGAGATGGTGACAATATTTTTGTAGCCCAAGTATATGTCGATGACATAATTTGTGGCTCAAATAATAAGGGCTATTTAAATGAGTTCATTGGACACATGGAAAGTGAATTTGAAATGAGTCTAGTGGGAGAGTTGACTTTCTTCCTTGGACTTGAAATCAAATAAACTCGAGATGGGATCCATGTGCACAAATCGAAGTATACTCAAGAGATGCTTCGAAAATTCAATATGAGTGATTCAAAAGAGGTAACCACTCCCATGGCTACAAACACAAGATTAGACAATGATGAGAGTGGTAAAGCCGTTGATTTGACTCAATATCGGAGCATGATAGGTAATCTGCTATACCTCACAGCTAGTCGACCTAATATACTTTTTGTTGTGGGTATGTGCGCTAGGTATCAAGTCTGTGCCAAGGAATCTCACTTGATTGCTGTCAAGCGAATTTTGAGATACCTCAAAGGCACAATTGGTGTCGGTCTTTGGTACCCTCATACCGAGTCATTTGACCTAATTGGTTATACCGATTCCGACTACGCTGGATGTAAGTTGGATCGGAAAAGCTCAAGTGGGGGCTGCCAATTCTTAGGTTCATCCTTAGTTAGTTGGTCAAGTCGGAAGCAACATTGTGTTGCTCTCTCCACGACCGAGGAAGAATATATCGCCATGGGAGAGAGCGTATCATAATTGTTGTGGATGATACATACTTTAGAGGACTATGGATTAAGCTACAAAGGTGTGCAAGTGTTGTGTGACAACATTAGCACAATTAACCTAACAAAGAATCCGGTCCATCATTCTAGGACAAAGCATATTGAAGTGTGTCACCACTTCATTAGAGATCATGTTGCTAGAGTAGATGTTGTACTCTCATATGTAGAGTCCAAATCAAATCTAGCCGACATTTTCACTAAACCACTTTCCGAGAATGAGTTTAGCTTCTTAAGAAGGGAGTTGGGAATGTGTCGCGCTTCATAGGTTACAAAATGCACTCAAAACCCTTCATGATTAGTTCTAATTGTTGGGATACAATTGGGTAACTTTGGGGACATCTCACACAAACTATAAGGTTCAACAAAATGTTTTTGTTTGCTAGAAATGGGGTGAGATGTTAGGATCAACTCAATTTCTTGAAATGTCAATGCATCCCTTGAGAAATTAAGTTGACGAGATAAAAATCACTTCGGTGACCAAGTATGGGGAAAACCAATGATAACACATGTGTATTTGGCTCCATGATCATACTTGGACATTCCAATCAAGGAAACTTGATTGGACTTTGAATTTGGGACAATCTTGGTTGAAATTGATTGAATGATTGTTGATTGAGTTTGACTCCACTTGGGTGGAGCAAAGTGATTTGTTCAAACCATAAGGATATTTGATCCTTGTTTAGGGATTAATTATAGTCAAGGGATCACTTCCAAGATCGATATCTTTCATCAAAACCCTTCAGAAATCGAAGAGAAGTCTGAAACTGAAAGTTTGAGATCGTATCAGGCAATATCAGGAACCCTGATCGGTCACTGGACCGATCAGGAGTATGGCTGATCGGTCACCGGACCGATCTGGCTCTCTCCTGTGGTGATCGATCCACAGACCGATCAGAGGGGTCACAGAGACTTGGGCGAAATTTTGTCTAAACAGTCTGTGTTGGCCTGGATCGGTCCCCGGACCGATCTGGCACCCCGTGATGATCGGTCCACAGATCGATCAGGGGGCTCACGGAAAAACTCTATGACCCTATTGTTCGCTTCCTGATCAATCAGCCGATTGATCAGGAGCCTGCCTGATCGGTCACCCGACCGATCAGGACCTGGCCCAGTCCGATCAGGCCGGAGCCTGATCGGTCTGGGCGCTATCAGATCGAACGGTAATCCGTTCAACCGCATCAAAGTTTGGTTGGTGGACCGATCCACCAACCGATTTAATCACGGATTCTCTTCACTTCCCAAGCCTTAACCGACCAAAACCCCTCAGTGCCGAACCCCCTCTCCTTCTTCCTTGCGCATACGATTCTTCTTCCTCTTGCTGTTCGTGTGCGATCCTGAGAAGGTGTGCTGCAAGCTCTTCCTCATCTTCTGCAAGTTCCTTTTTACTCGAGGTCTTGAGCTCATCTCTTACGTCGAGAACTTCTCCTACGTGAGCTCTCCTTTCAGCCTTCAAGATCCTCTCAAATCAACATCAATGGCACCTAAGTGAGTTTTTGTTTAGTTTTTCTTACAGATCAGTTCATAGATTATTAGTTTGTTCTAATCATGATTGTCATTTTGTGTTGTGGTGTATCTTGTGTCGTGACCCAATGTGTCTGCCGTGATCCTTCCTTGCCATGTCTTGTCTTTGATCAAATGTCTTACCTTATGATTATTTCTCCGTGATCAAATCTGTTGCCATGATCCACACCTACTGATTAAATCTAATTTGATCCATGTCTTACCTTATGATCACTGTTTGGGTCTTTGATTACATCTTGTCTTTTGATCAAACCTTAATTTGTATCATGATTCGACTCACTTCTCTTGATCAAACCTGCTATCTTGATCATTCCACTCTTTAGAAAATCTTCTAAGGGAAAAGAACCCGTAGAGGGCAGCTCGAAGGGCAAAGACCCTTTTTCATCCGCGCCCTCCCGAAGGCCTCAGCCTTCCTCAAGTTCTCGCTTTCCCAATGCATACCTGGAACAAACCTTCCAAACTAGAAACTTTAAACTTCTACCTTGTAGATCAATTGATAGGACTTTCTTATATGAGCACTACCCCTCTATTAAAGAGGTGGTCGATTTCTATAATCTCAAATTTTTCCTTTCTCTCGAGCGGACCATAAATGTTGATCTTGTGTCCGAATTTTACAACAACTTGCAACCAGGACCACAAGAGGGTTTTGGGTATACAACTCGGGTAGCCAAAACCAACCTTAACATTACCAACAAAAACTTTTCAGAATTTCTTGGTTGTCGACGATCGCCTAATTTTTACTCTATCTATCCTGCGATCCTGGACCCGTTACTGCCTCCATTTGTGGGAGTCACCCCCGACTCGATCTACGAGTATATCTTTCGACATCCTAGGCCAGCTGGCCTCGATGAGTTAGTGCCCGACTTCCCGACCTTTACTGCTCTTCGTCTTTCCCCTGATGATTATATTCTTTTCAAGATAATCACAAACTGTATTCTGCCAATAACTTCTAAACCTCTCAGTGAGATCCGTTCTTATCATTGTTTGCTACTCTATGCGATGCATCGCCATCTGGAGTATGATCTCATGGCGTGCCTTATCTTTTCCATCATAGCGTATAGCAAGCCCGAGCGGCACACAGTCTACATGCCATATGGACACATTATCACTGATTGGCTCCAGTCAGTTGGTATCGATGTATCCAAGGGCCGGACGGTGTCGATGGTTCGACAAGACTGCCAACTTGGGAAACGTGTGTTTGCCAAGTCTGGTCTAGCTGTCAGACCTCAGGGCCTGGGTCTTATATGGAAGGATGGACGGGGTCTAGGGGAGCTACCACGGGCGGACCACATACAGGTACCAGCAGCTCCGGCTGTACATCTTGAGGCACCCGCTGCAGCAGACTATGAGTACAGTCCAGATCTCGATCTACGATGGCAGATCGCGGAACTCGAGCAGTCCATGGACCATCGATTACACCTGTTGGAGCTCGGGTAGATGACATTTCAGACGGAGCTCCGATCCGGGATTTCTGATCTGCGTGCCAGTCAGGAGGAGTATCAATCTACGATGCTGACCCAGCAGCAGTCTTGGATCGAGGAGTGGCGCATATGGGCGGCTGGTCATCCCTACCAGTCTGCCCTTCCTGGAGGTGCGCCCTCTGCCAGGGCTGCACCGGGGCATGTTGTTCCTGATGATGTGGACGACCCTATGCAGGCTGACTCCCCCACTAACGATTGATTATACTCTGCATCTGTTGGTGATTTGACTATCTGACTGTTTGGTTGTATAACTTTCGGGTTGTATGCCCCATGACATGAATCTTATGGCCTTGTGCCACACTCGCTTTGACTTTGGTGCATTGATATGCATCTGATTAGTTGTCTGGTTTTGATGCACTTGACTATGACTAGATTTTGATTAATGATGCATCTGATATTTTTCATGTATTTCACATTTGCCTTATCTTGTTTTGATTGTTGGCTTATATGTGTGTTCACATGATTACTATCTACATGTTTGCGTTGTTATGATTCTGCTTGTGATGCCTTGTTCATATGAAGCATGTGATTGCTATATCTTGATCTATCTTTTTCACATGATGTCATATGTTTTTCAAAATTAAATCATACCTTTGTTGTTTTGGGAAACCCCTAGGGTTGAGGGGGAGTTTGTTTGTACTTAACAACCCGTCTAGACCCTTTTCGGTGTTTGACAAAGGAGGAGAGTGTGGTTGGTTAAGTTTAGGATGATCATGTTGTAGGGGGAGGATCCTAATTCCCCTATGATTCTGAAATTTGAGAGAAAATTGATTGAGAATTCCTAAACTTAAAATCGGGTTGTCAAACAACAAAAAGGGGGAGATTGTTGATGCAGTCTGACCCTGATTGTTGTTTTGGTGTTGACATCGATTTTGGTTTAGGATGATGATTATGATTATGGTTAAGTCCTAATCGGGGATTAGGCACGGAGTGATTGGAAAATCCTAGCTTGGAGGGCTAGGTGGTGAAAAGTCCTAACCTGGAGGGTTAGGTGTGACAAATCCTAGCTTGGAGGGCTAGGTGTTGAAAAGTCCTAATTCGGAAGGGTTGGGTGAAAAGTCCTAGCTTGGAGGGCTAGGTGAAAAGTCCTAACTTGGAGGGTTAGGTGAAAAGTCCCAACTTGGAGGGTTAGGTGAAAAATCCTAGCTTAGAGGGCTAGGTGTGGAAAAGTCCTAACTCGGAAGGTTGGGTGAAAAGTCCTAGCTTGGAGAGTTAGGTGAAAAGTCCTAACTTGGAGGGTTAGGTGAAAAGTCCCAACTGGAGGGTTAGGTGAAATATCCTGGCTTGGAGAGTCAGGTCCTAGCTTGGAGGGCTAGGTTGGATGAAACCCTAGTTTGGAGGGCTAGGTTGGAGCCCCTGGATCTGTCTGGTGATCGATCAGGGAGGTTGGCACGGTACACCTTCATGGATCGGTCTGGTGACCGATCCAGCGATGACTGACCGATCTAATGACCGATCAGGGAGTATGCGTTTCACTCACTGCACATCTCCTGATCAGTCTGGTAACCGATCAGGGAGCTCACAAGTGGGTTGAGTTCCCCTGCTGATTTGCTCCTGATCGGTCCGGTGACCGATCAGGGAGCATCCAGTAGGTTTTTGGCAAACCTACTGATCGGCTCCTGATCGGTCTGGTGACCGATCAGGGAGAAACTATGACCGATCAAGCTGAACGATCAACTGTCATGAGGTTTCTTAACCTGACCGATCAGGCTAGAGCCTGATTGGTCTCGGAGCAGCATGATTGGTCTGGTGACCGATCAGCCAGTGGATTCCGAGCGGGATTGTGGCAAGCTGATTGCAGGATCGGTTTGGTGACCGATCTGGTGACCAGTCAGGGTGACCGATCATACGATCTTGCGATTCCAAGTTTCTCACTGCGGACCGATCAGGCTGGAGCCTGATCGGTCTGGGATATCTCTGATCGGTCCGGTGATCGATCACTTTAATTCAAATTGCATTGTCAAACGCTCTGATCGCGTCTGAACGTATCTGATTCTCTGCGCTTAACATCTGATACTTGATTTTCTGCTTGATATGCTGTGCTAATGGTCTGATTAAGCTGCAGGTGACAGGGAAAGATTCAAACACTCAAGGAGAGTCAATGGAGCCCTTTCCTTGGAGCAGGTCTGTTCGTTTTCCATCTCAGGTTGCAACAGACGCTGGCGCTGGCTGGAGCTGCTGACTGGGGCTGGTCTGAGGGAGGCTCGGGGAGTCCAGAAGAGCTCAGTAGTGGCTAGTGGTTGCAGGAGAGCAGCTGGAGGCTGCAGTGAGGTAGTGACCTGGAGTTGAGGGGAGGAGACTTAAGCGCTTGGGCGAACAAGTCTCCACAACTCTAACTGCAACAACTCTGATCAGTAACGCTGCGTGCTTGTGTTCTCTGCTGTTCCATCGTTATTGAGCAAGCAGCTGCAATCTTTGAAGCAACCATCCCTTACTTGAGCACTTGGAGGAAGAAACAAGAGGCATGGTGAGTCCATCAGCGAGAAGACATGAAGAAGGGAGTTTTACGTGAGATCGTCGCTAGGTGGAGCTCGAGTGAAGCGCTGCTTGTGTTCTTGTCTGTCCTAAGTGCTGAGTAAGATCATTCTTGTGTTTCATTGTGCTTAAAACTATATCTCTGTTGAAATGCTGTGGAGAGGTTACTCCACCGAAAAGGAGGTTGCATTTTATCCAGTGTTCACCGGGGCTTGATCTGCCGACGATCAAGGGATCGCCCACGTTAAGGGCACGCCAAGGAGTAGGGGCAAGTTATCCCCGAACCTTATAAATCCTCTTGTTAGCGTTCTTGTATTTGCTCATAGCTTAGGGGTTTCATTTCTGCAAACTCTGTTTTCTTGTGCTTCCGCTGTGTTACTAACGTGTGAGTTGCAGAAAAATCGATAAGTGCTAAAGATCAAGTGTTTGGCTATATTCACCCCCCCCCACCCTCTCTAGCCATCCGAGTTCCAACAAAGGTAACCAAGGGTTAGCCAAACAGGACCTGATGTTTGGCAGGATGATCAAACCAAAATTAAATCTAGTTAATATACTAAGTTTTGATCAGTTAGAACAAGGGTTAGCTAAACAGGATCTGATGTTTAGCAAAAAAACCCCAGGGTTGGTCAGTTAGACCAAGGAGTTAGCTAAACAGGATCTGATGTTTAGCAGAAAACCCAGGGTTGGTCAGTTAGACCAAGGAGTGAGCTAAACAGGACTTGATGTTTGGTAGAAGAGAAGTCTAGTCAGGATTAATATGACTAGCAAAAGAAATCCTTATCAAGGTAAAGTCCTAGTTAACCTAGGCACGAAATCCTGGTTCGAGGAATTGGGCACTAAGTCCTGGCCGAGGGCTAGACACCTAAGACCTAACTGAGGGTTGGGCACGAAGTCCTGGTTCGAGAAATTGGGCACTAAGTTCTGGCCGAGGGCTGGGCACCTAAGACCTGACTGAGGGCTAGGCACGAAGTCCTGGTTCTTAGAATTGGGCAATAAGTCCTGGCCGAGGGCTGGGCACCTAAGACTTGACCGAGGGTTGAGCACGAAGTCCTGGTTCGTGGAATTGAGCAATAAGTCCTGGTCGTGGACTGGGCACCAAAGTCTTGATCCAGAAGATCGGGCAAAAGTCCAACCGGAGGAGCCGGTTGGCAAACTTCTCCTAAGAGGAGTAGGCGAGGGCGCGTTCCCAGAGAAGGGAACACTAGGCGTCGGTTCGACCGAGGGTTTCGTGAGAAAATCAAAGTCAGAACCAATCGTTAAGGCTAAGATTATTTGCATGTTTGTCTTGTGTTTGTGTATCTTGCAGGTACCTAGAGTTTGAGGCAAAGCAGGTAAGCAAACACAAGGTGACTAGAAAACTACTTCCATGGCACCCCCATGCTTCCAGGCGCCTGGATGGTTCCATACGCCCTAGAAGGTCTAGGGCACCCTGGACTGCATTCTTATCAGCAGCACGAAGTTCGCGATTTACCACCAATAGGGTGCCTCAGATGCTCTTGGGCGCCCATGAAGATACAATAAAAGGGGCTTCGACCCCTCAACTCAGGACAATATTCGCAACATCATTCTAAGCATTCTGAGCAAAGAAAAAGCGCTAGAGACGATGCTCTGCGACTGAGGAGGCTCTAGGAGGAAGTGTGCTGCACTTCGGACTTCCAGATTGACAGGATCGTCGACTTTTCATTTTGGTTTGCTTTTATTTTATGAAGTTAATTTACTTTTTCTTTTGGTTGTAAACTTGCACTGTAAGACGGGTTTCTCCACCTCCGGAAAGTCCGGAAAGGAGACCACTAGTGGACGGGCGCTGCCCGTAATTAGGCCTTGGATGTACTAACCCTAGGGGGTTGGGAACCAAGTAAATCTCGCGTGTATGAGTGTCTTTTATTTTCGTTCTTTATTATTTCTGCTGCTACTAACTCTCTGATTAGAACGAATGAACGTCAAAGTTTACAAAGAAATTTTTCGAGTCGATATTCACCCCCCTCTATCGACGGCACTGGTCCCACAAGTGGTATCAGAGCCCGATCGCTCTTCATCGGACTAACAGCCGACGGAGCAAAGACGCCAGGAGTTGAGGGGGAGCAAGGGTGAATCAGTTATATTTCAATTATGTCAGTATTTAAATTTCACATAATATGTTTTAAGTGCAGGGGGAGAGAACACTATAAAAACCAGTGTCCTACTCGTAAGACTCGATCGTCAACACCGGCGGCAAGGGAGGTACCAGCGCTAGGAGTCCGGAGGGACTAGAGCCATATCCAATGCTTCAGATGTCAAAAGCACGGACACTACAAGAACCAGTGTCCGACCAAGGTACGAAAAGTTACTTTTGGCAATAATTTTCAAACTCCTGCACAGTTTCACAAGCATGTTGATAAGTCTGATAATTTAGTTAATTTTTCTGACAAATTAAATCTTCTACATAATCAGCTTAATGTCTTATACGAGAAATTATCAAACTTAGAAAATAGTAGAATATCGAATATAAATTCTTTAATCTTTAAAATTAATGCCAAAATTTTTGAAATTAATAATAATGTTAAGGATTATAAAAATTCCTTAATTAGAAATTTTTTTTCTAATAATCATGATAATTTTGAGGATAAAGATAAAATTATCATCAATAATATTTCTGAAAATTCTGATAAAATTAGTACTGATGATATTAATAATTCTCAAGATAATATAATTAATAATAAATCTGATGATAATCCTGATAATTTAGAAACCTCTTTAAATAATAATGAAGATTTAATTAATAATTTCTTGGATAATCTTGAAGTCAATTATGAAAAATTAATTAGTAATCCTGAAAATTATTCTACCTATTTTGTAGATAATGAAATTTTAATTAATAACTCTGAAAATGAAGATGAAGAATATGATTCTGAAAATGATAAAGAATTCAACAAAATTAAAGATATAATTAACAAGGCTTACAAAAATTCAAATAATGCAGAAGTATTAAACAAGTTTGAAAGCTTAAAAACAAAAGAAAACATTAAGGAATCAGAATGTTTTGAATTACTAAAAATGATGCAATTAGACTCATAATTACTATTTCACCTTGAAATCTTAAAATCTAATTAATTCTTAACAATTTAATTAATTTAACTCTAATTAATCCTTAATTATTTTAACTCTAATTAATCCATAATTATTTTAACTCTAATTAATTCTTAATTAATTTAACCCTAATTAATGCTTAACATTTTTTGTAACGACCCGCCTTCTGGTACTAAGCTTTAAGGCGGATCGCTACTAACTGGCTAACAGATTACTGATTTTTTGATGCTAAACAAACTGGGAGAATTTAAAATTTTTGCTATTTACTGAACTAACAATTCACAACTTAAACATGCTGTTGTAAATCATAAACATGTTGGAAGTTAATTGCTAAACCATTCGTGCAAAACTGAAATCGAAGCACACAAGAGATTAAACAAAAACTTTAATTTTATTAGCTTGGCCAGTATTTGAACCCCCAACATCAGTGTTGCATGACAGAAGCACTAACCAACAGCCCTACAACACTTTCTGTGTTACACTGGCACCAGTCGACTGATATCTTGCCAGTCGACTGGTGCAGTCGACTGCACTTGGGATTCACTCGCCCGAATGTTTCTGTTCCCTCGACCAGTCGACTGGTAGCTGTCACAGTCGACTGGCAGCTCTAAAATCTGAATTTTCAGATTCCAGAAACGTGCCAAGGTCAACCTACTTCGTACCAAAAACACTACAAACTCATATTTAAGCTTACCAGCAGGTATACAATGATTCTAGGTCATATTCTACATGTTTTTATGACAATAAGGCATACTTCAACCATCTCTAAGCATGAGATTAGAAACATGAACTTTGTATCAACTTGCTACTAAAGCTAAGCACGGTTTCTGTCTAGATGCATCATTAATAGCACTATAATATCAGAAATAGTTCTATAGCCTTAGACCATGCATTTTACTACTAGTTAACATGCATTTGAAATCTATCACTCAACATATCACATGTAGAAACTAGGCATGGCATAACTGCCTGATATCAACTCTTGATACATAATCCCATACTAGAATTCTCGTAAGACTCATATCAAGAGTGATGCTAACAACATGACAAAAGTACTTAAGATGCGGAAAATGATAAACATGTCAATGAAACTAATTCATTTAACATTCTTAATAACGTGTCCTCATAATGCAAGTTCCTAAGGTTCTTTTCATTCCATGTTCCACCATCACACACTCCACATCATCTCTGCCGCTTCCGCTACTCTATTTTTCCTTTGCCCTTATCTGCAGTATAAGGCAAAATGAACTATAAGCATAAAGCTTAGTAAGTACCATCCTACACACAAAACAATGCATATTCCGAAACTCATGCTTTTGAAAACATATGTCAGAAAACATATCATGATTGTCATTTATTCTTACTGAATCATATAATCTAAACAGATATCATGGCATACTCATCATACTAAGCACATGGACTAAATCATATTCTTATAACCAAATTCACATGACATTCATAGAATCTAACTAAACTAAGCATGAACTTAAAACTGTTTTCACTTAGAGCTATTACTAAACTTTTGAAACTTATACATATAGTAAGTAAAAATACTAATCATGCCGCTGTGGGCCCGGTAATGTGCTGTTAATGCTCGCATCCCTAAATAGATCTGGGATAGCTAATCCCGAACCCATTAGGGTACTACTAGGCGATCTAGGGGCCTAGAGGCGATCTAGGAGCCCATCCATGGACGAACTAGAGTCCAAGCACATGCCATAAAAAGTAAAATACTTTCATAAATATTCTTTTCTTTAACCTTGCATCTACTAGGTGATGTAGAGCCTCGGGGCGATCTAGGAGCCCACCCAATGGACGAACTAGGTGTTGGTGCAGGCAGCACCTAAGTCAAACCTGGGTTTTGATAATGGCAAAGGGGTTCAAGAGTTAAGATGTTATTGTGTTCTAATTTTGTTCACTGAGTGTGTAGGAAGAAGCTCTAGGTACACTAGGCAAGAAGTCCTGGCAAAGGGCTGGGCAAAGAAGTCCTGGTCAAGTACTGGGCAAGAAGACCTGACCGGAAGTTGGGCAAAGAAATCTTGGTCGAGGACTGGGCACGAAGTCCTGGCAAGGGGTTGGGCACCGATGACCTAACCGGAAGTTGGGCACGAAGACCTGGTCATGTGGATCGGGCAAAAATCCAACCGGAAGAGCCGGTTAACAAAAGGTAAACTCTTCTTAGAGGAGTAGGTGAGGACACGTTCCCCGTGGAGGGAATAGTAGACGTCGGTTCGACCTAGAGTTCCATTTGAGAGACCCGAAGTCAGAACCAAGACAGCTACGACTGTAATTATTACTTACTATGTTTTTGGGACTAACCTTAGTTGCAGGGTCGAAGGACTGATCGTCTGCAAGTGAAGGTTCTTCACTGGGCCTAGGTGCCCGAATGGAGTCAGGCGCCCGAGTGGGCTCAGGCGCCCGTAAGGATACGGGTGCCCAAGGGTGATGGCAAAAACCAAAAACCAGCTGCGAAGCCACTGAACCAAGGCGGATCAGGCGCCCAAGTGGGGAGGATAAGCGTTGACCGAGCCCACGGATAAGGATTCCCGGATTGAAGGGCACGTGTCAGGCGCCCCTAACCTATCAGGCGCCCGATAGAGTACTATAAAAGGGGCTCGACCCCAAGGCTTCAACAACACAACTTTCTAACACTCCAAAGCTTTCGTTCAAGCGCTCCACTCCGGAAAACTCCGATCTCGAGATTCCAGCGCCGACGACGACCCTCTGCTCCGATGTACGATCCACATCGGTGTCGGTAACGAAAAGTGTATCTTTTTTCATTTACTGCAATATTCTTGTACTGAAATTTATAAACCTTTTGCGCAATTATAGAATTGCCCAAAGTAAACGGTCAAGGACCGTGGCCCTTGGAGTAGGAGCCGACCGCGACTCTGAACCAAGTAAAATACTTTTTTTTTAAAAGAGAATCTTATTTCAAGAAGTGGAAAATTCTATATAAGAAGGGGGGTCAAACCTGACCTTCTAATATAGAAATTACAAGGAAACCCATTCTGTTTTATAGTTCTAGATCAAAAGAACAAATACTACAAAACAACTCTCTTGAAAAACTTTTAAACTCGCTTTTATATTAAACTGATACCTCCAAGAGCCCTTGTCACTTAGCAAACTTACGGAAGAATGTTTATCTCTTATCAGTAAATGCAATCTGTCAGAATTTTCCTCTGAATAAAACAATAATCCGTATCCTCTTCTTCCACCAATATCTTTTCTAAACTATCTTGCAAGTCTATCAGAATTTACATGCCAAAAATATTTGGTTTGTTCACAGGCATTTATTAAGACTCATCAAATATTTCCAATCAAAAACCAGAACAAACACCATAATTGACATAAAAAACCATATGGCAGCTATCAGCAACGTTGATAATAGTTCAAGATTCATTTTTCATTTAGAAAACAAGAATGCCATCACTATCATGAGTAATCATTTTACCGATAGCACTAGAGCAAAAAATTGCATCCAATGAAGCACAACATTTCAGAAAAACGAGCTTCTCAAACCAGAAATCATAAGAGCAACCAGACATTCCATTACTGCTGAAATCCAAACACAACAACAAGAGAGCCTTTGTGCAGCTATCAGCAACGTTGATAATAGTTCAAGATTCATTTTTCCTTTAGAACAAAAGAATGCCATCACTATCATGAGTAACCAAATACCGATAGCACAAGAGCAAAAAACTGCATAACAACCAGACATTCCATTACTGCTGATACCAAACATAACAATGAGAGAGCCTTTGACACATTAGCAAAATTTAAAGAAAATTTTTCTTATTAGAATTGCAGTCTGTCAACCATAAGAGAGCCTTTGATATCAATGTTTTGAACTTCCCCCAGATAATAGATATAAACATTCTTGCAGAACCATTATTCTTTAACTCCATGCTCTAAGAAAACCAAAATTATCTATCAAAAAAACCTTCACCCATTTTCAGTAAAGTCTGTGATTCTGTCTCTGGAAATTAAACCAAGCTAATCAGAAGTTTAGACATCCTTATTATGGAGCGTCTATATTATCAGCAACATTGAAAAGCTCCAGATTCATATTTCCTCAGAACACAAGAAATCCAAATATCCTGAGTAACCATATTACCGATAGCATAAGAGCAGAAAAGAGCTTCACAAACCAGAAATTATAAGAGCATCAAGACATTCCAGTGCTACTGAAATCCAAACATAACAAAAACTTTTCCAGTCAATAAGTTTGGAGCCATCAAAATCAAAAAACATTTCTGGAATCTTCTACTGCTTTTAAATAAGTTTACAAACCATCCTTACATAAGGAAGACCGTGTTAGTGATATGAGAGAAGTGTCCTAAGGCAATCGCCTTATGATGTAAACATTTATTTTAATAAATGATAATTCACTATTTGAGTATACATGTTTTGTGTATTTGATTGGGATCTTAAACTTATCTACTGAATGTCCGCAATACAACTCACAGCATAAGAGAATTTGTGATGGGATCACAACTAGTGATTATCTCTAATGTGCAATTGTGAAGTATTGAAATTATCCCTAGTCGATGAATTGATAAAAACGGACACTATCAATTCTGTTGAGACTAGCATGGGTTATTCTCTAATCAGCTGATTCTCACTAGCTGGTGACATTGGGATGTCCGGAGATAAACATGGATGCTAGTTAAGGGAACTAGTTCATTGGAGTGACTAGCTGTAAGACTTCATATGGGAATCTACATGTAGATATGTCAATGAAGATCTTACTGCGACTTAAGTGCGATGTTCCTTTGACTTGCGGTGTTCAAGTCATCTTGGTCATGGAGACTTATACTTTGACATCTTAAGCAAGCATCTCCAAGGAGGTGTGGACCCAGGATGATCGGGTATAAGCCGAAGTGCCCGAAGATGTTTGAACAGCCTACAAAGGATTCACCACTCCTTGCGAGGAGATGTATACCCAGGCCTATCGTCGGATTGTTACTCAAAGCCTCTGGCCAGAGCATATCATGTTAAGAGTGCGAGTCTCTTAAATACATGAGAGTAATTAGAAATCCAAAGGACGAGGAAGACACTACTTGGGCTAGGTGTGACGTAGTCAGCCTAGTGGGGACTGACACTATAGACCGTGTCCTGAACCAAGTGGGTATAAGGTGGTGAAGGGAATGAGGCACGATTCATTAGAGCTGCTGAAGGGTTTCAGAATAATTTCTTCTGAGGTCAAACTGTTGATCTTTCGATTAATTGGGGATCATGATGTACTACTAGGTGCCACTCATGATCGTTTTATAATTAATGGGTTAATTATAGACGGCCAACATAAATCGAAAGCCTATTTAGTCACACGCAATACGAGTAATCCGAGGGATTTAAAACGAGTTGAAAATTAGATTTTCCGATCAAGAGAAACGAGTCGAATCTGAGTTAGTCAGAGGCGCAATGGAAGCCAAAAATGGCTAAGTCTTTTGAAGGCTTTTTGGGCGAATTAAATGAGTTTAATTCGCGGTTTAATGGGTTGGTTTTGGCCGGCCAAAGAGGGTGTTAAACCCTCTTTGGTGGCCGGCCAAATAAGAGGAGAAAAACCAATTTAATTGGTTTAATTAATAAAATAAATCTAGTATGATTTATTTTATAAATTATAGATAAATAAATTTGTATAGAGAAATTATATAAATAAAATTTGTAGAAATTTATTCTTTTATGGAAGATTAAAATAATCCATGAATTGGTTTATTTTAATTTTATAAAATCAATTATGAATTGATTTTTCCATAATAAGAAAGTTTATAAATTTCTTATAAAAATTTATTCCATAATTTAAAGAGAAAAAGAATTAGTTTTATTATAAATTGGTTTATAATAAAGACTCAGTTTAAACGGAATAATTAATAAGAAAATTTATAAGATAAATTTCTTATAACTAATTCCGTTAATTCGGTTTAGAGGGAGACTTAGCAAAGGAGTTGCTACTATATAAACGAACCAAAGGCTAGCCCTTATTCCTAACTAATTAAGAGATTAATTACTCCCTCTCTCTTTCTCTTAATCTCCTCTCCTCCTCCTCTTCTTCCTCCCTTAGGGCCGGCGCACCCTAGCCTCTCTAGGGCCGGCGCCCAACCACAACACCAACAAGGGTGTTTGCCGTGAGCTTTGAAGAAGGAGGAGAACTCGAAGACGAAGAAGAAGAAGCGGATAGCGACTCCTCTCTTCTCGGAATTTGATTCCGTTACTTCGTTGGTTAGTTTTTCCATTATTTCTCTTATTCTTCTAGTTGTGCCTTCCGAGAATCTAGTAGTTCTCGTCGGCACAAAACTCGTGACTTTGTGAAGTCATCCCGAAGAGAACTCGGCGTGGACGCGAATAGAGGCGGAGCTTCCAAGGGACGCTACGGTTGGATCTCGTCCCTTACTTCGAGTTACGAGAGGTACTTAGTAAATTAGTTTACTTTTCCGCAAAGTTTATTTTATGATTATGTCAACACACCATAAGATTGCATGCTAGATACGAAGTTAAAATAATTTAGGAAATTATTTATGCAAACTCTTCCGCTGCACGTAAAAATTTTATATTTTACGAACTCGTATCCCTGTCGACATGCACCCGGTCCAACAGTGGTATCAGAGCCGGTTAGTGTTCGACTTAATCATATGATTGTTTTGTGGAAAACTTTGTCATGATCTCAATTTCGGAAAATTTTTCCAATTATGGAAACTTTCAAATTATAATAAATTTTAGAATTAGGAATTTCAAAGTTTGGAAATCCTCATGAAATTTCGCAAACGTTTGAAATTTTCTAGTTTCTAAATTTTTATAATAATTGTGAAAATTTCCCATCTTTGGAAACTTCCAATTTTGGAAAATTTTCTATTTTAGAAATTTTCCAACTTTGGAAATATGTAAGTTTTCGTTTGTACCAGAAACTTACAATTATTCTGAAAACCTATTTTCGAAATCTCGCAATTTTGGGCACTTTCCTTTTAGAAAGTCTAGACAAATTCATGGACAGTTAATTGACAATTAAATTTGAATTGGTTTTTAAAATGATAACAAAATTCTTTACTTTGGATTGAGCCTCGGGGAGCCGTCCAATTTAGAATTAGTTGTTGTGATTTAATTTCCCAATTTTAATTGAAATTGTCATGTTTGATTTGGATTGAGCCTCGGGGAGCCGTCCAATTGGATTTATGATAAATTATTTTTCTTTGGGTATCTGAGCCTCGGGGAGCCACCCTTAGAAAATGATTTGTTGTAATTAATTAAATCCATGAATAAAATATGTTTTAAGAGGTAATGCTCTTACATATTATTGTCTCCAAAATTAATTAGGAAAATGGTTTCCTATAGAGTTTCTTAAATGAGATTTTCATGAAAATAATATGTGGTTGAATTAAGGGAATTATCTCTTAATTTAATAAGTTTTGATTTAGAGAAATCAAAGTCTTGAACATATTATTTCCGAAATTAATTATGACAATTTAGGAAATTGTTTCCCAAAACAATTCCTTCAATATAGTATGAAATAGAATTAGGAAATCCGGTTCCTAATTCAATTAATGAGACTTGATAACTTGAGTCACATACATACTTTATTAAGGAAATCGTTAGTCATGACACATGTCATGAATGTGCTTAGAAAAGATGAGACCCAAAACCCCTTACAAAATATTAAGGCCAACACCTTCCATTAATATGGTTAGAATCGGAGTTTTGTTTCTCGTTTGGGTTGATGGACACATCCATGCCCAACTTGAACCTCAACATGTTCAAACCATGGAATTAGTTTATGAATAATATAGTTGGAGTCAGAGGTCAATCCTTAGTTTGGGTTGTTGGACACATCCAAGCCTAACTAATCGGTTGAATGAGCCTCCAACCATATTAAAACTATTTCTTGATTAATGGGTCAGCCTTAAGCTTGGAGCATCGATTGGTTGTGCCACAGCCAAGGTCGATGTAAAGAGAGGTGCAGTTGGGTGCTATGTAAAATGTTACATACTTGTTAATGAGTTAACAACCCAATGATTTTTGCAAACATTCAATTAGTTGATAGCATAATGTGAAGTTACATATATGTGATATGTAATCGGTATAATTACCTACCTTCATAGCTAAGAAAAACTTGATGGTCACAGCCATGGTGATTCTTATCTATGGTTGGATATCACCTATTTGGAGATGTTCCTACGATCTCCCGAATTGATAATAAGGGTTATTCAATTTGAAAAATAAATAGATTTATTTATGTATGTTGATACATTCTTTAATAAATCTTCTCACATAATCTCAATTTGTGTTTCTAGGATAATCACTCGATCATGTCTTCTCTGAACTTGCGTTCCATTTTGGACACCAATAAACTGACTGGGCCCGAACTACATGGACTGGCTTCGAAACCTGAGGATAGTCCTCAAGGCAGAGAAGCTTGCTTATGTCTTGAGAACAACTTCCCACCCATCCTCCAGAGAATGCAACTCCAGACCAATTGTTGGCCTATCAGAAACATGTGACCGATTCTGAACTTGCGAGTTGCATCATGCNGAAATTTTCTAGTTTCTAAAATTTTATAATAATTGTGAAAACTTCCCATCTTTGGAAACTTTCCAAATTTTGGAAATTTTCTATTTTAGAATTTTCCAATTTTGGAAATATGTAAGTTTTCTTTTACCAGAAACTTACAATTATTCTGAAAAATTATTTTTGAAATCTCGCAATTTTGGGCACTTTCTTTTGAGAAAGTCTAGACAAATTCATGGACAGTTAATTGACAATTAAATTTGAATTGGTTTTTAAATTGACAACAAAATTCTTTATTTTGGATTGAGCCTCGGGGAGCCGTCCAATTTAAAGTTAGTTGTTGTAATTTTAATTTCCCAATTTTTAATTGAAATTGTCATGTTTGATTTGGATTGAGCCTCGGGGAGCCGTCCAATTAGATTTACAACACATTACTTTTCTTTGGGTATCTGAGCCTCGGGGAGCCACCCTTAGAAAACATTTGTTGTAATTAATTAAATCCATGAATAAAATATGTTGAAGAGGTGATGCTCTTACATATTGTTGTCTCCAAAATTAATTAGGAAAATGGTTTCCTATAGAGTATTCTTAAATAAGATTTTCATGAAAATAATATGTAGTTGAATTAAGGGATTTGTCTCTTAATTTAATAAGATTTGATTTAGAGAAATCAAAGTCTTGAACATATTATTTCCGAAATTAATTATGACAATTTAGGAAATTGTTTCCCAAAACAATTCCTTTATAAAGTATGAAATTATAATTAGGAAATCCGGTTCCTAATTTAATTCATGAGACTTGATAATTAAGTCACATACATACTTTATTAAGGAAATCGTTAGTCATGACATATTCTATGTCATGAATGTGCTTAGAAAAGATGAGACCCAAAACCCCTTACAAAATATTAAGGCTAACACCTTCCATTAATATGGTTAGAACCGGAGTTTTGTTTCTCGATTGGGTTGATGGACACATCCATGCCCGACTTGAACCTCAACATGTTCAAACCATGGAATTAGTTTATGAATAATATAGTTGAGTCAGAGGTCAATCCTTAGTTTTGGTTGTTGGACACATCCAAGCCTGACTAAGCGGTTGAATGAGCTCCAACCATGTTAAAACTATTTCTTGATTAATGGGTCAGCCTTAAGCTTGGAGCATCGATTTGTTGTGCCACAGCCAAGGTCGATGTAAAGAGAGGTGCAGTTGGGTGCTATGTATAATGATACATACTTGTTAATGAGTTAACAACCCAATGATTTATGCAAACATTCAATTAGTTGATAGCATAAAGTGATAGTTACATATATGTGATGTGTAATCGGTATAATTACCTACCTTCATAGCTAAGAAAAACTTGATGGCCACAGCCATGGTTGTTCTTATCTATGGTTGGATATCAACCTATTTGGAGATGTTCCTACGATCTCCCGAATTGATAATAAGGGTGACTCAATTCGTAAAATAAATAGGATTTAATTTATGTATGATGATACATTCTTTAATCATTTTTCTCACATAATCTCAATTTGTATTTCTAGATAATCACTCGATCATGTCTTCCCTAAACTTGCGTTCCATTTTGGACACCAATAAACTGACTGGGCCAAACTTCATGGACTGGCTTCGAAACCTGAGGATAGTCCTCAAGGCAGAGAAGCTTGCTTATGTCCTTGAAGATCAACTTCCCAACCGTCCTCCTGAAAACACAACTCCAGACCAGTTTCTTGAGTTGCTCAACCTGCTGAAGACTGTAGAGCCTTCTGTGAAGCAGGATCAAAAGACGGTACTGTTAGTTGGTTCCTCGAAGAAAGGTTCTAAGAGGAAGGCCAATGAACAGAATAAGGGAAAGAAGAAAAAGGCCAAAAAGACTGAAAATACCCTAAAAGGCACTTGCCATCACTGTGACAAGGAGGGTCACTGGCGAAGAAACTGCAAGGTTTATCTTGAGTCCATGAAAGAGAAGGCATCCGATGCCCCATCCTCTTTAAGTATCTTCGTTATTGAATGTCACTCTATTTCCTCAAACACTTGGGTACTTGATACTGGGTGTAGCTCACATATATGTATGACATACTGGGGCTAAGGAATAGAAGAAGACTCGTCAAAGGAGAAGCGAATTTACGAGTTGGAAACGGAGCAAAGATTGCTGCTGTTGCCATCGGAACATATTTGCTAAAGCTCCCGACTGGACGTGTCTTAGAATTGGATAATTGTTATTTTGTTCCTTCGTTAATAAAGAACATTGTATCTATTTCATGTTTGAATGAAAAGGGTTATCATTTAACTTTTAGTAACAATTGTTGTTACATAACTTTAAATGACGTTCTTTATGGGAATGGAACTTTGTGCAATGGCATCTACACGTTAGATTTATCCAATGACGTTTTCAATATCGAAGTTAGCAACAAACGTGCTCGAATAGATAATCGAATAGACTCCTACACGTGGCACTGTCGTCTTGGCCATATAAGTAAGAAACGCATGACCGAATTACACCGATGTGGAATTTTGGAATCATTTGAACCCGGTTCATTTGATACATGCGAATCATGCTTAAAAGGCAAGATGACCAAATTACCCTTTTCCGGAAAAGGTAATCCAGTGGGAGAATTGCTTGGTCTAATACATACCGATGTATGTGGACCAATGTCAACTCTAGCACAAGGAGGCTATAGCTACTTCATCACCTTTATCGATGATCACTCACGATTCGGGTATGTGTTCTTGATGAAACACAAATCTGAAGCTTTTGAGAAATTCAAAGAGTTCAGAAATGAAGTAGAGAAACAGCTTGGCAAAAGTATTAAAATATTTCGATCCGATCGGGGTGGTGAATACTTAAGTCAAGAGTTTCAAGATTATCTAAGGGACAATGGGATATTGTCCCAATGGACTCCGCCGTATACACCACAGCATAATGGTGTATCCGAGAGGCGCAACCGAACCTTGATGGACATGGTTAGGTCGATGATGAATCATGCAACTCTTCCAAAATCCTTTTGGGGCTATGCACTTAAGACAGCTGTTTACTTGCTAAACAGAGTCCCGACCAAGGTAGTCTCTACTACTCCATATGAGACATGGAATAGTAAGAAACCCCACTTAACTCACCTTAAGATATGGGGTTGTCCTGCTTATGTGAAGCGGACTATATCAGACAAATTGGATGCTAAGTCTGATAAATGTCTATTTATTGGATACCCTAAGGAAACGAAGGGTTACCAATTCTATCATCCCTTGGAGCAAAAGGTGTTTGTTTCAAGGCATGCTGTATTTCTAGAAAAAGAATTTCTTTTACAAGAAAACAGTGGGAGTGGGATTGAACTTGATGAAGTTCAAGAAACTTCAATAGACATTACAGAGACACCTAGTCTAGACCCACAACCAATACCTCATAATGATGAGCTATCAGTTGAACCTAAAACTACACCACCTCTTCGTAGATCTGATAGGACACGCAATATTCCAGAGAGATACGGATTTCTCGTAAGTGAATCGAACGACGTGTTACTCATAAGTGATGATGAACCTATCAGTTATGAAGATGTTCTGAAAAGTTCAGAAAGGGACAAATGACTTGAGGCCATGAAGTCGGAAATGGATTCCATGTACGAAAATCAAGTATGGGACTTGGTTAACCCACCTGAAGGGATTAAACCCATAAGGTGCAAGTGGGTTTTCAAGAAGAAAACCGACATGGAAGGAAATTATGCTTAAATCCATTCGGATGCTCCTAGCCATAGCAGCTCATTGTGATTATGAGATATGACAAATGGATGTGAAAATAGCTTTCCTTAACGGAAACCTGCTTGAGGATGTATACATGATACAACCTGAAGGTGTCACATCGGTTGATAAAACCAAAGTGTGCAAGCTTCGACGATCCATATATGGATTAAAGCAAGCATCTAGGAGCTGGAACATCCGTTTTGATGAGACAATCAAAGAGTTTGATTTCTCACAAAATCCTGACGAACCTTGTGTGTACAAAAGGTTAGTGGGAGTGCAGTCGTATTCCTAGTATTATTGTCGATGACATATTACTTATAGGAAACGATATATCAGTCTTACAAACAGTTAAAATTTGGTTGTCCAAAACTTTCTCCATGAAAGACCTGGGAGAAGCAACCTACATCCTTGGGATTAGAATCTATAGAGATAGATCAAAACGGTTGCTTGGTCTTTCGCAGTCTACATATATAGACCGAGTGCTAAAAGGGTTTAGCATGTCGGAATCCAAGAAAGGTTACCTTCCCATCAGGTATGGGATCAACCTTTCAAAGTCTATGTGTCCACGCACAGAAGACGAGAGGATTTGCATGAATAAGATTCCCTATGCATCCGCGATAGGATCTATCATGTATGCTATGTTATGTACTAGGCCCGAAGTATCGTATGCTTTGAGCGTCACAAGCAGATACCAATCGGATCCATGAATGGATCATTGGGCGACTGTCAAGACAATCCTTAAGTACTTAAGAAGAACTAAGGATGTGTTCCTAATATATGGAGAAGGAGATATGGTAATACGTGGGTATATGGATGCCAGTTTCCAGACAGATAAGGATGACTCCAAATCGCAGTCTGGATACGTATTTACTTTGAATGGAGGCGCAGTAAGTTGGAAAGGTTCCAAACAAGACACCGTAGCGGATATTACCACGGAAGCAGTTTGGATCAAGAAGTTCGTCTAAGAACTTGATATGGTTCCAACCATTGATGGAGCAGTGCCGGTATACTGCGACAACAATGGAGCTATTGCACAAGCAATGGAACCAAGGTCTCATCAGCAATCCAAACACGTGCTTCGACGCTATCATCTGATCAGAGAGATTATAAGTAGGAATGACATACAAATTGAGAAAAACCCCACTGAAAGGAATTTAGCGGATCCTTTAACTAAGGCCTTGCCTCAAAGCAAGTTTGAGGGTCATGTTAGAGCCTGTGGTATTGGATACCGTAGCGATTGGCATTAGGCCAAGTGGGAGTTTGTTAGTGATATGAGAGAAGTGTCCTAAGGCAATCGCCTTATGATGTAAACATTTATATTAAATAAATGATAATTCACTATTTGAGTATACATGTTTTGTGTATTTGATTGGGATCTTAAACTCATCTACTGAATGTCCGCAATACAACTCACAACATAAGAGAAATTGTGATGGGATCACAACTAGTGATTATCTCTACATGTGCAATTGTGAAGTATTGAAACTATCCCTAGTCGATGAATTGATAAAAACGGACACTATCAATTCTGTTGAGACTAGCATGGGTTATTCTCTAATCAGCTGATTCTCACTGGCTGGTGACATTGGGATGTCCGGAGATAAACATGGATGCTAGTTAAGGGAACTAGTTCATTGGAGTGACTAGCTGTAAGACTTCATATGGGAATCTACATGTAGATATGTCAATGAAGTTCTTACTGCAGCTTAAGTGCGATGTTCCTTTGACTTGCGGTGTTCAAGTCATCTTGGTCATGGAGACTTATACTTTAACATCTTAAGCAAGCATCTCCAAGGAGGTGTGGACCCAGGATGATTGGGTATAAGCCGAAGTGCCCGAAGATGTTTAAACAGCCTACAAAGGATTCACCACTCCTTGCGAGGAGATGTATACCCAGGCCTATCGTCGGATTGTTACTCAAAACCTCTGGCCAGAGTATATCATGTTTAGAGTGCGAGTCTCTTAAATACATGAGAGTAATTAGAAATCCAAAGGACGAGAAAGACACTACTTGGGCTAGGTGTGACGTAGTCAGCCTAGTGGGGACTGACACCATAGACCGTATCCTGAACCAAGTGGGTATAAGGTGGTGAAGGGAATGGGGCACGATTCATTAGAGCTGCTGAAGGGTTTCAGAATAATTTCTTCTGAGGTCAAACCGTTGATCTTTCGATTAATTGGGGATCATGATGTACTACTAGGTGCCACTCATGATCGTTCTATAATTAGTTGATTATAGACGGCCAACATAAATCGAAAGCCTATTTAGTCACACGCACTACGAGTAATCCGAGGGATTTAAAACGAGTTGAAAATTAGATTTTCCGATCAAGAGAAATAAGTCGAATCTGAGTTAATCAAAGGCGCAATGGAAGCTAAAAATGGCTAAGTCTTTTGAAAGCTTTTTTGGGCGAATTAAATGAGTTTAATTCGCATTGGTTCGGCTCGGTTCGGGCCGGCCAAAGAGGGTGCCAAACCTCCTTGAAGTGGCCGGCCACCTATTGGGGAGAAAACCAATTAATTTTGGTTTAATTAATAAAGTAAATCTAGCACGATTTATTTTATAAATTATGGATAAATAAATTTGTATAAAAAAATTTATATAAATAAATTTATAGAAATTTATTCTTTTTATGGAAGTTAAAATAATCCATGAATTGGTTTATTTTAATTTTATAAAATCAATTATGAATTGATTTTTCCATAATAAGAAAGTTTATAAATTTCTTATAAAATTTATTCCATAATAAAAGGAGAGATTAATTAGTTTTATTATAAAGTTAGTTATAATAAAATTCATAAGAGAATTTATAGGATAAATTTCTTATGATAACTAATTAGTTTTATTATAAAGTTAGTTATAATAAAACTTGGTTTAAACGGAAAAATTCATAAGAGAATTTGTAGGATAAATTTCTTATGATAACTAATTAATTTTATTATAAAGTTAGTTATAATAAAACTTGGTTTAAACGGAATAATTCATAAGAGAATTTATAGGATAAATTTCTTATGATAACTAATTCCATTAATTCCGTTAATTCCGTTAAGAGGGAGACTTGGCAAGGGAGATGCTACTATATAAAGAAACCAAAGGCAAACCCTTAATTCCAATTGAGTTGTCAAGAGAAGTAGCTCCCTCTCTCCCTCTCTTTCTCTTCTCCTTTCTCTTCTCCCCTACCTTAGGGCCGGCGCCCTCTTCACCAATTAGGGCCGGCGCCCCTTCCACAAGCTAGGGCCGGCGCAACTCCTCCCATAGAAGGTGGTTGCCGTGAGCTTCAAGAAGAAGAAGAAACAAAGCAAGAAGAAGAAGAAGCGGATAGCGACTCCTCTCTTCTCGGAATTCGATTCCGTTTTCTTGGTGGTTAGTTTCCTTTTCCTCTCTTGATCTTCTTTGTTGTGCCTATAGAAAATCTAGTAGTTCTCGTCGGCATAAAACTCGTGACTTTGCGAAGTCATCCCGAAGAGAACTCGGCGTGGACGCGAATAGAGGCGGAGCTTCCAAGGGACGCTACGGTTGGATCTCGTCCCTTACTTCGCGTTACGCGAGGTACTTGGTAAATTAGTTTACTTTTTCGCAAAGTTTTATTTTATGATTATGTCAACACACTATAAGGTTGCAAGCTAGATACGAAGTTAAAATAATTTAGGAAATTATTTTATGCAAACTCTTCCGCTGCACGTAAAAATTTAAATTTTACGAACTCGTATCCTTGTCAACATGCACCCGGTCCCAACAATGACATTTTGAGAAATTGAGTTGAACCTAACATCTCACCCCATATCTAGCAAACAAAAACATTTTGGTAACCCTTATAGTTTGTGTGAGATGTTCCCAAAGTTACCCAATTGTTCCTTAACAATTTGAAATAATCATGAAGGGTTTTGAATACAATTTGAGGATCATGAAGCGCGACACATTCCCAATTCCCGTCTTAGGAAACTAAATTCACTCTCGGGAAGTGGTTTAGTGAAAATGTCTGCTAGGTTTGACTTTGACTCTACATGTGAAAGTATGATGTTCCCCCTAGCTACATGATCTTTAATGAAGTGGTGTCTTACCTCAATATGTTTTGTCCTAGAATGATGGACCGGATTCTTGGTTAAGTTAATTATGCTAATGTTATCACATAACACTTGCACACCCTTGTAACTCAATCCATAGTCCTCTAAGGTGTGGATCATCCACAACAATTGTGATATACTCTCTCCCATGGCGATATACTCTGCCTCGGTAGTGGAAAGAGCAACACAATGTTGCTTCTGACTCGACCAACTTACTAGAGTCGATCCTAAGAATTGGCAGCCCCCACTAGTGCTTTTTCGGTCCAACTTACATCCAGCGTAGTCGGAATCCGTATAGCCCATCAAATCAAAAGATTCGGTACGGGGATACCAAAGACCTACACCAATTGTGCCCTTGAGATATCTCAAAATTCGCTTAACAACAATTAGGTGAGATTCCTTAGCACAGACTTGATACCTAGCGCACATCCCTACAGCAGTATATCTAGTCGACTAGCTGTGAGGTATAGCAAACTACCTATCATGCTTCGATATTGAGTTAGATCAACGGGTTTACCACTCTCATCATTATCTAATCTTGTGTTTATAGCCATGGGAGTAGTTACCTCTTTCGAATCACTCATATTGAATTTTCGAAGCATTTCATGTGTATACTTTGATTGGTGCACATGAATACCATCGCGAGTTTGCTTGATTTCAAGTCCGAGGAAGAAAGTCAACTCTCCCACTAGACTCATTTCAAACTCACTCTCCATGTGTCCGATAAATTCACGTAAATAGCCCTTGTTATTTGAGCCACAAATTATGTCATCGACATATACTTGGGCTACAAATATATTGTCACCATCTCTTCGTAGAAATAGTGTAGGGTCTATTTGACCTCTAACGAAATCCTTTCCAATCAAGAATGTCGACAACCGCTCATACCAAGCCCGGGGTGCTTGTTTAAGGCCATAGAGTGCCTTCTTGAGCTTGTACACGTGGTTCGGATATTTGGTACTCTCAAACCCTGGAGGTTGTTCGACATAGACTTCTTCCCTAATCCAACCATTTAGGAAGACCGATTTGACGTCCATTTGAAATAATTTGAAGCCTCGATGTGCTGCAAATGCAAGCATCAATCGGATGGACTCTAATCGTGCCACGGGAGCATAAGTCTCATCATAATCAAGACCTTCAACTTGACTGTAGCCCTTGGCTACCAAGCGTGCCTTGTTTCTAATGATTTCTCCCTTGTGGTTTAATTTGTTTTTGAAGACCCATTTAGTTCCAATAATGGTGGTCTTCTTAGGCCTAGGGACTAAGTCCCAAACCTGACTCCTCTTAAATTGCCCTAGTTCATCTTGCATCGCGATAATCCAATCGGGATCATTTAATGCTTCATCAATTTTTCTAGGTTCAATTTCGGAAATTAGAGCAACTTTATTAGCCTCATTCCGGAAGAATGATCTAGTCCTAACCCCTTGATGGATGTCTCCAACAATTTGGTCTTGGGGATGACTAGAGGCTAGTCTCGTTTGCCTTGGTGTTGGTGATGCTTCTTGAATAGGTTCACTAGACATAAATTCAGCCTCAGGATCCGGCTGATCAATGAGTTGTCTAGGCTCACCGTCATCAGACTCATCACCATCAACAACACTTGGAGTTTCTTTCAAACTTAGTCTCCTACGTTCAAGTTGAGCTCCTCCTACATTTTCTGATTGGTCAATTGATTTTGGAATTTCCTCAAAAACCACATCAGAAGACTCTTCAACTAGTCTAGTTCTCTTGTTGTAGACTCGGTAAGCTTTACTAACGAGGGAGTACCCGACTAGTATCCCTTCATCAGCTTTTGCCGTGAACTTTCCAAGGTGATCCTTGGTGTTTAGGATGAACACCTTACAACCAAACACCCTAAGATGTTTAACCGTAGGTAGTTTCCCAAAGCAAAGTTCATGGGGGGTCTTTCCTAAAAACCTATGGATGAGAACTCGATTTTGCACATAGCAGGCTGTATTTACAGCTTCAGCCCATAAGTAACTCGGGAGTGAGTACTCATTAAGCATACTTCGTGCAGCCTCTTGAAGAACACGGTTCTTCCTCTCTACAACACCATTTTGTTGTGGTGTTCTAGGAGTAGAGAACTCATGCCTATAACCCTTATCTTGACAAAATTCTAGAAACCTTTGGTTTTGAAATTCACCTCCATGATCACTTCTTATTGTCTTAATTGTTGATGATTTCTCATTTTCAACCCTTCTACAAAAAGAAATGAAAATATCTAAGGTTTGATCCTTATGTTTTAAAAAGTAAGTCCATGTATATATACTAAAATCATCAATGATAACAAAGCAATATCTACTTCCATTCAATGATATGATAGTGCTACAATCAAATAGATCCATGTGAAGTAAATCTAATGCATTGGAAGTACTTACAGTGCTTTTACCTTTATGTGCAGATTTTGTTTGCTTACCCATTCGACACGCATCACATAATTTATCTTTTCCATACTTGATGCTTGGTAAGCCTCGAACTAGTCCCTTGTTGGCCAACTTCCGGATGTTCTTCATGTTCACATGTGCTAGTCTCCGGTGCCAAAGAGTGGACTCTTCTTCTTTTGATATGAAACACTTAGCAAAAGCATTAGTAGCACTTTTAAATGAAACTTGATAAATATTGTCTACTCTTGCTCCTACTAGTACCGTGTCCAAGGTGTCATTTTGTCTAACTAGACATTGACTTGGTTGGAAGTCAATTGTGTAACCCGTGTCACACAATTGACTGACACTTAGGAGATTAAACTTCATCCCCTTGACAAGAAGGACATTTGAGATTCTAAGACATTCGGATATTTGAATGTCTCCTATTCCTATGACCTTAAGGCTACCATTGTTACCAAATGATACATTACCTCTACTCTTCTTGTGAAATGTGGTAAACAATGATCTATCCCCGGTCATGTGTTTGGAGCATCCACTATCAACGAACCAAGTTGATAGATGCTCCCCCTCAATCATAACCTACACAATTCGAAAAATAGAAGTCTTAGGTACCCAAACCTTGGGACCTAAAGCATCAACTAAGCATGACTTTGGCACCCATGCCTTGACAACTTTCTTTTGGATTTTGGGTGTCCTAGATTGTCTCATGTCAGTCCTAGACATGAGAGATACAAAAGAGGGTTCCTTAGGGCGGTAACCAATACCGGCCCTATTGTAAACCGCTCTTTGGGCATTTAAAATCATATCTAAGGTCTTAGAGCTATTTGAGAATTTCCCAAGAATATTCTTGAGCTTCTCAACTTCACTCTTCAATGATTGGTTTTCCTCCACTAACTCATTATCATGCAAATCACTGATTTCCTCAACCTTAGAGGATTTCAAGCTTACAATCTCATGTTTCAAAGATTTAATTTCATCTTCTAGTAATTCAACATGCAAGTCATCAATGTTATCATCCCTAGAAGCTTTCAATTGATCAATCTCTAATTGCAATGCCTTAACTTTGTTTTTGGATTTCTTGAGCATACTAGTTAAACATGCAATTGCTCTATAACATTTTTCAAGCTCGGGAGAAGTTACCTCTTCATCATCCGAAGATGATGAAGCCGCGTTTGAGGAGCTAAAAGATTCTTCACTGCTCTCCTCTCCAAGAGCCATGAGAGCCACTTGCCTTGTGCTCTTCTCCTCCTTCTCATCATCGGATGAACTAGAAGATGACTCATCTCAAGAAGCCTTCAAAGCTTTCTTCTTCTTCTTGGATTTCTCTTCTTTTCTTTTAGGTTTCTCCTCCTTCTTAAGCTTCGGACATTCATTCTTGAAATGCCCTTTCCTACCACACTCAAAGCAAGATGCATTGTTCTTATCAAGCTTGAATTCACTAGTGTTACCTCTCCTTTTGAAACGTCGGTCTCTTCGCATCATCCTCCGCACGAAGTTCGCCATTTCGGATGAAGAGGAGTCACTGCCATCTTCCTCCGAGTTTGACTTGGATTCGGAGGAGGATGAAGACGATGAAAGATCCTTCTCCTTCTTCTTCTTGTTGATCCGGTCCCCTGCAACTAAGGCAATCCCCTTCTCCTTGGGGCCTTTGTTAGCCATCTCATGCAATTCCATCTCACAAAATAAATCATCTAACTTTACAATAGATAAATCCTTGGATACTTTGTAGGCATCCACCATGGATGACCACAAAGCATTCCTTGGAAATGCTTTCAAGACATACCTCACAAGGTCGCGATTCTCGACCTTTTCATCAATTGAATGAAGTCCATTAAGAACTTCCTTGAACCGGTTATGGAGCTCACTTACCGACTCATTCTCCTTCATGGAGAGATTTTGAAGTTGATTGAGGAACAAGTCCCTCTTTGCAATCCTCGAGTCTCGGGTGCCTTCATGGAGCTCTATGAGTTTGTTCCACAAGTCTTTTGCACTTGTGAAGGGACCAACCTTGATGAGTTGGTCTTTGTTCATGCCACATTGTAGAGTGACAACCGCCTTAGCGTCGGCTTCACTTTTCCTTGTTTGTTCGGCAGTCCACCGCGAAGATTCGAGTTCCTTGCCTTCATCATCCTTAGGAGGGATGAATCCTTCCTTCACCGCGAACCACGTATGGATATCCATCTTCAAATAGTATTCCATTTTTGATCTCCAATATTGGAAGTCGGCGCCATCAAAGAATGGAGGTCGGGTGGTGGAGAAGCCTTCTCTCAAAGCCATCTTGTTGAAAACTCTCGGTTGTTAAGCCGTGTATAGAGCCCCTTGCTCTGATACCACTTGTTGGGAACGAGATGACTATAGAGGGGGGGGGTGAATATAGACAACCACTTTCTCCTTCAAGACTTATCACGATTTCTGCAACTCAAATATCAGTAGCACAGCGGAAAGAGTAGAAAACAGAGTGTGCAGAAAAAACAAAACGAAAGCAAAACAAACACGACTAGCAAGATCGCTAACAAGGAGGGTTTACAAGGTTCGGGGATAACTTGCCCCTACTCCTTGGCGTGCCCTTGAGGTGGGCGATCCCTTGATCGTCGGCAGATCAAGCCCCGGTTAACACCGGATATGAAGCAACCTCCTTCTCGGTGGAGAAACCTCCCCACAGTGTGTTTCAAACAATGATATAGAATGAGCACAATGAAACAACAACAAGAAGGATCTTACTCAAACACTTAGCAAGGACAAAACCCAGCAAGCTTCCCTGAGCTCCACCCAGTGGCGATCTCACGCAGACCCCTACTCCGTGTCTTCCCACTGTCGGACTCCAAGCCTCTTGTTTTCTCCTTCAAGCGCTCAAGTATGATGATTGCTCCTCAATAGCTTGCTTAGAATGGTTGAAGAACTCAAGAACAGCAAGCTTGTAACACAGGAACTCAAGAGCACGAAAAACTCAAGAACTTCTTTCAAACTCTCCTTCTCGCGTTCCTTTTTGTTTCTCCGCCAAGCGACAAGTGACAACATCTCTGTAGCTCCCAGCTACTCATCTGCCAATGCCAGCCTCTACTGAGCTATCTCTGGACTCACTGAGCTCCCCTCAGTCAAGCTCCAGTCTGCAGCTCGCCGTTGCAACCTGAGATGAGAAAGAGACAAACCTGCTCCAAGGAAAACACTCTTTGACTTCTCCTTGAGTGTTTGAATCCTCCCCTGTCACCTGAAACTCAATCAGAGCATTAGAGCAGCAAATCAAGCAGCATATCAAATATCAGAAACATACATCAGCAAATCAAATACGATCAGACGCTCTGACCACGTCTGACAGTGAAATTTGAATTAAAGTGATCGGTCACCGGACCGATCCAGGGTGTGTGGATCGGTCACCAGATCGATCTACTGCTTCGCTGGGATTCCCAGCTCTCGCAGCTATACACGCCTGATCGGTCACCAGACCGATCAGGGTGAAGCCTGATCGGTCACCAGACCGATCAGAATGGATCCTGATCGGTCACCCAGATCGATCAGGGCAGATGAACAGTTACTTTTTAATCAAATCCAAGATCCCTGATCGGTCACCGGACCGATCCAAGACTTTGATTAGCAAGGGAACTCACTCACCGTTTGCTCCCTGATCGGTCACCAGACCGATCAGGAGCCACACAGTAGATTCCCAATCTCACTGTGCGCTCCCTGATCAGTCACCAGTCCGATCAGACATAGCTGGATCAGTCACCAGACCGATCCACTAAGGAGCAGCGTGCCAATGTCCCTGATCGGTCACCAGATCGATCCAGCGACTCAACCCTAGCCCTCCAAGCTAGGAATTCATCCACCTTAGCCCTCCAAGCTAAGGATTTTTCCATCTAACTCTCCAAGTTGGGAATTTGCACCTAACCCTCCAAGTTAGGACTTTTCACCTAGCCCTCCAAGCTAGGACTTTTCACCTAGCCCTCCAAGCTAGGACTTTTCACCCAACTCTTCCGAGTTAGAACATCATCCAACCTAGCCCTCCAAGCTAGGCACTTGACCCTCCAAGCCAGGACTTTTTCACCTAATTCTCCAGGATGGGAATTTGCACCTAACCCTCCAAGTTAGGACTTTTCACCTAGCCCTCCAAGCTAGGACTTTTCACCCAACCCTTCCGAATTAGGACTTTTCTAACACCTAGCCCTCCAAGCTAGGATTTTCCACACCTAACCTCCCAGGTTAGGATTTTCCATATCATGCCTAATCCTCGATCAGGACTTAATCATAATCATCATAATCATCACACCTAACCTCCCAGGTTAGGATTTTCCATATCATGCCTAATCCTCGATCAGGACTTAATCATAATTATCATAATCATCCTCCTAAACTAAAATCGTTGTCAACACCAAAACAACAATCAGGGTCAGACTGCATCAATAGGGAACCTACTGTGTGGCTCCTGATCGGTCTGGTGACCGATCAGGGAGCGGGCCGTTGCCTTGTTGCTTGGCTCCTGATCGGTCCGGTGACCGATCAGGGAGCAGGCAACTTCCTCACTGCCTTGCTTCTGATCGGTCTGGTGACCGATCGGGAAGCACTCAGTGAGTTGAGTTCCCCCGCTGATCAGCTCCTGAACGGTCTGGTGACCGATCCACGACTTAGGATTTGATTTCCGCAGTTACTGTTCACTCAGACGTGGACCGATCAGGCTTGAGCTTGATCGGACAGGGAGCTACCTGATCGGTCTGGTGACAGATCAGGCTTCACTTTGATCGGTCTGGTGACCGATCAGGCTTGTGTTACTGCGAGAGCTGGGAGTCCCAGCTAAGCGGTGGATCGGTCTGGTGACCGACCCACAAGCCCTGGATTGGTCCGGTAACCGATCACTTTAATTCAAATTGCACTGTCAGACGCTCTGATCGCGTCTGACCGTATCCAATTCTCTGCGCTTAACATCTGATACATGATTTGCTGCTTGATATGTTGTCCTAATACTCTGATTAAGCTGCAGGTGACAGGGAAGGATTCAAACACTCAAGGAGAGTCAATGGAGACCTTTCCTTGGTGCAGGTTTGTCTGTTTTTCCATCTCAGGTTGCAACGGGCACTGGCACTGGCTGGAGCTACTGATTGGGGCTGGTCTGAGGGAAGCTCAGGGAGTCCAGAAGAGCTCAGTGGTGGTTGGTGGTTGCAGGTGAGCAGCTGGAGGCTGCAGGGAGATGTTGACACCTGGCGTTCAGGAGAGAAACAAAAGGAGCAGTGTGGAGCAGAACAAGAAGAAGTTGTTGCTTTAGTTTTCTGCTGCGATTCTTGCTGCGTGCTTGTGGTCCTTGTTGATCATCCACTCTTGAGAAAGCTACTCTAATCTTTGAAGCAACCAGCCCTTGCTTGAGCACTTGGAGGAAGGAACAAGAAGCTTCGAGTCCAACAGCGGGAAGACACGGGGAAAGGGTTCTTCCGTGAGATCGTCACTGGGTGGAGCTCAGAGGGAGCTTGCTGTGTTCTTGTCTTTGCTAAGTGCTAAGTAAGATCTTTCTTGTGTTTCACTGTGCTTAAACCTATATCATTGATTGAAATGCTGTGGAGAGGTTACTCCACTGAGAAGGAGGTTGCATTCTATCCGTTGTTAACCGGGGCTTGATCGGCCGACGATCAAGGGATCGCCCACCTTAAGGGCACGCCAAGGAGTAGGGGCAAGTTATCCCCGAACCTTGTAAACCCTCCTTGTTAGCGATCTTGTTTGTTTGTCCTAGTTAGTTTTTGTCTTCTGCATTTCTACACTTCTTTGTTTCCATTATTTCTTCCACTGTGCTACTAACAAACTGAGTGCAGAAGTTTGAAAAACTTAAAGCCCAAGTGTTTGGCTATATTCACCCCCCCCCTCTCTAGCCATCCGAACTCCAACAAGTGGTATCAGAGCTTGGGGTTTTGTTTTTGCAGATTAACAACCAAGAGCTATCATCCATGGCATTGAGAGAAGGCTTTAGCACCACCCGACCTCCTTTCTTTGATGGCGCTGATTTTCAATATTGCAGATCAAAGATGGAGTATTATTTGAGATGAACATCAACACTTGGTTCGCGGTGAAGGAGGGCTTCACCCCTCCAAAGGATGATGAAGTCAAGGAACTTGAATCGTGGCGGTGGACGACCGAACAAACTCGAAAGAGTGAAGCCGACGCGAAGGCGGTTGTCACTCTACAATGCGGCATGAACAAAGACCAACTTATCAAGGTTGGTCCTTTCACAAGTGCAAAGGACTTGTGGAACAAGCTCATCGAACTCCACGAGGGCACCCGAGATTCCAGAATCGCCAAGAGGGATTTGTTTCTTAACCAATTACAAAACCTTTCCATGAAGGAAAATGAATCGGTAAGTGAGCTACATAGCCGGTTCAAGGAAGTCCTCAATGGGCTTCATTCGATTGATGAAAAGGTCGAGAATCGCGACCTTGTGAGGTATGTACTAAAAGCATTTCCAAGGAATGCTTTGTGGTCATCCATGGTGGATGCCTACAAAGTATCCAAGGACTTATCAATTGTTAAGTTAGATGATTTGTTTTGTGAGATGGAATTGCATGAAATGGCTAACAAAGGCCCCAAGGAGAAGGGTGTTGCCTTAGTTGCAGGGGAACGATCCAATAAGAAGAAGAAGAAGAAGAAGAAGGAGAAGGAAGTCTCTTCATCTTCATCCTCTTCCGAATCCGAGTCCAATTCCGAGGAAGATGGCAGCGGCTCCTCATCCTCCGAGATGGCGAATTTTGTGAGAAGGATGATGAGAAGGGGTCGACGCTTCAAGGGTAAAGGTAATCCTAGTGAAGCAAACTTGATAAGACTAATGCTTCTTGCTATGAGTGTGGCAGGAAAGGGCATTTCAAGAATGAATGCCCGAAGCTAAAGAAGAAGGAGGAGAAATCCAAAAAGAAAGAGGAAAAATCCAAGAAGAAGAAGAAGGCCTTGAAGGCCACTTGGGATGAATCCTCCTCAAGCTCATCCGATGAAGAGAAGGAGGAGAAGAGCACAAGGCATGTGTCACTCATGGCTCTTGGAGAGGAAAGCAGTGATGAATCATCCAACTCCTCAAACGCGGCTTCATCATCTTCAGATGATGAATAGGTAACTTCTCCCGAACTTGAGAAATGTTAGAGCTATTGCATGTTTAACCAATATGCTAAAGAAGTATAAAAATAAGGTTAAATCATTACAATTGGAAATTGAACAATTGAAAGCATCTAGGGATGATAATATAGATGACTTGCATGTTGAAATGTTAGAAGATGAGATTAAGTCATTGAAACTTGAGGTTGAAAATTTGAAATCCTCTAAGGTTGAGGATATAGATGATTTGCATGATGAATTTCTAGAAGAAGAGAACAAATCATTGAAGAGTGAGGTTGAGAGACTCATGAATATTCTTGAGAAGTTCTCAACTAGCTCTAAAACCCTAGACATGATCTTGAATGCCCAAAGGGCAGTCTACAATAGGGCCGGTATTGGTTACTGACCCAAAGAACCTTCATTTGTGTCCTTGATGTCTAGGACTGATATGAGACAATCTAGGACACCCAAGGTTCAAAAGAAAGTTGTCAAGGCATGGGTACCTAAGTCTTGTTTAGTTGATGTTTTAGGTCTCAAGGTTTAGGTACCTAAAACTTCTATTTTTTGAATTGTGTAGGTTATGATTGAGGGGGAGCATCTATCAAATTGGTTCGTTGATAGTGGATGCTCCAAACACATGACCGGGGATAGATCATTGTTTACCACACTTCACAAGAAAAGTAGAGGTAATATTTCATTTGGTAACAATGGTAGTCTTAAGGTCATAGGAATAGGAGACATTCAAATATCCGAATGTCTTAGAATTTCAAATGTCCTTCTAGTTAAGGGGATGACTTTTAATCTCCTAAGTGTCAGTCAATTGTGTGACACGGGTTACACAATTGATTTTCAACCAAGTCAATGTCTAGTTAGACAATATGACACCTTGGACACGGTACTAGTAGGAACAAGAGTAGACAATATTTATCAAGTTTCATTTAAAAGTGTTATTAATGTTTCTGCTAAGTGTTTCATGTCAAAAGAAGAAGAGTCCACCCTTTGGCACCGGAGACTTGCACATGTGAACATAAAGAACATCCGGAAGTTGGCCAACAAGGGATTAGTTCGTGGCTTACCAAGCATCAAGTATGAAAAGGACAAACTTTGTGATGCATGTCAAATGGGTAAACAAACAAAATCTGCACATAAAGATAAAAGCGCTGTAAGTACATCTACCACTTTAGATTTACTTCACATGGATCTATTTGATTGTAGTACTATCATATCATTGAATGGAAGTAGATATTGCTTTGTTATCATTAATGATTTTACTGGATATACATGGACTTACTTTTTAAAATATAAGGACCAAACCTTAGATGTTTTCATTTCTTTTTGTAGAAGAGTTGAAAATGAAAAATCATCAACAATTAAGACAATTAGAAGTGATCATGGAGGTGAATTTCAAAACCAACGGTTTTTAGAATTTTGTCAAGATAGAGGGTATAAGCATGAGTTCTCTACTCCTAGAACACCACAACAAAATGGTGTTGTAGAGAGGAAGAACCGTGTTCTACAAGAGGCTGCACGAAGCATGCTTAATGAGTACTCACTACCATGTTACTTATGGGCTGAAGCTGTAAATACAGCTTGCTATGTGCAAAACCGAGTCCTCATCCATAGGTTTTTAGGAAAGACTCCTCATGAACTTTGGTTTGGAAAACCACCTACGGTTAAACACCTTAGGGTGTTTGGTTGTAAGGTATTCATTCTAAACACCAAGGACCACCTTGGAAAGTTCACGGCAAAGGATGATGAAGGGATACTAGTCGGGTATTCCCTCGTTAGCAAAGCCTACAGAGTCTACAATAAGAAATCTAGATTAATTGAAGAGTCTTCTGATGTTGTCTTTGAAGAAATTCCAAAAGTCAATGGTCAACCAGAAGATGAAGTCCAATTCAAACTTAGGAGACTAAGTTTGAATGAGAGTCCAAATGTTGTTGATGGTGATAAATCCGATGACGGTGAGCCTAGACATCCCATAGATCAGCCGGATCCTGAGGCTGAGCTTATGTCTAGTGAACCCATTCAAGAAGCACCACCAACACCAAGGCAAACTAGATTAGCCTCTAGTCATCCCCAAGACCAAATTGTTGGAGACATCCACCATGGGGTTAGGACTAGATCATTCTTTAGAAATGAGGCTAATGAAGTTGTTCTAATTTCCGAGATTGAACCTAGAAAAATTGATGAAGCATTAAATGATCCCGATTGGATCATTGCAATGCAAGATGAACTAGGTCAATTCAAAAGGAGTCAAGTTTGGGACTCAGTCCCTAGACCTAAGAAGACCACCATCATTGGAACCAAATGGTCTTCAAGAATAAATTAAATCATAAGGGAGAAATCATTAGAAACAAGGCACGCTTGGTAGCCAAGGGCTATAGTCAAGTTGAAGGCCTTGATTATGATGAGACCTATGCTCCCGTGGCACGATTAGAATTCATCCGATTGATACTTGCATTTGAAACACATCGTGGCTTCAAGTTATACCAAATGGATGTCAAATCGGCCTTTCTAAATGGTCTAATAAGAGAAGAGGTCTATGTCGAACAACCTCCGGGGTTTGAGAGTTTCGAATTTCCAAACCACGTGTTCAAGCTCAAAAAGGCACTTTATGACCTTAAACAAGCACCCCGAGCTTGGTACGAGCGGTTGTCGACATTCTTAATTGACAAAGGCTTTGTTAGAGGCCAAATAGACCCTACACTATTTCTACGGAGAGATGGTGATAACATTTTTGTAGCCCAAGTATATGTCGATGACATAATTTGTGGCTCAAACAACAAGGGCTATTTAAACGAGTTCATTAGACACATGGAAAGTGAATTTGAGATGAGTCTAGTGGGAGAGTTGACCTTCTTCCTTGGACTTGAAATCAAACAAACCCGAGATGGGATCCATGTGCACCAATCAAAGTATACACAAGAAATGCTTCAAAAATTCAACATGAGTGATTCAAAAGAGGTGACCACTCCCATGGCTACAAATACAAGATTAGACAATGATGAGAGTGGTAAACCCATTGATTTGACTCAATATCGAAGAATGATAGGGAGTTTGCTATACCTCACAGCTAGTCGACCTGATATTCTTTTCGCTGTGGGTATGTGCGCTAGGTATCAAGCCTGTGCCAAGGAATCTCACTTAATCGCTGTTAAGCGAAGTTTGAGATATCTCAGAGGCACAATTGGAGTCGGTCTATGATACCCCCGTACCGAATCATTTGACTTAATTGGCTATACGGATTCCGACTACGCTGGATGTAAGTTAGACCGGAAAAGCACAAGTGGGGGTTGCCAATTTCTAGGATCATCCTTAATAAGTTGGTCAAGTCGGAAGCAACATTGTGTTGCTCTCTCCACGACCGAGGCAGAATATATTGCTATGGGAGAGAGCGTATCGCAATTGTTGTGGATGATACATACCTTAGAGGACTATGGATTGAGCGATAAGGGTGTGCAAGTATTATGTGATAACATTAGCACAATTAACTTAACCAAGAATCCAGTCCATCATTCTAGGACCAAACATATTGAAGTACGTCACCACTTCATTAGGGATCATGTAGCTAGGGGAGATATTGTACTCTCACATGTAGAGTCCAAGTCAAACCTCGCTGACATTTTCACTAAACCACTTCCCGAAAATGAATTTAGTTTTCTAAGAAGGGAGTTGGGAATGTGTCGCACTTCATGAACTTCAAAATGCATTCAAACCCTTCATGATTATTTCAAATTAATGGGAAACAATTGGGTAACTTTGGGAACATCTCACACAAACTATAAGGTTTACCAAAACGTTTTTGTTTGCTAGAAATGGGGTGAGATGTTAGGATCAACTCAATTTCTCAAAATGTCAATGCATCCCTTGAGAAATTAAGTTGACGAGATAAAAATCACTTCGGTGACCAAGTATGGGGAAAACCAATGCATAACATATGTGTATTTGGCTCCATGATCATACTTGGACATTCTAATCAAGGAAACTTGATTGGAAACTTGAATTTGATACAAACTTAGTTGAAATTACTTGAATGATTGTTGATTGAGTTTGACTCCACTTGGGTGGAGCAAAGTGATTGTTGAACCTATAAGGACCTTTGATCCTTGTTTAGGGATCAATTATAGTCAAGATATCACTTCCAAGATTGATATCTTTCATCAAATCCTTTCAGAAAACGTGTCAAAGTCTGAAACTGAAAGTTTCAGATCGTATCTGGGAGTTTCAGGAACCCTGATCGATCTATGTGTATTTGCGCTAATGATGGTCTTTCTTTTGGTGTTCTTGTGTTGTGTCGTGACCTCCTGTTTTGGCCGTGACCCACCTTTGCCATATCCTATCTTTGATCAACTCTTACATTTGTAATCTGTTGATTTGTCATGACCATTCTCTACCCTGTCTTTGATTAAATCTATCTTCATGTGATCAATTCCACCTCATGTACACTTGATTATTCTATCCTATGATCAACTCTCGTATTGATTTTGTGATCTTTCAAATCTTGTAACCAATTCCAATCTTTAGAAAATCATCAAAGGGTAAAGAACCCGTAAAGGGCAGCGCGAAGGGGAAATCCCCTTCCTCATCTGCGCCCTCTAGAAGGCCTCAGCCTTCCTCGAGCTCTCGTTTTCCAAATGCCGCCTGTGAGCAGACTTTCCAATCAAGGACCTTTAAATTGTTACCCTGCCGATCGATAGATGTCCCTTTCCTGACTGAGTATTGTCCCTCAATCATGGAGATCGTCACTTTTTACAACCTTGGTTTCCTCCTCTCTCTAGAGAGACCTATCAATTACGACCTAGTCTCCGAATTTTACAACAATCTTCAGCAGGGTCCTTAGGGGGGCTTCGAGTTCACCACTCGAGTCGCCAAGAGGAACCTTGATTTCTCTTACAAGATTTTAGCAGAGTATCTGGGTGGTCGACGATCACCAAACCTGTATTTGATCTACCCCGAGCTTCCTGATCCTTTATTGGCACCTTTTATGGATGTTACTCCAGATGGTATTGATAACCGTTTTTGTCATGTTACGGTTTCAAATACAATTTAATTATCGAACTCCTCTACACTAATGTAGCATAGAGTAACTCGAGTCGTCTCCCAATGAATGTAGTTGGTGCATGATAATTCTCAGAATCGTATTTTATTGCTTTTGGGTTTTGGATATGAAATGGGTTTTGGGTTTGAACGTTAATACTACGAAAAGAAATGACAAAGCAGGTATGAAATTTAGCCTAATTAAGGAAAGACAGTACAGGTAATGAAATCTAATTTAACCCGACTACAATTGCGGTAAAGAAAGGAACAACTAGAAATTAAGCATCAACAAAACTAAACATGGAACAAAACCTACAGCATTAAAGAAATCTAATCTAACCTAACTTAACTTGACAAGGAAACACAAGACAACATTAAGGAAGCAATCAAGGAAATAGAGCATTAATGAAACTTAACTTAATCTTATCTAATTGCATACTTAAATGTAAGAAAAACTTGAAACATTCAATTAATAAAACGTACCAAAAATCTAAGCAGAGAAAATGCGAAATTAAACTAGAACATTTGATTGGGGCATTTCATCGAACACATGGTGAGCATGTATAAAGATAAAATGGGTGTATGTCATTCTAAAACATAGAAGATCAAACTTAATACAAGCATTAGCATCCACATTCGAGAATCAACAAGGAATACATAACCACCAAAATTAATGAAACTAATCATAGAATTACTGCCGAATTGGGTTCTGCCGAAGCTGGTAATTGCTGAAGATGAAGTCAGCCGGCTGAGGAAAAACTGGCTGCCGGATCTTGCTGTGAAGAAATGAGCTGCTGGGAATTGAGAACTGTGAAAACAAATTGCTGGAAAACCAATTGCTGGAAGAACATTACTGGAAGAAATCTACTGCTCGGCCCTGTGAAGCAGAACCAGGCTTGGAAAAGCAGAAACCGTGAAGAAATTGCTGTAAGGAAGAAAATTGCTGTAAAGAAAACAAAGCTGCGAAGAAACTAAATTCAGGGAATGAAGTTGCTGGAATTAAAGCATGTGAAGAACTCCTATGAAGGGTAAACTGCGGCCGTGGAGTGGGTGAAATGAAGAACACCAGCTAAGGTTTGGAACCCCTGAATCCTAGCTGTGGTCGTCAGCTGTGGTGATGGAGAAGAAGGCGGATGGAGTTGATCGGATCGAGTCGGGAACCCCTCAAACTCGGTTGATCGAAGCTCCGGCGGTGATGGTGGATGAACGAGTCGGGAACCCCTCAAACTCGGTTGATCGAAGCTCCGGCCGACTAGGGTTGGAACCCCTAACCCTAGTTACGGCGACGATGAAGATGGAGGAGGAGAAGAATCGCCGCGAGCAGCCTGCGTGTGGAGTCCGATGCCCTAGCCTTCGCGCGATCTGCCCTTTTTGTTCGTCTCTGCTTCAGCGTTTGGATTTGGCTCAGCCAACTTCAGCTCTGGTCCAGCTCATCCAAGCCAGCACTCGAGTTCAGCCCTCTGGTTCAGCTCAGTCAATTGAGTTCAGCTCAGCCTTAGCCCAGCTGTTGGTTCAGTCCAGCCTGGGTTCAGTCCAGTCAATGGTTCATTCAGCCCAGCCAGAAATTGGGTTTAGTCCAGTCAATGGGTTCGGTCCAGCTTGGTTCAGTCCAGCAGTTGGTTCAGCCAACCCAGCCAGATTTCACAGCATCAGAAGAAATTAGCAACGGACGGCTGAGATCAATTTGGCTTCATCCAACGGTCGAATTTCTTCAGATCTGAACCAAACTCCACAGATCTTAATCAATGGTCCTGATCTACCTGTTCCTAGCTTGGATTAACCAGATCAGTGGCGGATGGTCCAGATCTTCCCTTTTCTTGAATGGATGGTCTAGAACATCTTGAGCTCGATCCAACGGTCAAATCACTTCTGATTTGGCTGAAATTTTCAGATCTTGATCTCTGGTCATGATTGATTATATCTTGGACTCGGATCGACCAGAAGTTGACCGATGGCTCAGATCTAGCCGTTCTCTGGAATGGACGGCTCCTATTAATCCGATTCTTGATCCCTTTAATTTGGATCCAATCCTGACTCAAGTCTGACCCAATTTGATCTAGGTCCATGATCAATTAAGCCTATAAAATGATATTCAAATTTAGTGCCAAAAATATCCCAAATATACAAAGATTAGAATTAAAAGCCAAAATGAAGGGAATACATGAAACCTAATAAAATTGCAAACTTAAGCATATAAAATGTGGATCAAACATGGATTTTAGAGCCGAAAATAATCAACAAAATGATGGTTATCAGGTATCTATCAGTATTTCTTCGGTCATCCCCGCCCAGCTGGTCTCGATGAGCTGGGCCCTGATTTTCCTACCTTTGCAGCACTTCGTCTCTCTCCCACTAGTTACATCTTGTTCAAGATTATCACAAATTGTATCCTCCCAATTACTTCCAAGCCTTTAACTGAAATCCCACCCTACCATTGCCTTATGCTCTACGGCATGCACCGCCGGATGGACTTCGATATCATGGAGAGCATCTTTTAGTCCATCTTATCCTATCGTGAGTCGAGCCGTCGATATGTGTTCATATGTATATTTGCTGCATCTGACACTTTGCATGCATATTTGCCTTATCATGCTTAGGATGTTGGCTTATATGAGTTCACATGATTACTATTTGTTTATATGCCTCATTCATGCTTATGATGCCATGTTCATATGATATATATGCTTGATTTGCCATGCCCTATTTTTGTCATATGTGTTCATATGTTTATCAAAAATCAATCAAATTTTATTATTTTGGGATACCCCTAGGGTTGAGGGGGAGTATGGTTAAACTTAACAGCCCTTCTAGACCCTTTTCGGTGTTCAACAAAGGGCGAGAGTGTGGTTGGTTAAGTTTAGGATGATTATGTTATAGGGGGAGGATCCTGATTCCCCTATGATTCTGAATTTGAGAAAATTGATTGAGAATCCCTAAACTTAAAATCGGGTTGTCAAACAACAAAAAGGGGGAGATTGTTGATGCAGTCTGACCCTGATTGTTGTTTTGGTGTTGACACCGATTTTAGTTTAGGTTGATGACTATGATTATGATTGAGTCCTGATCGGGGATCAAGCATGGTATGGAAAATCCTAGCTTGAAGGGCTAAGTGTTGGAAAATCCTAACCTGGAGGGTTATGTATGGAAAATCCTAGCTTGGAGGGCTAGGTGTTGGAAAAGTCCTGATTCGGAAGGGTTGGGTGAAAAGTCCTAGCTTGGAGGGCTAGGTGAAAAGTCCTAACTTGGAGGGTTAGGTGAAAAGTCCCAACTTGGAGAGTTAGGTGAAAAAGTCCTGGCTTGGAGGGTTAGTTCCTAGCTTGGAGGGCTAGATTTGGAAAAGTCCTAATTCGGAAGAGTTGGGTGAAAAGTCCTAGCTTGGAGGGCTAGGTGAAAAGTCCTAACTTGGAGGGTTAGGTGAAAATTCCCAACTTGGAGGGTTAGGTGAAAAATCCTTAACTTGGAGGGCTAAGGTGGATGAAATCCTAGCTTGGAGGGCTAGGTTTGAGTCCCTAGATCGGTCTGGTGACCGATCAGGGATATTGGCACGCTGCTCCTTCGTGGATCGGTCTGGTGACCGATCCAGCGATGAATGATCAGTCTGGTGACCGATCAGGGAGCGCACAGTGAGATTGGGAACCTACTGTGTGGCTCCTGATCGGTCTAGTGACCGATCAGGGAGCGGGTCGTTGCCTTGTTGCTTGGCTCCTGATCGGTCCGGTGACCGATCAGGGAGCAGCCAACTTCCTCACTGCCTTGCTTCTGATCGGTCTGGTGACCGATCAGGAAGCACTCAGTGAGTTAAGTTCCCCCGCTGATCAGCTCCTGAACGGTCTGGTGACCGATCCACGACTTAGGATTTGATTTCCGCAGTTACTGTTCACTCAGACGTGGACCGATCAGGCTTGAGCCTGATCGGACAGGGAGCTACCTGATCGGTCTGGTGACCGATCATGCTTCACTCTGATCGGTCTGGTGACCGATCAGGCTTGTGTTGCCATGAGAGCTGGGAGTCCCAGCTATGCGGTGGATCGGTCTGGTGACCGACCCACAAGCCCTAGATCGGTCCGGTGACCGATCACTTTAATTCAAATTGCACTGTCAGACACTCTGATCGCGTCTGACCGTATCCGATTCTCTGCGCTTAACATCTGATACATGATTTGCTGCTTGATATGCTGTCCTAATACTCTGATTAAGCTGCAGGTGACAGGGAATGATTCAAACACTCAAGGAGAGTCAATGGAGACCTTTCCTTGGAGCAGGTTTGTCTGTTTTTCTATCTCAGGTTGCAACGGGCACTGGCGCTGGCTGGAGCTGCTGACTGGGGCTGGTCTGAGGGAAGCTCAGGGAGTCCAGAAGAGCTTAGTGGTGGCTGGTGGTTGCAGGTGAGCAGCTGGAGGCTGCAGGGAGATGTTGTCACGTGGCGTTCAAGAGAGAAACAAAAGGAGCGGTGTGGAGCAGAGCAAGAAGAAGTTGTTGCTTTGGTTTTCTGCTGCGATTCTTGCTGCGTGCTTGTGCTCCTTGTTGATCATCCACTCTTGAGAAAGCTACTATGATCTTTGAAGCAACCAACCCTTGCTTGAGCACTTGGAGGAAGGAACAAGAAGCTTTGAGTCCAACAGCGGGAAGACACGGGGAAAGGGTTCTTCCGTGAGATCGTCGCTGGGTGGAGGTCAGAGGGAGCTTTCTGTGTTCTTGTCTTTGCTAAGTGCTAAGTAAGATCATTCTTGTGTTTCACTGTGCTTAAACCTATATTATTGATTGAAACGCTGTGGAGAGGTTACTCCACCGAGAAGGAGGGTGCATTCTATCCGGTGTTAACCGGGGCTTGATCTGCCGATGATCAAGGGATCGCCCATCTTAAGGGCACGCCAAGGAGTAGGGGCAAGTTATCCCTGAACCTTGTAAACCCTCCTTGTTAGCGATCTTGTGTGTTTGTCCTAGTTAGTTTTTGTCTTCTACATTTCTGCACTTCTTTGTTTCCATTATTTCTTCCGTTGTGCTACTAACAAACTGAGTGCAGAAGTTTGAAAAGCTTAAAGCCCAAGTGTTTGGCTATATTCACCCCCCTCTCTAGCCATCTGAACTCCAACACAGACGTTGCAGGGACGATACAAACCAAGGAGAAGAGTCAATGACGACTTTCACTGTGGCAGTTTTGTCTGTTTTCTGTTTCCAGGTTTCAACGGCTTCTGGCGCGGCTGGCGACTGACCGGAGGCTCAGCTAAAGAAGTCTTCAATGGACTGAGCGCTCAGTGGAGGTCAGTGGGTCAGGCTGTGGTTCAGTGGGTGCTGATGGAGTCTGGCGATAGTGAGCAGAAGCTTAAGAAGAAGCTGGCGAAGCAGAGGAGTGGCAGAATGAACAGAAAACAAGAGAAGTGTTTTTGCTGGGTTGTTTGAGCTCTCTGTATCTTCTTGCTTGAGTGCTTCTATTACATCCTTGTGAGCTTTCCTTCTTGTTATCTCGTGCACTTAACTATTATCCTACTGAGACGGCTGTGGAGAGGTTACTCCACCGAGAAGGAGAAGATTTATATTCAGAGTTCCAGGGTTTGATCTGCCGACGATCAAGGGATCGCCTATCTCACGGGCACGCCAAGGAGTAGGGGCAAGTTATCCCCGAACCTTGTACATCTTTGAGTTAGCGTCTTTGGTTTGTGTTTAGTTTCTGCATTTCTGTTCTATTCTTTCTTTCTGTGTTTGTTTCCGCTGCTAACCCTAGTCGCAGAAAGAAAGATTTCAAAGAAGTGAATAGTTTGTGTGTCTGGCTATTCACTCCCCCCTCTCTAGCCATCCAAGATCTAACAAGTGGTATCAGAGCATGGGGCTCTTTCAAACGGACTAACACCCGAGAGCTTACAAGGATGGCTATGAGGGAAGGCTTCAACACCAACCGGCCTCCGTTCTTCGATGGAGCTTGTTGGTGCAATTTGCACTAATAGTTAAACCTGAGTTTTGATGAATGACAAATAGGTTAAAGTTAGATTTGCTTTTGGTTTTGACCTCTTTACTAAGTGTGCAGGGTTGAAAGACTTAGGACCTGACACCAGGCTGAAGTCCTGGCGGGAAGTCCAGGGTGGTTGAGTGCTGGCGAGAAGTCCAGTTGGGTTTACGGGGCCTGACAACTGGCTGAAGCCCAAGTTGGTTGAAACTTGGCAAAAAGACCATGGTGGTTGAGCCCTGGCAGGAAGACCTGGTGGGTTAAGAAGTTGAGTAGAGCTGCACAAGGTAAGTGAGGTAAGTCACTGGAGGAGCGAACCAGTGAGGACGGGTCCTATTTTAGGACTGTAGGCGCGGTCCAACTTAGGCCCATTTTGGTGATCTCGGTTGAGTCCTGGTTAGATACTTATCCAGGTTTGGACGGGGTCTAATTAACTCTAAATGCATTAACTCTATTTTACAGAATTTATTTAATTAGATTCTAAATACATTAACTCTATTTTACAGAATTTATTTAATTAGATTCTAAATGCATTAACTCTATTTTACAGAATTTATTTAATTAGATTTTGTAGTTGAATTTTATAAAATTATTCCTTATCTAAAGCCTTGGTGGAGGATAAATTATCATTTAAATTATTCGTATTTCCTTCTTTTTAGAGAATAAAATTATTCCTACTAATGCTTAAAATTCTCACGTAAAGCTTAGCTGGAAGGATAAAATCTCCTTTTAAATTATTAATAAAATTGTAAGAGGATAAAACTCTCGGTTAACTTTTCAATATTCTGTACTTATATTTTATTTAAATTATTTTCTTAATTGAAGCAAAGGATAGAAACATTATCTTTTCTTTTAATTATTTTATCTTGTTGATGGATAAAATTTGAGCTGAGAAGATCATGTTGGATCGAGAAATGCGAGAGAGGGGGGGTGAATGTCGCAATTCGTTCGGATTTAAAAGAGCAAGTGCACAGCGGAATAAAATAGAGTAAAACAACGCTAACACGATCGTCTTACTTGGTTCGGAGCCTAGGTCGACTCCTACTCCAAGGCCCACGGTCGTTGACCGTTTTCTGCGGGCAATTCTATAAGTTCGCAAAGTTTACAAATAGATTTTACAATAAGGCAGAATAGTAAACTTTAAATACAGAGCTCTTCGTTACCGACGTCCGGTGTAGATCAAAGTTTCGGAGCAGCAGGACGTCGTCAGCTTGAGTTGGAAGATTTCTGAAGCGTGTCGCGGAAGCAGAAGAGCGCAGAAGCGTCGAAGCAATTGATGATGTTTGAAGAGGGTCGAGGCCCTCTTTATATAGGGCAGGGGGCGCCCGACATGCTCGGGGCGCCCCCCACGTGGCTGCAGATCCGGCGATGCTCTAGTCAAAGCTGATCTCGTTATCTTCGGGATTGTATTTGACTGGGGCGCCCGACGCGCACGGGGCGCCCGATTGACCGGTCAAACTTTATCACCGAGGCTTCGCGAGGGTGAGCTGCAGCCGCCTTCAGTGGCGTGGCACAGTGGGCGCCCGAGACACGCGGGGCGCCCGACATGCGGCTGCTGTCGGGGCGTTTACCTCTCTGCTGACTTTGGGTTGACTCTGGGGCGCCCGACACATCCGGGGCGCCCTGCTCAGCTACGGCCTCACTCCTTTGAGGCTCTCTGAGCTGCAGAAACACAGTCCTTCGGTCCTGCATCCAGGGTTAGTCCAAAACAGCAAATAATAAGTTAGTTAAAACAGCCTTAGCTGTCTTGGTTCTGACTTTGGATCTCCAAAATGGAGCCCTAGGTCGAACCGACGCCTAATGTTCCCTCGAGGGGAACGCGTCCTCACCTACTCCTCTCGGGAGAGTTTTACCTGGTGCCAACCGGATCCTCCAGTTGGACTTTTGCCCAGCAGTCCTTCGCCAGGTCTTGAGTTACCAAGCTTCCCTTCGCTTGGTGCCTAGCAGCCCTTCGCTAGGTTTTTTTCTTCTGGCAGCCCTTCGCCAGTGCCTAGCATTCCTTCGCTAGGGCTTGTCCTGTCTGGCAGTCCTTCGCCAGTGCCTAGCAGTCCTTTGCTAGGGCTTGTCCTGTCTGGCAGTCCTTCGCCAGTGCCTAGCAGTCCTTTGCTAGGGCTTGTCCTGTCTGGCAGTCCTTCGCCAGTGCCTAGCATTCCTTCACTAGGGCTTTTCCTGTACACTCAAGAAACTCGTTAGACAACCATTAACCCTTAACTTTTGAACCTTTTTGCCAATATCAAAACACAGGTTTGACTTGGGTGCATACTGCACCAACAATCTCCCCCTTTTTGATATATGGCAACCTAGTTCAAAAAGTTAAGGAAAAAAGTGCTGAATTTAAAATCCTAAGTTAGATTCCCTCCCCCTAGAAGAAATCTCCCCCTAGGTTTTTCAAAAACAGGTGGTGTGAATGAAATACTTAGAAGATTTCATGTTTTGATAATAAGTTAGGAAATCTCTACAGTTTTTGCTAAGTTTTTCGAAAAAAAACATTCTTAGTTTGGGAACCTTTAGAAAATTTTCATTTTTGAAAAAATTTCAGACTTTAGAAAATTTTCAGTTTTTGGGAAAAATTTCAAACTTAGAAACATTAAGTAAAAATCATTTTAAGCAAAAAATAGTTCAGAGCTTAGAAATAAAATTATACCAATTTTTCAGTTCAACTTTTTGAAAAGACTATGGAAAAGAAAAAATTGTGTTTCCTGTTTCCTTTCCAACTCTCCCCCTTTGACATATATCAAAAAAAATGCAGAAAAAAGAAGAAACAAAATTTGCAATACTTAAATAGAGCATTTGCTGTACTGAATCAAAATAAGACCTAAGTCTGGTTAATCCTTTAGGGACCTGTCTAACCCACTTAGCTACTTACTAACTGTTATAAACAGTAGTTTTGGCTAGGGTTAGTCAAGTTAAGTGAGCTGTTCAAGTTAGATTATCTAAACTTGACACTTAACTTGATTGCTGTTCAGTTTGTATTTAGTGCCCCAACTGCTGCAGATGCACTGACTTAAAGCATCTTGAGTTAAGGCAAAGACCTAAGCATCTCAACCCTTTCTAGGTTATCATTCAAAAAGTGCCCTAAGGTGCTTGTGAGATGCTGGCTTCTAGATCTATAGGTGCATGCAGTTCTAGGGTTAGAGCCTAGGCTAAGTCCATTTTCGAAAAAGGCCTAGTTTTGAAAGGGGTAGTTTTTGAAATAAAACTAAGTAAAAAAAACTTTTTAAAGTAATATTTTTAACAAAAAACATTTTAAAAGACATTTTAAGTTCAATTTAAAATTGAAAATCCAAAAACCAAATGATTCTATTCTACTAAGCATAACCCTAACTGCCTTCTTAGTGAGCTAAACTCAGATTCAGGTAGGGGTTTAGTGAATATGTCAGCTAGGTTGGACTTGGAGTCTACATGCTTAAGGACTATTTCACCCCTAGCTACGTGATCTCTTACAAAGTGATGTTTTACTTCTATGTGTTTGGTTCTAGAATGTTGTATTGGGTTTTTGGTTAAGTTAATTGAGCTAATGTTGTCAATATTGACTTGGGTCTGATTGTAGTCTAGCTGAAAGTCCTTAAGAGTATGCATCATCCATAGGAGTTGAGCTACACACTCTCCTAAGGCTACATATTCAGCTTCAGTTGTTGATAAAGCAACACAGTGTTGCTTTCTACTGCACCAACTTACTAAGCTATTTCCTAAAAGTTGACAGTTTCCACTTGTACTTTTTCTATCTAATTTACAGCCAGCATAATCAGAATCAGAGTATCCTGATAACTTAAAGGATGAAGTTCTAGGGTACCAAATCCCTACGTTTAGGGTGCCCTTAATGTATCTTAAAATTCTTTTTAGGGCTGCTAAGTGGGTTTCCTTAGCACAGGTTTGGTACCTAGCACACATTCCTACTGAAAAAAGTATATCAGGTCTGCTGGCTGTCAGGTATAGTAGACTTCCTATCATACTTCTGTAAAGTTTTAGGTCTACTGGTTTACCCTCAGGGTCACTATCTATTTTTACATTTGTGGCCATTGGGGTGCTTATACTTTTAGAGTTATCCATTTTAAATTTCTTAATTAGTTCTTTTGCATATTTAGATTGATGTACATAATTTCCATCCTTAGTTTGTTTGATTTGTAACCCTAAGAAAAAGTTGAGTTCCCCAACTAAACTCATTTCAAATTCACTTTCCATAATTGTTACAAATTCTTTTAGAAATTTAGAATTAGTTGATCCAAATATTATATCATCTACGTAAATTTGGGCAACAAATATATCTTTTTCTAAAATTTTAACAAACAAGGTTGGGTCAATTTGACCTTGTTTGAATTCTTTAGAGATTAGGTAATTGGATAATCTTTCATACCAGGCCCTGGGTGCTTGTTTTAGTCCATAAAGGGCTTTACTAAGTTTGTAGACATGATCGGGTTTTTCTAAATCCTCAAATCCTGGGGGTTGTCCTACATAAACTTCTTCCTTAATAAGCCCATTTAAGAAGGCCGACTTTACATCCATTTGGTATAATTTAAATCCTTTATAGGATGCAAAGGCTAGTAACATCCTAATCGACTCAAGTCTAGCTACAGGGGCAAAGGTTTCATCATAATCCAACCCTTCTACTTGGCTGAATCCCTTAGCTACTAAGCGGGCTTTATTTCGGACTATTTCACCTTGATCGTTTAACTTATTCCTAAATACCCACTTAGTGTCAATTACGGATTTGCTTTTAGGTTTAGGGACTAATTCCCAGACTTGGTTTCTCTCAAATTGTGCTAACTCTTCTTGCATAGCTAAAATCCAGTCAGGATCAGGTAGGGCTTCCTCAATAGTCTTAGGTTCAATTTTTGAAATCATGGCTATTTGACTAAGATTTCTATAGGAGGCTCTAGTTCTGACTCCTAAGGTTGGATCACCTACAATTTGATCAGTTGGGTGACTAAGTCTGGGTTTCTTGGTTTGTCTAGTACTTGGCTCAGCTTCAGGTCCAGCTGGTCCAATAGGTTCAATTCTGGGTTCATTGGTTGGTTCAACTGATTCAGAATTTGGTTCAATTGTAAAGTCATTAAAGGGTTCAGTTAGGGTTTCAGAGTTATCTTCTTGATCAGTATTTGGTGAAGCTAAGTCAGAATTGTCAGATTTTGGGTTCGTTTCTTCATCAAATATTAAGTTGGTTGTTTCTTCAATTTTCTTAGTTATTTTGTTGTAGACTCTATAAGCTCTACTTGTTGTAGAGTACCCTAAAAAGATACCTGGGTTTGACTTGGATTGGAATTTTCCAAGATAGTCCTTGGTATTAAGAATATGGACTTTGCATCCAAAGACTCTAAGATAGTGTAGGTTTGGAAGTCTGTGGTAGTAAAGTTCATAGGGTGTTTTACTTAACCTTTTATTAAGCAGAGTCCTATTTTGGATATAGCAAGCTGTGCTAATTGCTTCTGCCCAATAGTGGTTGGGTAGGTCAAATTCATTAAGCATAGCCCTAGCAGCTTCCTGTAGGGTTCTATTCTTCCTTTCTACTATGCCATTTTGTTGGGGGGTTCTAGGACACGAAAATTCGTGTTTATATCCATTTACTTTGCAGAATTCTTCGAATCTTTGATTCTCGAATTCTCCCCCGTGGTCAGACCTAAGTCTTTTTATTTTGGTATCATTTTGATTTTCAATCAATTTGCAAAAGTTGTTAAATAGGTTCAGGGTTTCATCTTTGGTCTTTAGAAACCTAACCCAGGTGAACCTAGAGTAGTCATCAATTATCACTAAGCAGTACCGGTTTCCACTTAGTGACTTGGCTCCATGTGAATCAAAAAGGTCAAGGTGTAGGAGCTCAAGTGTGGTTTGGGTTTGATCAGATTGGATCAATTTGTGACTAGACTTGGTTTGTTTGCCTTGATTACAGGATTCACATATTAGGCTTTCATTACTCTTAATTTTAGGAACACCCTTTACTAAGCCAAGTTGGGTAATTTTTGAGATAGTTCTTAGATTGGTATGACCTAATCTCCTATGCCAGAGTTTTGATTGTTCTAACTGTGTTAACATGCATTTGGGTATAAGGGGAAGATTTATAGTATATACATTGTTTTTCCTAGTGCCCTTAAGCATGATTTCTGAGTCTTGTGCGTTTCTAATTAGGCAGTTAGAATTGTTGAACGTAACTAAATAACCAGAGTCACATAACTGACTTATGCTAAGTAAGTTAAAATTAAAGTTTTCTACTAATAGAACTTTCTTAATAATGAAATTGGATTTAAGTTCAATATTACCTGACCCAATTACCTTGAGTGTGGCATTGTTACCAAATGCTACTGAGCCCAGGTTTTTGAACTTGAGTTTGGTGAACTTCAATTTGTCCCCAGTCATATGTCTGGAGCACCCGCTATCTAACATCCATTGGTCCAAATCTTTATGTTCCTACACATAAAGAATTTTTGATGATTTGGATCCAATTTGAGTTAGGGATAGCTTAGATTGAGTTTCACTTCCTAGTCTGTCTCACCCCAGTCTAGGGTTTTCAATCACGTTAACCTTAAGGTTTTTGTGAGACAGGTTTGAGGTTAAAAATTAATTTTGAAAGGGAATTTTCATTTATTTTGAAAAGATATTTACTTTTGAAAAAAATTTTGAAAACAGATTAAGTGTTTTTCAAAAAGATAATAAGTTTGAAAAATAGAGGTTTTGAAAAACAGTTTAGAATCTATAATTATTTGAAATTTGAGTTAGATTCGAATTTGACAAAAGTTAACTTGAATTTGAATTTCAGAAATTGGCTTCCAGGTCTTGGCGAGGCACTAGGCCTTCTTTGGCCGAAGCCTTATGGGATCATCCACCCTTTCCTTGACAAAGCCTTTTAATGAAATTTCATTTTCAAATTAAATTAGGTCATTTTCTGGTCTAACTAGCTTGGGTCTTGGATCGGTAGCTTCGGCTAGTTCCGCCAAATTGGCTTCCCTAACGTACTATCATCTCACCTCCTCCCAATACTATGTTTTCAATTTTCAAGTAATTTTAGTCCTTAAATCTAAGAATTCCTTAAATCTAAGCATGGCAATTTGCAAGAAATTAAATAAACACACAATCAATCAATTAAAAAAAAACTATCTACTTATAAAAATTGTTTTGATTTTGGCTCCCCCTGGACTATAGCCTCTATATGGGTTGGGCAAGATGTGAATCTTGTCCTTGGGGATCCAAAATTGATTTGAACCAGTTGGTTTAGTCAGGCACAGTTTTGGCACCCATGCCTGAACCTTAGGTCTTGACTGGTTCAGTACAGCAAAGTAAGATCTTTGCCGAGATTTGGTTCTATAGCCAAGTCCGGATCGGTTTAGAACAGACTTCTGTTTTCCCAGAATCATATCAAGATTCTTGGAACCAGAAGTAAATCGTTCTAAAGCTGTTCTTAAATCCTTGACTTGAGTTTTCAAGGAGAAATTCTCTGATTCAAGTTTCTCAACTTGATCAGGGGTTTCTTCCTGAATTTTCTCAGTTAAGGAATTAGAATCAGCTCCCTCTTTCAGGAGTTTTACTTCCTGTCGGAGGGACTCGATTCGGAGTTTGGCTTTCGCCAAATCTCGGGATAGATAGGAAATAAGAGAATTTAATTGCGATTTTGAAAAACCCGTTACCTTGATTTCGCCGTCTTCGGAGAATGTCAGCTTGCCGTCGTCCCGTTCCGAGTCTGAGTCAGTCTCGATTTGATCCGAAGCGGTCAGGGCTAGAAGATTGGACTGAGGTGCTTCTTCTTCTTCTTCTGAGGAAGACTCGTCCCAGGTTGCTTGGAGTGCCTTCTTCTTTCTGTTCTTTTTGGACTCCTTTAGACTTGGACATTCAGTCTTGTAGTGGCCCTTCTTCTTGCATTCGTAGCAGGTTACGTTGGGCTTTTGTTTGTCAGTTGCCGGTTCATCTTGTCCGTCCTTTCTTCGGCTTGTTCTCCGTGTGTTAGTTTGGTTCTTCAACTTTTTGTAGTAGCTTCGAGCTAGCCGGACCAGTTCTGATTGATCTTCTTCTTGATCTTCTATTTCTGAATCTGAGGTAGATTCAGGTTCAACTTGAATTTTCTTCTTGGTCATTTTCCCTGTTTTCCCTGCAAAAAAGGCTATACTTTTCTCGACCAAATTGGAGTTAGTCTGTTCATGCAGCTCAAGTTCAGAAAATAACTCATCTAGCTTAATTTTTGAAAGATCCCTAGAGACCTTGTATGCATCTACCATAGATGCCCACAAGGTGGTCCTAGGGAATGCGTTTAGGGCGTACCTTATCAGATCACGGTTTTGAACCTTGTGACCTATTGCGTGAAGACCATTCATCAGCTCCTGGATTCTGGCATGGAGCTGGGCTGCTGTCTCGTTATCTGCCATTTTGATAGTGAAGAGCTTGTTCAGTAGCAAGTCTCGTTTGCTGATCCTTGTATCTGAAGTTCCTTCGTGGAGTTCAATCAATTTAGCCCATAGTTCCTTTGCACTTTTGAAGGGTCCTACGCGGTTCAGCTCTTCTTTCGTTAGTCCACATTGTAGAGTCTGGGTTGCTTTGGCGTCAGCTTCAATCTTTCGTTTAAGGGCAGTGTCCCATTCTGAGTAGTCTTGTGGTACACCTTCAGCATTGGTGGGAATCATCAGTCCAGACTGGATGATTATCCACATTTCCACCTGAGTTTTCAGGTGGACCTCCATTCGACTTTTCCAGTAGGGAAAGTCTTCTCCACTGAAAAGTGGAGGTCTGGCGGTGCTAAATCCTTCTTGGATAGACATTTGTTACTGAAATAAAAGAAAACAACAAAAATATTTCCAAGACTTGGTCTTGGATTAGTAGTGCGGGAAGAAATAATCAAACACAGATTTCAAGGGGTGTTGCACCAACCTTGAGATAAAAACTCGAACGAAGATTTTTTTATTTTAAAAAAATGAGAGAGAAAAAGAAAAAAAAATCCGAAAAATATTCAAACTGGTGGTTGCACCAGGTTTGACTTCCCCGCTCTGATACCACTTGTTGGATCGAGAAATGCGAGAGAGGGGGGGTGAATGTCGCAATTCGTTCGGATTTAAAAGAACAAGTGCACAGCGGAATAAAATAGAGTAAAACAACGCTAACACGATCGTCTTACTTGGTTCGGAGCCTAGGTCGACTCCTACTCCAAGGCCCACGGTCGTTGACCGTTTTCTGCGGGCAATTCTATAAGTTCGCAAAGTTTACAAATAGATTTTACAATAAGGCAGAATAGTAAACTTTAAATACAGAGCTCTTCGTTACCGACGTCCGGTGTAGATCAAAGTTTCGGAGCAGCAGGACGTCGTCAGCTTGAGTTGGAAGATTTCTGAAGCGTGTCGCGGAAGCAGAAGAGCGCAGAAGCGTCGAAGCAATTGATGATGTTTGAAGAGGGTCGAGGCCCTCTTTATATAGGGCAGGGGGCGCCCGACATGCTCGGGGCGCCCCCCACGTGGCTGCAGATCCGGCGATGCTCTAGTCAAAGCTGATCTCGTTATCTTCGGGATTGTATTTGACTGGGGCGCCCGACGCGCACGGGGCGCCCGATTGACCGGTCAAACTTTATCACCGAGGCTTCGCGAGGGTGAGCTGCAGCTGCCTTCAGTGGCGTGGCACAGTGGGCGCCCGAGACACGCGGGGCGCCCGACATGCGGCTGCTGTCGGGGCGTTTACCTCTCTGCTGACTTTGGGTTGACTCTGGGGCGCCCGACACATCCGGGGCGCCCTGCTCAGCTACGGCCTCACTCCTTTGAGGCTCTCTGAGCTGCAGAAACACAGTCCTTCGGTCCTGCATCCAGGGTTAGTCCAAAACAGCAAATAATAAGTTAGTTAAAACAGCCTTAGCTGTCTTGGTTCTGACTTTGGATCTCCAAAATGGAGCCCTAGGTCGAACCGACGCCTAATGTTCCCTCGAGGGGAACGCGTCCTCACCTACTCCTCTCGGGAGAGTTTTACCTGGTGCCAACCGGATCCTCCAGTTGGACTTTTGCCCAGCAGTCCTTCGCCAGGTCTTGAGTTACCAAGCTTCCCTTCGCTTGGTGCCTAGCAGCCCTTCGCTAGGTTTTTTTCTTCTGGCAGCCCTTCGCCAGTGCCTAGCATTCCTTCGCTAGGGCTTGTCCTGTCTGGCAGTCCTTCGCCAGTGCCTAGCAGTCCTTTGCTAGGGCTTGTCCTATCTGGCAGTCCTTCGCCAGTGCCTAGCAGTCCTTTGCTAGGGCTTGTCCTGTCTGGCAGTCCTTCGCCAGTGCCTAGCATTCCTTCACTAGGGCTTTTCCTGTACACTCAAGAAACTCATTAGACAACCATTAACCCTTAACTTTTGAACCTTTTTGCCAATATCAAAACACAGGTTTGACTTGGGTGCATACTGCACCAACAATCAACAGATCATGCATCGAGGCACTATAAATAGAAGCAAGCAAGCCCTCTAACAGATAAGAAAATTTGATTCTGGTTCAAGCTTTGGCGCTCTCTTGCTTCCACGCTCCTCTGCTGCGGTTTGTGCCTTGACTCGACGCTATCCGACCACTGCTGGAAGATCGCTCCCAACACCCAAGCTGCTTCAGATAAATCTAAGTGTTGGGTAACGAATTTTTTTTCTGCACTTAAATTATTTAAGGGGGAAGTGTAGGGCTGTTACACTTCCACCCAATCTTGTATTCGAATCACTCTATCGGTAGTTTTTCGGTAGAGGTTTTTAGTGGATTGCCCACAGGAAAGGTTCAAGGAACCTGGGCCTTCGAGTAGGAGTCGGCGAAGGCTCCGAACGAAGTAAAACTCCTCGTGTAATTTTTTTTTATTTTTCGCTTTCGCATTTCATTTTAATTTTTCCGCTGCGCACGTTATAAAAAGCATCGTACAATTTTCTATCGACTCTGATTTTATAACGAAGTTTTTAAAAGTTACGTGATTCACCCCCCCCCCTCTCACGTGCATCGGTCCTACAGAGCTGACTTCCAATATTGGAGGTCGAGGATGGAGTATTACTTGAAGACCAACATCAATATGTGGTTCTCAGTCAAGGAGGGTTTCTCCCCTCCAAAGGATGCTGAGGGAAAAGAGCTAGAGTTCTCAACGTGGTCGGCAGAACAAATCTGGAAGGGGGAAGCTGATGCAAAGGCCGTGGTCACCCTGCAGTGTGGGATGACTAAGGAGCAGCTGATCAAAGTTGGCCCCTTCACCACTGCCAAGGACCTCTGGAACAAGCTCATTGAGCTCCATGAAGGAACTCAAGATACTCGGAGAGCCAAGAAAGATCTTCTTCTCAGCCAACTCCAAAACCTCTCCATCGAAGAAAATGAAACGGTAAGTATGCTTCATGGTCAGTTCAAGGAAATCTTCAATGGCTTGCATTCGATTAATGAGAAGGTAGAAAACCGAGATCTTGTAAGGTATGTCCTCAACTCCTTCCCTAGGAATGCCTTGTGGTCATCCATGGTGGATGCTTACAAGGTTTCCAAGGATCTTTCTATTGTTAAATTAGAAGATTTATTTTGCGAAATGGAACTACATGAGATCGCTAATCAAAGCCCAAAGGAGAAGGGTGTGTCTTTTGTGGCAGGTGACAGAAGAAAGAAGAAGAAGGAGAAGAATAAGGAAAAGGAGGAGGAGAAGAACTTCTGTCACATGGCTCTCATGGCACTAGAAGATCCAAACAAGGAGAGTGATAACGAATCAAGTGACTCCTCAATCGCGGCTTCATCATCTTCGGATGATGAAGAGGTAATCTCTCCCGAATTAGATAAATGCTATAGAACCATTGCATGCTTAACTAATTTGTTAAAGAAGTCTAAGGAAAAAGTAAAATCATTAAGATTAGAAGTAGAACAATTAAAAACCTCTAAGGATGAGGTAATTGATGACTTGCATGTTAAGATTCTTGAGGATGAAAATAAGGACTTGAAGAGCGAAGTTGAAAACCTCAAGAATATTCTTGAGAAATTTTCAACTAGCTCCAAAACTTTAGATATGATCCTTAATTCTCAAAGAGCGGTTTTCAACAAGGCCGGTATAGGTTACCGACCTAAAAAACCAACCATTGTTTCATTGATGTCACGAACCCATGTTAGATCATCTAAGGTTCCTAGGGTTCAAAAGAAAAAGATCAAGGCATGGGTGCCAAAATCATGCATTGAAGATGCATTAGGTCTCAAAATTTGAATACCAAAAACCTCTATATTTTGAATTGTATAGGCATTGGTTGAGGGGGAGCATCTGTCAACATGGGTGGTTGATATTGGGTGCTCCAATCAAATGGTCGAGTAGCATTATTTTGATACAAACTTGAATTAGGTTGACATATAACTTATTCTTACTATGGATTGCTTAGAATGATCAGTTTTATATATATTGTGTGTCTTACAACAAAAATCCAGAAAATGATTTATTAGATTAAAATGACAATATGGTACCTACATCACATTCAGGGTGATTTGAAGATTTCATTCATGTACTTGATAAATAGCAAATGCATTTCCAATGATCTTGATGGCTTTCTATAATCAAAATGATAATATAAAAGCACCATCAGATCCATCTTTTTAATTTAGATAATTAAAAAGTCATTCAAGTATTTTCCGGTGGTCTTCTATCGGTTGAAACAGCAATATGAGATACATGGTGTTCCCAAGACCCATTTATTCTCTTCTTGATTTTTAACAAATGAAACCCTGAAGGATTATTTCAAAAAACCGTTAAGTTTGTTTGAAGAACATTAATGATGTTGTAGTGGTCCCATTGGCAATATATAACAACTATTATAGTTAGTAAACTCTTCGAGCTTTCCCTAATATGCTATTTTTTTTGGGTTAAGGGATTCCCTGATATTCAATTATCAATGCAGTCTGATATCAGAGTTCCAGAAATAATTTGAAATCTGATCGGTCCACAGACCGATCAGGCCTTATCCTGAACGATCAAGGTGACCGATCAGAGCTCTCCCTAATCGGTCCACAGACCGATCAGGGCTCTCTCTGATCTTTTCACAGACTGATGAGCTCTGATTTATGACCATTAATTGACATTGTCTTTGATTCCTTACTTCATATGAAGCATATACATGTTTTTACCATGATATAATTCTGTATATGTTTTCATATGCACTTCAAAAAATTACCTTTCGTTATTTGGGTGTGGGGAGAGACCCTCGTTTAAGGGGGAGTTGTTTAAACTTAACAACCAAACCCTTTTCGATGTTTGACAAAGGGGGAGAGAATGGTTGATTAAGTTTAGGATACAAATTTAATTATTGTAGGGGGAGGACTTTGATTCCCTTGCGATAATGAAAATTGACTTCATTTGATTGCTAATACCTAAACTTAGAATCAGATTGTCAAACAACAAAAAGGGGGAGATTGTTGATGTTGATGCAGTCTGACCCTGATTGTTATTTTGGTGTTGACATCGATTTTAGTTTAGGTTGATGATTATGATTATGATTGGGTTTAAGTCCTGGTCGTGGACTAGGCATACCTAGTGGGACTAGGTTTGATGAAATCCTAACTTGAGGGTTAGGTGTGAGGAAATCCTATCCTGGAGGGTTAGGTGTGGAAAATCCTAGCTTGGAGGGCTAGGTATGGAAAAGTCCTAACTTGGAAGGTTGGGTGAAAAGTCCTAGCTTGGAAGGCTAGGTGAAAAGTCCTAACTTGGAGGGTTAGGTGAAAAGTCCCAACTTGGAGGGTTAGGTGTGAAAAATCCTAGTTTGGAGGGCTAGGTGTGGAAAGTCCTAACTTGGAAGGTTGGGTGAAAAGTCCTAGCTTGGAAGGCTAGGTGAAAAGTCCTAACTTGGAGGGTTAGGTGAAAAGCCCAACTTGGAGGGTTAGGTTTGAAAAATCCTAGCTTGGAGGCTAGGTGTGGAAAAGTCCTAACTTGGAAGGTTGGGTGAAAAGTCCTAGCTTGGAGGGCTAGGTGAAAAGTCCTAACTTGGAGGGTTAGGTGAAAAGTCCCAACTTGGAGGGTTAGGTGAAAATTCCTAGCTTGGAGGGCTAGGTTGGATGAGATCTTAGCTTGGAGGGCTAGGTTGGAGCCCCTGGATCTGTCTGGTGACCGATCAGGGAGGTTGGCACGGTACTCCTTCGTGGATCGATCTGGTGACCGATCCAGCAATGACTGATCGGTCTGGAGACCGATCAGGGAGTATGTGTTTCACTCACTGAACAACTCCTAATCAGTTTGGTGACCGATCAGGGAGCCCACAAGTGGGTTGAGTTCTCCTGCTGCTCTGCTCCTGATCGGTTCGGTGACCGATCAGGGAGCATCCAGTAGGTTTTTGGGAACCTCACTGATTTGCACCTGATCGGTCTGGTGACCGATCAGGGAGAAATCGTGACCGATCAGACTGAACGATCAACTATCGCGAGGTTTCTCACCCTGACCAATCAGGTTGGAGCCTGATCGGTCTGGGATCAGCCTGATCAGTCTGGTGACCGATCAGCCAGTGGATTCTGGGCGGGATTGTGGCAAGCTGATTTCCGGATCAGTTTGGTGACCGATCTAGTGACCGGTCAGGGTGACCGATCATACGAGCTTGCGATCCCAAGTTTCTCACTGTGGACCGATTAGGTTGGAGCCTGATCGGTCTGGGATAGTCCTGATCCGTCCGGTGACCGATCACTTTAATTCAAACGTGCTGTTAGACGCTCTGATCGCGCCTGCTTTCACTGATACGCTACTGATGTCACCTTGATCTTCTCTGCTATGACTGATATAAGCTTGATTTCATTTGCTAAACCTCTGATTGAGTGTGCAGGTGACAGGAATGGATTCAAACACTCAAGGAGAGTTAATGGAGGCCTTTCCTTGGTGCAGGTTTGTCTATTTGTCATCTCAGGTTGCAACGGGCGCTGGCTGCTGACTGGAGCTAGTCTGAGGGAAGCTCAGGGAGTCCAGGAGAGCTCAGTGGTAGGCTGGGTGTTGCAGGTGAGCAGCTGGAGGCTGTACTGAGATGGCGGTGACGTGGTGATCAGAGAACTGGGACTTAAGGCTTGGTGGCGAACAAGTCTCAGTAACGAAGTTCTCCACGTTGTGTTTGTGCTTGTGCTCGTGCAATCTGTTCCATCATTTTGAGCAAGCAACTGCAATCTTTGAAGCAACCATCTGTTACTTGAGCATTGGAAAGAAGAGTCAGAAGGCGTAGCGAGTCCATCAGCGAGAAGACATGAAGAAGGGGATTCTTGCGTGAGATCTGCGCTGAGTGGAGCTCGGGAGAAGTTTGTCTGAGTTCTTGCTGTCCTAAGTGCTAAGTAAGATCTTTCTTGTGTTTCATTGTGCTTAAAACTCTATCTTTGTTGAAACGCTGTGGAGAGGTTACTCCACCGAGAAGGAGGTTGCTTACTATCCGGATTTTTCCGTGGCTTGATCTGCCGACGATCAAGGGATCGCCCACCTTACGGGCACGCCAAGGAGTAGGGGCAAGTTATCCCCGAACCTTGTAAATCCTCTTGTTAGCGTTCTTGTTCTTGTGATTAACTTAAGGTTTAGTTTACTGCATACTCTGTTTTATTGCTTCCGCTGTGCTACTAAACCTTTGAGTCGCAGAAATTGAAAAGAGTCAAAGTTTAAGTGTCTGGCTACATTCACCCCCCCCTCTCTAGCCATCCAAGGTCCAACAGTTGATGCAGTCTAACCCGATTGTTGTTTTGGTGTTGACACCGATTTAAGTTTAGGTGAGTAAGATAAGTTCGGCATAAGTCCTGGTCGGGGACTGAGCACGAATCCCGGTGAGTGAAGCTGGGGGATTGAAACCCCGGTGAGTGAAGCCGGGTCCCAGTGAATGAAGCCGGGTAATGGAAATGTTGAGGCAATCTGTGGTCCGGAGTGATCAAGTGTTTTGATGTTTGGGCAAAGGGTTTAAGATAGGTTTCCCTTGTGTTCTCATATGTGTATGTTGAGTGTGCAGGATGTACAGGTTACACATATGGACTTGACTGGACGGCCTCAGTACGGTGAAGGGTGGCATTGAGACAAGTTGGAGGCTTGTGTGCACCCGAGGGACTTTGGAGAGTAGGGACGATGAGCTGATGGGCGCGGAATTCAAGACATACGTGAAGGATGGCATAGAGGCAAGCTTGAGGCTTGCGTGCATCCGAGGGACGGGAGCCAAAGATGAAGAGGGCGCGAAGGTAACAGTCGAGGCTGCGGAGGAGGAGTCAGTCGAGTCGTGAGTGTACGAGTGTTGTGTGATTGTACTCGGGAAAGTCCTAGGGTCGAGTGCTAAGAGAAGTGTACTCGGGAAGGGAACCCCTAGTTATGTGAGTAGGGCAGTCGACTACCATTGGGGCAGTCGAATGGTAAAACTCACAGAAAGGGTCTGGCCACTGGACCAGTCGATTGCCCTGGGGAGTAGTCGACTGGTGACAGCCAAAATTTGAACGTTAGGCATGTAACAGTCGGATTTTGGTGGGGGCAGTCGACTGGTGGCGAGTTATCAGCCTAGGGATCTATTTAAAGAGGACTTCGTGGAGGCTGAGACTCTTGACGAATCTTGTCTTGGTTAAAGTCAAGATAGTAGCCTTTGTGCTCAGAGGTTTGCTTGGTGCTGTGGCGAGGTTTCTCCACCCACAAGGAGCGACGAGAGCTAGCCGGAGGTTATCCGGGGATTGATCCACCGACGGATTCTTGGATTAGTCACCCGTCCGGGGTGGATACCAAGTAAATCTTCCATGTTAGCATTAGTTAGTTTTGTTTTATTGTTTTTATTGTATATTCCGCTTGCGCAACTAACCGTGTAGGAAGAAAGCTTCGAAGAAACGCTATTCACCCCCCCCTCTAGTGTATAGGAACAATCCTACAATTGGTATCAGAGCGAGGACCGCTCTTGATCGGACTAACCGCCGAGGGAGCACACGCTAGAGGGAAAAGAAAATAGAAGATAAGTTCGGGGACAACATCTACACTCCACCGCCCTACGATTATGAAGACTTCAATTTTTGGAGGGCGAGAATCGAGACGTGGTTCGGAATGGAGTGGGCATGTCGAATCGCGCTTGAAGAGCCATATGAGATTCCAAAGGATAAGCACGGGAAGAGGCTTAGGCCTAGATATTGGCATCAAGAACAACAAGATCAAGCAAAAGCAAACGAGAAGGTAATTAGCATTTTGGTAAATATTTTACCTAATAACATTTTGAGTTGTGTAGGTGAGTATAGAGATGCACATGAATTATGGGATAAAGTGAAAGAATATCATGAAAATCCTACACAAGTTCAAGAGCCCAAGGAGAAAAGTCAAATGGGTCAAGAAGGAGAAGAAAAGAGGAAGTGTCAACTTCTTCAAGTAAAGAGGAGGAATTAAGTAAAAGATCATCAACCTTCTCAAGAGAAGAAGAGGAAGAGGTCACCACCTCAAGGATTGAGGGGGAAGAGAGACATACTTCCATGCAAGAACAAGAGGAAGCATCCACATCATCTAAGGTTGAAGAAGAAGTCAACCTTGCCTCCACCTCCACCAAAGCTAAATCGAAAGAGCACATCACATGCTTTGGTTGCAACGAAAAGGGGCACTACAAGGACAAGTGCCCGAAAGGTAAAAAGGAGGTACACTCTAAACCTATTTCAATTAAATTAAATTCTAATATAAAGTGTAGGACTGGAGAAACCCAAGAGAAGAAGAGGAGGATTCGATGCTTCACGTGTGGTGAGCTAGGGCACTACCACACCAAGTGTCCAAGGAAGAAAGAGCTCAAGAAAATGGGACACTTGAGGAGATGGGAGAAAGAAGAAAGGAGGAGGCAAAGATCACAACAAGAAGGAACTACAAGGGTAAGGGAGGTAATTCCTAACCCTAGGTTAAAGTGTAATCCAAGTTCAAGTTCCTCCTTGCATATCCAAAATAATGTTAATCATTCATGCATGCATGCTAAAATTAACGAAAATTGCTTACTTGTGCATAACCATGATTTTAGATATAATGATAGGACTAGGATTAACAAGGTAGGTCAACACCCTAGGAAAAGCATGCATAATGATAGACCCAAGATCTCTAGACCTAAGGATCATGGTACTAATTCCAAGAAGGGGAGGAATGTGCCTAGAAAAGAGGGTAGTTCTAGGAATGTCCAAAGTGAACACAAGGACTCCAAAGTTAAAGGTCTAGAGAGGGAAAATCAAATCATGAGGGCAAGACTTGACACATTAGAAAAGACCCTAGAAAGATTCACGATTGGATCAAAGGGTCTAGATATGGTGTTGGGTAGTTTAAACCCCAACTACGATAGATCGGGTTTAGGTTATCAGTCTAAGACCTCCAAGGCCAACAAAAAGAAGTATGCTGGGAAAACATACAATTATGGCAAGGAGGGAAAGTCCAAGGATGACAAGGGAGTTCCATCCAAAGGGGAAAAATGGCTTAACCAAAGACAAGGTGTCTAGGGTTAAAAGGGTTCATTTTGTAGGCCAAGAATCACCGGAGGTTCACCGGTGTGGTCTAGTATGGGTTGAGTCACCTAGGGAGGTGACTAAGGCTAAGAGCTCAAGGGGGAGCTCTAGGAGTCTTTGGGATCCATGGTAAATGGATCTCAAAAGTTTCTCTCTTAGGAAATTAGGTGAATTGTGCCAAAAAGGGTTGGAAAACTTGCGTAAGCCTTAATCCTATGTTTTGGCACATTAAAAGGGATTTTAGGGAGAAAAGAATGAAAATACAATTATATTGGGTAAAATTGGGTTTTAATGTGTGAATATCATGTAATTCAATGATAGAAATGAACTATAATCAAGAATAAGAAGAAACAGTGAGGAGAAATCACAATTGAGACTTTTGGGATGAGTTTCAATGATACACTTTAGGATAAGTTGAGTTTTGTGCCAATCTTGGGATCCGGAGTACATTTGTTTGGAAACATATTTTTCCCAAGTAGACATTGGCCCCACAAATCTCCCCACGAAATTTCATAATTTTTGGAGATTTGTGGAATTAACTAGGCATCACTGAAATTGGGCTGAAAACCTGAAATTCAGGTATCAGTTGACTGCCCTGGGGGGCAGTCGACTGATCCGAGTGAATTTCAGCCCAGAAGCTCTCTGTAAATTTTCGCAGTCGACTGTCATTTGGGCAGTCGACTGATCCAGTAGTGTTAGAGAGAAAAGATATTTTGGATGATAAGATATGACCCTAAAGTTAAATCTTTGATTATACTCTTTAAATAAAGCCTTGCCTCATGATTTAATGATGATTGTATAAAATGAGGCTATGTGGATATCATGGAATTTAAGGAAAATTGATGAGGACTTTAAATTCAATGGATGATATTAAATGATAAATGCTTGGTTAAAAAATTGATAAGTCCATAGGTATCTAGGATTGAGAAACAAGAAGGGGGAGAGTTAAAGACAATTCCATGAATCAAATCATAATTGATAGTCTTGGCAAACACATGAAATTATAGATAAATCTCCAAGTTGATACAAAATGCCAAACCTTTGAGGAAATTAACGGGTGTACCAAAAGTCAAGTACATTTGTATTCTTAATCAAGACATTTTTCTAGGATAGGGTATATCCTAGTAAATGTGCTTGCAAACTCTTAGGATTGTTTAAGGTTTTGTTGAGTTCTTTTTGGCACTAAGAGAAAGGTTGCTTGGGGGCAATTCTTTGATAATGTCAAAGGGGGAAGAACTTGGAAGTTAGGTTGGATAGAACTTAACTTGAGTTTATGGTGTAAAGTTTGGTGAAACTTGACCTTGGTGTTATGGTGTCAGGTTGGGTAGAACTTGACATTGGAAAATGGAAATTGGGAGAAGACATAGGTTAAGGGGGAGATTTCCTCCTAATTGCCTTGATTTTCATAGAAAATTTTGGGTTTTGGCACATTAAAAATGTGTTTCATGCTTGGAAATGTGACATTGGGGTCATAAAGCATGAAAATTGGTTTTTGATGTATAAATGTCATATAAATCAATGTTAGGGATGCATTGTGGGTTGACATAGGTAGAAACATCAAGTAAAGACCAAAACTAGAACTTTAGATCAATGTTAACTAAAGTTTTAGCTAAGTTTTTGGGTTTTGTGTCCAACTTGGGAATGGTGATAGATACATGGTTGGATGTATTTTTCACAAGTAGGTATGGGTACCACAAAGTTCTCCATGAAATTTGGGAATATTTGGAGATTTGTGAAATTTCTGGCGCATTTCTGAAATTGGCCAAAAAATTGATAATCAGAGTGTCAGTCGACTGCCCCAAGGGCAGTCGACTGGTCAGGGCTGGTGTGGGTATCCAGTAGCTGACTTAGGTCCAAATGATGGAAAACGAATATATGGGGGTTTAGTACACGTTGTTTAGGATCATTAGGGATTAAAAGAACCAATAATTGGGATTTATTGGGGTCTTTTTGATGTATGGCAAAGGGGGAGAAGTTTGGGTTTAAGTTGGGAAACCAAACTTACCTTTGCTAGAAATCCTAGGTTTAGGGGGAGCTAAGATTAAAGGGGAGCATGTTTGCTCCATTCTTGGCGTAAGAGGAACCTTGGAGAGGTTCTTAAAAAGCCTTTGTAAGTCCAATGTAGGGGGAGCTTGGGAGAAGCTTTAAAAACCCTGTTTTCGTGAGAAATCCTAACTTGGAGGGTTAGGTGTTGAAAAGTGCTAACTTGGAGAGTTAGGTGTGAAAATTCCTAACTTGGAGGGTTAGGTGTGGAAAATCCTAATTTGGAGAGTTAGGTGTAGGATGCCTTGGGATAGGATCCATGTATGCATTGCATATGCATTTGTTTTAGCATGGTTTTTACTATTGACTACTATTTTGCTTTCCCTAACTTAAACGTATTGCCAAACATCAAAAAGGGGGAGATTGTTGAAGCAATCTGTGGTCCGGAGTGACCAAGTGTTTTGATGTTTGGGCAAAGGGTTTAAGTTAGGTTTCTTTTGTGTTCTCATATGTGTAAGTTGAGTGTGCAGGATGTAGAGGTTACACATATGGACTTGACTGGACGGTCTCAGTACGATGAAAAGTGGCATGGAGACAAGCTGGAGGCTTGTGTGCACCCGAGGGACTTTGGAGAGCAGGGACGATGAGCTGATGGGCGCGGACTTCGAGGCATGTGTGAAGGATGACATGGAGGCAAGCTGGAGGCTTGCATGCATCCGAGGGACGGGAGAGGAAGATGAAGAGGGCGCGAAGGCAACAGTCGAGGCTGCGGAGGAGGAGTCAGTCGAGTCGTGAGGGTACGAGTGTTGTGTGATTGTACTCGAGAAAGTTCTAGGGTCGAGTGCTGAGAGAAGTGTACTCGGGAAGGGAAACCCTAGGTGTGTGAGTAGGGCAGTCAACTGCCATTGGGACAGTCGACTGGTAAAACTCACAGAAAGGGTCTGGCCACTGGACCAGTTGACTGCCCTGGGGAGCAGTCGACTGGTGACAGCCAAAATTCGAACGTTAAGCGTGTAACGGTCGAATTTTGGTGGGGGCAGTCGACTGGTGGCGAGTTATCAGCCTAGGGTTCTATTTAAAGAGGACTTCGTGGAGGCTAAGACTATTGACGAATCTTGTCTTGGTTAAAGGCAAGATAGTAGTCTTTGTGCTCAGAGGTTTACTTGGTGCTGTGGCGAGGTTTCTCCACCCACAAGCAGCGACGAGAGCTAGCCGGAGGTTATCCGGGGATTGATCCACCAACGGATTCTTGGATTAGTCACCCGTCCGGGGTGGATACCGAGTAAATCTTCCATGTTAGCATTGGTTAGTTTTGTTTTATTGTTTTATTGTATATTCCGCTAGCGTAACTAACCGTGTAGGAAGAAAGCTTCGAAGAAACGCTATTCACCCCCTCTAGCGTACGGAAACGATCCTATAGGAAACCGCGGTGAGTGAAGTCGGGTTCCGGTGAGTGAAGCCGGATGACTGAAATCCCGGTTAGTGAAGCGGGGTCCTGGTGAGTGAAGCCAGGTGACGGAAACCTCGGTGAGTGAAGACGGGTCCTGGTGAGTGAAGCCGGGTAAAGGAAACCCCGGAGAGTGAAGCCGGGTCCTAGCGAGTGAAGCTATGTGAAGGAAACCCTGGTGAATGAAGCCAGGTCCTAGCGAAGGAAGCTAAGTTGAACAAATTCCTAGTGAGTGAAGCTGGACACGGAGTCTTGGTCCAGGGGACTGAGCATGAGTCAGAGAAGGCTAGGGAGCCTGTTCTTTGGACTTAGGGTTGAAATGGTCGGAGCTGGATCGGTCTGTGGTCCGATCAGGGAGTTGGCACTAACTCCTGGTTGTGGATCGGTCTGGTGACCGATCCAGGGCTTCTGATCGTTCTGGTGAATGATCAGAAAGAGAACAGAATGTTTCTGTTTGGCTTCTGATCGTTTGGTGAACGATCAGAGAGAGATTAGAATGGTTCTGTGAGAAACCCTGATCAGTCTATTTGACCGATCAGGGATCGGACTGTGGACATCCTGACCGATCAGGATGGCTCCTGATCGGTCAGTGAGTGACCTGATCGGTCACCAGACCGATCAGGGTACAACCTGATCGGTCAGGCGACCGATCATGGTCTTTGGCTGATAGGAGCTGGAGGAAACTCCAGCAAGCTGTTGGATCGGTCACTGCGGTCACAGTGACTGATCTGCGATCCCTGATCGGTCAGTGTGACCGATCACAGCTTCACTGGACCGATCAAGTAGGAGTCTGATCGATCAGGGTCTTCACTGATCGGTCTGGTGACCGATCAGTGTCTGATAACTTTAATTTGAATCGTTGTCAGACGTCTAATTTCGCTCTGATCTCTTCTGTTACTCTGCAGATTCTTTTTGATTTGTTGTGCTAAGCTTCTGTTGAGTGTGCAGACGTTGCAGGGACGATACAAACCAAGGAGAAGAGTCAATGGCGACTTTCACCGTGGCAGGTTTATCTGTTTTCTGTTTCCAGGTTTCAACGGCTTCTGGCGCGGCTGGCGACTGACCGTAGGCTCAGCTGAAGAGGTCTTCAGTGGACTGAGCGCTCAGTGGAGATCAGTGGGTCAGGTTGTGGTTCAGTGGGTGTTGATGGAGTCTGGCGACGGTGAGCAGAAGCTTAAGAAGAAGCTGGCGAAGCACAGGAGCAGCAGAATTAACAGAAAACAAGAGAAGTGTTTTTGCTGGGTTGTTTGAGCTCTCTGTATCTTCTTGCTTGAGTGCTTCTGCTACATCCTTGTGAGCTTTCCTTCTTGTTGTCTCGTGTACTTAACTATTATCCTACTGAGACGGCTGTGGAGAGGTTACTCCACCAAGAAGGAGAAGATTTATATCCGCAGTTCCAGGGCTTGATCTGCCGACGATCAAGGGATCGCCCACCTCCCTGAAAATGAATTTAGTTTCCTAAGGAGGAAGTTGGGAATGTGCCATGCTCAATAGGATTGTAAAAACCCTTCATGATCATCTCAAATTGTTGGGTAACTTGGGGACATCTCACAAACACTATAAGGTTTAACAAAATGTTTTTGATTGCTAGAAATGGGGTGAGATGTTAGGCTCAACCTAATTACTCAAAATGTTTATGCATCCCTTGAGCAATTAGGTTAAAGAGACAAAAATCATTAATTTGACTAAGTATGGGGAAAATCAATGTATAATACATGTGTATTTGGTTCCAAGAACATACTTGGACATTCCAATCAAGGAAACTTGGTTGGAGATTTGTTTTTGATACAAATTTGATTTCAATTGGTTGGAAATACAATCCTGTTTCGGGTTTTCTTTTTATTCATAAGGACACAACCTTATCTTGATTGGAAATATGAAGAAATACAATATCGGATAAGGGAATCCTTGTAGGGTAAGAGGAATCAATTCTTGTTGTATTAGAGGTTGAGAGGGATGTTTTGAAACGGGAGTTTCTGAAATGCATCATGTAGGGTTTTTCGGGCCACGAAAACCGCTTTTTCGCGTCGCGAAAACCCCGAAAGCCCCAATAGCAAGGATCCGAACGAAGAAAGCCATTTCAAAAATTACGAGTGCTCGTTTACATGCTTCGAAACCCGATCTACTCCTAGATCTAAAGAGGGATAAACATTTTACCTTTGATGCGTGCCCCGTTTAATCCCGTTCGCTCCCTTTTGGATGTCGAATCTCTAGGACGTCAAGTGCCGTCCCACTAGAAGTATCCACGTGAACAAAAGTAGATGGATGAAATCCTTTAGGTGTGCTAGCACCTTGTAGGATTCGGCCAAGAGGAGAAGAAGAAGAAGAACTCCAACAATTGGAGAGGAAGAAGAGAAGACACACACTTAATGGAAAAATGGAACAAAACCACCTTTTGTTCTCTCTTGTGGTGGCCGGCCACTTAATGGCCATTAATGGCCATTAAGTGGCCGGCCATAATGGCCACTAATGGCCATTAGGTGGCCTTCCTTAACCCCCTTTCAATTTGAATTCAAATTCAAATGGGGGGGAAACCAAGCCAAGTCATCACTTGGTCAAGTCAAGGTGAGGTGGCCTTTTGGTCAAGTCAAACTTACCTTTTATGGAATTTCCATATTTAGTCAAGTCAAACTTGACTCCATTTCTTCTCCTATGTCAAGTCTAACTTGAAGTGGAACCAAGTCAAGTCAAACTTGATTTGGATTTGGGTCAAGTCAAACTTGCCTTTTATGGACTTTCCATATTTAGTCAAGTCAAACTTGACTCCATTTCTTCTCCCATGTCAAGTCTAACTTGAAGTGGAACCAAGTTAAGTCAAACTTGATTTGGATTTGGGTCAAGTCAAACTTGCCTTTTATGGACTTTCCATATTTAGCCAAGTCAAACTTGACTTCAATTTTTTCTCCATCTATTTGTTCTTTGCGTGTGACCCTATAGGTTCTTGTAACGTTGGCAATGCTTCTAACCTCTTAGAAACATAAGCAATGAGCGGTATCTAGCAACACATCATTGCTACCCAAGTTACAAGAATGTTGAGATCCAACATCACCAATGTGACTAATAATTGTGACCATCACAATATGTGACAATGTCCTTCTATCCTTGATATCTAGATTGATCTTTCATGAGGCATAGACCGTGTCATCCTCCAATCAATCTATGTGTCTTGAACTCCAAGTAGACTCACTATAATCAAATAAGCTCAATATCTCATATTGCCTTATTTGGGCATGGCCATGCACTTAGTGATCTCACTCTATGGAAATATGAAGAAATACAATATCGGATAAGGGAATCCTTGTAGGGTAAGAGGAATCAATTCTTGTTGTATTAGAGGTTGAGAGGGATGTTTTGAAACGGGAGTTTCTGAAATGCATCATGTAGGGTTTTTCGGGCCACGAAAATCGCTTTTTCGCGTCGCGAAAACCCCGAAAGCCCCAATAGCAAGGATCCGAGCGAAGAAAGCCATTTCAAAAATTACGAGTGCTCGTTTACATGCTTCGAAACCCGATCTACTCCTAGATCTAAAGAGGGATAAACATTTTACCTTTGATGCGTGCCCCGTTTAATCCCGTTCGCTCCCTTTTGGATGTCGAATCTCTAGGACGTCATGTGCCGTCCCTCTAGAAGTATCCACGTGAACAAAAGTAGATGGATGAAATCCTTTAGGTGTGCTAGCACCTTGTAGGATTCGGCCAAGAGGAGAAGAAGAAGAAGAACTCCAACAATTGGAGAGGAAGAAGAGAAGACACACACTTAATGGAAAAATGGAACAAAACCACCTTTTGTTCTCTCTTGTGGTGGCCGGCCACTTAATGGCCATTAATGGCCATTAAGTGGCCGGCCATAATGGCCACTAATGGCCATTAGGTGGCCTTCCTTAACCCCCTTTCAATTTGAATTCAAATTCAAATGGGGGGAAACCAAGCCAAGTCATCACTTGGTCAAGTCAAGGTGAGGTGGCCTTTTGGTCAAGTCAAACTTACCTTTTATGGAATTTCCATATTTAGTCAAGTCAAACTTGACTCCATTTCTTCTCCATGTCAAGTCTAACTTGAAGTGGAACCAAGTCAAGTCAAACTTGATTTGGATTTGGGTCAAGTCAAACTTGCCTTTTATGGACTTTCCATATTTAGTCAAGTCAAACTTGACTCCATTTCTTCTCCCATGTCAAGTCTAACTTGAAGTGGAACCAAGTCAAGTCAAACTTGATTTGGATTTGGGTCAAGTCAAACTTGCCTTTTATGGACTTTCCATATTTAGCCAAGTCAAACTTGACTTCAATTTTTCTCCATCTATTTGTTCTTTGCGTGTGACCCTATAGGTTCTTGTAACGTTGGCAATGCTTCTAACCTCTTAGAAACATAAGCAATGAGCGGTATCTAGCAACACATCATTGCTACCCAAGTTACAAGAATGTTGAGATCCAACATCACCAATGTGACTAATAATTGTGACCATCACAATATGTGACAATGTCCTTCTATCCTTGATATCTAGATTGATCTTTCATGAGGCATAGACCGTGTCATCCTCCAATCAATCTATGTGTCTTGAACTCCAAGTAGACTCACTATAATCAAATAAGCTCAATATCTCATATTGCCTTATTTGGGCATGGCCATGCACTTAGTGATCTCACTCTATCAAGACTATGATATCTCTCCCGTCATATAGGAGGGATAGATCCCATCTACATCACTCACATCCCTCCGCATAATTTATTACATACCCAGTAATCGCCTTATGTAGGGAACTATGGTAACTTCAGGTCTAAGGACTAATAGTCATACTAATAGTCACATGAGAAAGTATATGACACTCATATAACGATCCATGATACTTTCTCATGGCGGGCCATTCAGTATACATTCTCTAATGTATACCCATGTGTCAACTTGATATCTCATATCCATGACTTGTGAGATCAAGTCATCATGTTGACCTACATGCTAGTCTCTATGCATTAACATTGTCCTTGAATGTTAATACTTGACTAGGAATAATTAAGAGTAGTGTTCTCTATATCATCTCACTATCGATTCAACTAATCGATTGATATAGATAAGAACCTTCTACTCAAGGACGTTATTATACTAAGTTATTTGGCACCAATACACATAAGTACAATAACCATAAGAAATGCCTTTATATATAAGAAATATATATACAAGAATATGATACAATGAGTCCAAAAAGTAATCATCATATGATTGGCTCTAGGGCTCTCACTAACAATCTCCCACTAGCACTAGTGCCAATCGCTGTAGTATCTAATACCCAATGACCTAGTGTGACCATCATGCTTTATCTGTGCCAAAGCCTTGGTCAAGGGATCTGCGACGTTAGCCTCTGTGGGTACTCTGCAAATCTTCACATCTCCTCGATCGATGATCTCTCGAATGAGATGGAATCGCCGTAGTATGTGTTTGGTCCGCTGGTGTGAGCGAGGTTCCTTAGCCTGCGCAATAGCTCCATTGTTGTCACAATAGAGCTGTACTGGGTCGGCTATACTAGGAACCACTCCAAGCTCAGTAATGAACTTGCGGATCCAAACTGCCTCCTTTGCTGCCTCAGATGCAGCAATGTACTCAGCTTCTGTTGTAGAATCAGCAACTGTATCCTGCTTTGAACTCTTCCAGCTGACAGCGCCACCATTTAAGCAAAACACGAACCCTGACTGCGATCTGTAGTCATCCTGGTCAGTTTGGAAGCTAGCATCACTGTAACCCTTTACAGTTAGCTCCTCTTCGCCTCCAAATATCAAGAAATATTCTTTAGTCCTTCTCAAGTACTTAAGAATATTCTTGACTGCTATCCAGTGACGTTCACCTGGATCTGACTGGTATCTGCTCGTCATGCTCAAAGCATACGAGACATCAGGACGAGTACATAACATGGCGTACATGATAGATCCTATGGCTGAGGCATAAGGGATCTTGCTCATGCGGTCTCTCTCCTCTCTAGAAGAGGGACCTTGAGTCTTCGAAAGACTCACGCCATGTGACATTGGCAGATTTCCCTTCTTGGAATTCTGCATGGCAAACCGTTGCAAAACGGTATCAATGTATGTACTCTGACTTAGGCCAAGCAATCTTTTAGATCTATCTCTATAGATCTTAATGCCTAGAATGCAGGCTGCTTCACCTAAGTCCTTCATTGCGAAACAAGTCCCCAACCAAGTCTTCACAGACTGTAGCGAAGGGATGTCGTTCCCAATGAGTAGTATGTCATCCACATACAAGACTAGGAAGACTACTGTGCTCCCACTAACCATCTTGTAGACACAAGGTTCATCTTCGTTCTTGATGAAACCAAACTGTTTGATCGCATCATCGAATCGAAGATTCCAGCTCCGAGAAGCTTGCTTTAGACCATAAATGGCCCTATGCAGCTTGCATACTCTGCCAGTATGCTGTGGATCTACAAAACCCTCAGGCTGTGTCATGTACACATCCTCGAGGAGGTTTCCATTCAGAAACGCTGTCTTGACATCCATCTGCCAGATCTCATAATCGTGGTAGGCTGCAATAGCAAGCATGATCCGAATAGACTTAAACATCGCTACTGGAGAAAAAGTTTCATCATAGTCAATACCATGAATTTGCTTGAAACCTTTAGCTACCAGTCTACCCTTATAGGTATGAGTAAGTCCATCCATGTTAGGCTTTCTCTTAAAGACCCATTTACACCCAATGGGTTTGACCCCTTCAGGTGGATCAACCAAGGTCCAAACTTGGTTAGTGTACATGGATTCCATTTCGGATCTCATGGCTTCCAGCCATGACTCAGAATCTGGGCTCATCACAGCTTCCTGATAGGTGGTAGGTTCATTCTCAATGATCATAACGTCATCATGGTCAGGCAAGAGAAATGAATATCTCTCAGGCTGACGACGTACCCTATCAGACCTGCGAAGAGGTAAGTCTACCTGAACAGGTTGTTGTTCCACAATTTCTTGTGTAACAATCTCATCCACAATTTCTTGTGGTGCCTGTTCAGTATCCATCAAGGGCTCAGTGCTATGGTCGTTGTCTTGAATTTCTTCAAGATCAAACGAACTCCCACTAGTCTTTCTAGAAACAAAATCCCTTTCTAGAAAGACCCCAGTCTTAGCAACAAACACTTTGTGTTGACTGGGAATGTAGAAGTAATATCCCTTAGTTTCCTTGGGATATCCCACGAAATAGCACTTATCAGATTTGGGTCCCAGTTTGTCTGAGACTTGACGTCGTACGTAAGCCTCACAACCCCAAACCCTCATGAAAGACAACTTGGGACTCCTCCCCGTCCATATCGTATATGGTGTCTTCATGACAGCCTTTGATGGAACACGGTTTAGTGTGAACGCTGCCGTGTCTAGAGCATATCCCCAAAAGGATATAGGAAGATCTGCGTGACTCATCATAGATCGTACCATATCTAATAAGGTACGATTCCTCCTTTCGGATACACCATTCCACTGTGGTGTTCCAGGGGGAGTGAGTTGGGATAGAATCCCAGACTCAGCTAGGTAGTCACGAAACTCATGGCTCAAGTATTCTCCACCTCGATCTGATCGAAGTATCTTAATACTCTTGCCAAGTTGGTTCTGTACTTCATTTCTGAATTCTTTGAACTTTTCAAAGGATTCAGACTTATGTGTCATCAAATACACATAGCCATATCTACTGAAGTCATCAGTAAATGTGATGAAGTACCTGTAACCACCTCTGGCAGCGACATTGAAAGGGCCACATACATCACTATGTATGAGTCCTAACAAGTCTGTCGCTCTTTCGCTATGTCCACTAAAGGGAGTCTTAGTCATCTTGCCTAGAAGGCATGACTCGCATGTCTCATATGATTCAATATCAAATGAGTCCAGCAAACCATCCTTATGGAGCTGGGACAAGCGACTCTCATTTATGTGGCCTAAGCGACAGTGCCAGAGATAGGTTGGGTTCAACTCATTTGATCTCAACCTCTTGGTATTCACGTTATAGATAGGGCTTTCTAAGTCTAGAATATAGAGGCATTCATCAGATGTGCGCTACAATAGAACATATCCTTTAAATAAACAGAACAACATTTGTCCTTTATTATGAATGAAAAACCTTTGTTATCTAAACATGAAACTGAAATGATATTCTTTGTTAGTACAGGTACATAACAACAGTTATTCAATTCCAGTACAAGCCCAGAGGGTAGAGATAGAAAGTAAGTCCCTATAGCAACAGCAGCAACCCTTGCTCCATTGCCTACTCGTAGGTCCACCTCGCCCTTGGCCAATGCCCTGCTATTTCTCAGCGCTTGCACATTTGTACAAATGTGAGAAGCACACCCAGTATCTAATACCCATGATGTAGAAATAGAAAGGTTGACTTCTATAACATTTATACCTGAAGTAGAAGTCTCACTTCTCTTCTTCTTCAGATCTTCCAGGTATACCTTGCAGTTCCGCTTCCAATGCCCTGCCTGCCCTTGATATAATTGCTTGAGGTGGCCAATCATATCGTAAGCATTCATGTTCTCATGTTGCTTCTGAAGCTCAGAGGACATGCATATAGCATTAGGCACGATACGTCTAACGCGTCGTCTTGATGCTTCTGATGAGCATCTCTAACGCTATGGATGGCTGAGGGAAGTGGTGCTTCAGGAACTGCTTGCTCTAGAACGTACAGCTTACGTTCCTGTTTGAGGACTATCCTCAAGTTCCTGTACCAGTCCAGGAAATTAGCTCCAGTGAGCTTGTCCTTCTCAAGGACAGATCGCAGAGAGAGAGTGTTCGCGTTTGTCATGGCAATCTACAACATAAAATACAGAGAATAAATATCCACCATTGTATCATATTTATCATTTAACTAGGCCTTTAATTAAATGATGCTCCCACTGAATTATAGGGCTTTGGTAGAATCGAGTCATAGATGTGGTAAAACCACACTACTAGATCCACACCAACTAACTATAATTCTCGTAGGTCAAGATCCACATCATACTACGCCTTGAGTTAGCTTTGGCTAAATCGCCCAAGACTTAGTATGATCGGTAGGTACCAATTACCAATTACATCTCTATGCAACTCTTGATTATAAGATCAAGAATTAACATTTATGAATAATCTTGAGTTAGCTTTGGCTAAATCGCCCAAGACTATTGATAAATGCGATCTTGTCCTACCTTTCCAACTATTGGAATATGCCTATAGTTAGGCTCGATCCAATTGAGCTAACTAGTTACTCAATCTAATTGAGCTCAATCTAACCCAAGCGTGATAGGCGGGACCAAGGTTGTCCCTCCGCATCCCACCAAGATTAAATGCATTGCTCTGCTTTGGCAGATTCAACAATCGCATATGATCATGGTAGTGATGGGTATCAAGGCTCGTTAGGCATATACGAGTTGATTTCGACTTAGATCTAATCTAATCGATGATGTGCATCGTATCAAGGCATTTATTTAAATCTAATTTAACCTAAATGTGTACTAGGTGCACATCAAAATGTGGTTTCCACATTACATGTGCATCACATACACTCATGTATATTCTATTCTATACTAGCATGCATCACATACATATAAGCAAAAATAAAATATACAAGAAAATTAAGTGTGATTAGTCATGGCCCTACTAAGATCTTCTCAAGCCAATGAGAAGATCTTTTGGTCAACCTAGGGTCTAGGCAGCAGCTTCTCCAAGCTCCTCCTTCCAGAACCCTATGTGTTGTCGGCTTGCTTCCCATGAGTCCGTCTTCTCCAGAATTGCCTTCATCGTTAATTTTGTACATTACAAAATTTATACTCGAGTTACATTCGAGTCTTAAACTAATTTTAACAGAAATAATAAAAAAAAAACCGACACGCAGGTCGCAATCACAATACAACACCCACAACACAAATAACGGCACGCAGGCCGTAATATGAATAACACACATATTTTAATCTAATTAAAATAGGGTTTTGGGTCATGATCATCACACTTCTGTACATAATTCAAAATTATGTAATTTTATAAATTTTATATAATTTTTCTACTGATTTTTAGAATTTTTCCGAGTCACAACTCCGCGGCGGTCCCGGTAAGCGGGTTTCGGGCGTAATTGCGAGGCAAGGCCCCTTGCGGGGTTAGGGGCAGCGCCCCTACTCGTGAAATAACCTTCACGAGTGTCTTCTTGCGATTATACAACGCTTTAACCCGCTGTCCCAAAAACCATTTGGGCGAAACTTGCCGTTTCGGAGAAGTTTTTCTCGGTGGCAAAGTCTACAAGTGCTTCGCACTCGTCGCTTTGCCTCTACGAGAAAAATTACTCAAAAATCCTAAAATTTAGAAAAGTTACAGAAGCAAATATTTATCTAAATTTTGTATCTAATACAAAAAAAATAAAAACAAAATGAGCACAAGCTTCGCTCGTGGCTCTGATACCACTGTAGGGTTTTTCGGGCCACGAAAACCGCTTTTTCGCGTCGCGGAAACCCCGAAAGCCCCAATAGCAAGGATCCGAGCGAAGAAAGCCATTTCAAAAATTACGAGTGCTCGTTTACATGCTTCGAAACCCGATCTACTCCTAGATCTAAAGAGGGATAAACATTTTACCTTTGATGCGTGCCCCGTTTAATCCCGTTCGCTCCCTTTTGGATGTCGAATCTCTAGGACGTCAAGTGCCGTCCCTCTAGAAGTATCCACGCGAATAAAAGTAGATGGATGAAATCCTTTAGGTGTGCTAGCACCTTGTAGGATTCGTCCAAGAGGAGAAGAAGAAGAAGAACTCCAACAATTGGAGAGGAAGAAGAGAAGACACACACTTAATGGAAAAATGGAACAAAACCACCTTTTGTTCTCTCTTGTGGTGGCCGGCCACTTAATGGCCATTAATGGCCATTAAGTGGCCGGCCATAATGGCCACTAATGGCCATTAGGCGGCCTTCCTTAACCCCCTTTCAATTTGAATTCAAATTCAAATGGGAGGGAAACCAAGCCAAGTCATCACTTGGTCAAGTCAAGGTGAGGTGGCCTTTTGGTCAAGTCAAACTTACCTTTTATGGAATTTCCATATTTAGTCAAGTCAAACTTGACTCCATTTCTTCTCCTATGTCAAGTCTAACTTGAAGTGGAACCAAGTCAAGTCAAACTTGATTTGGATTTGGGTCAAGTCAAACTTGCCTTTTATGGACTTTCCATATTTAGTCAAGTCAAACTTGACTCCATTTCTTCTCCCATGTCAAGTCTAACTTGAAGTGGAACCAAGTCAAGTCAAACTTGATTTGGATTTGGGTCAAGTCAAACTTGCCTTTTATGGACTTTCCATATTTAGCCAAGTCAAACTTGACTTCAATTTTTTCTCCATCTATTTGTTCTTTGCGTGTGACCCTATAGGTTCTTGTAACGTTGGCAATGCTTCTAACCTCTTAGAAACATAAGCAATGAGCGGTATCTAGCAACACATCATTGCTACCCAAGTTACAAGAATGTTGAGATCCAACATCACCAATGTGACTAATAATTGTGACCATCACAATATGTGACAATGTCCTTCTATCCTTGATATCTAGATTAATCTTTCATGAGGCATAGACCGTGTCATCCTCCAATCAATCTATGTGTCTTGAACTCCAAGTAGACTCACTATAATCAAATAAGCTCAATATCTCATATTGCCTTATTTGGGCATGGCCATGCACTTAGTGATCTCACTCTATCAAGACTATGATATCTCTCCCGTCATATAGGAGGGATAGATCCCATCTACATCACTCACATCCCTCCGCATAATTTGTTACATACCCAGTAATCGCCTTTATAGTCCACCCAGTTACGGGTGACGTTTGACGTAACTCCTTATGTAGGGAACTATGGTGACTTCAGGTCTAAGGACTAATAGTCATACTAATAGTCACATGAGAAAGTATATGACACTCATATAACGATCCATGATACTTTCTCATGGCGGGCCATTCAGTATACATTCTCTAATGTATACCCATGTGTCAACTTGATATCTCATATCCATGACTTGTGAGATCAAGTCATCATGTTGACCTACATGCTAGTCTCTATGCATTAACATTGTCCTTGAATGTTAATACTTGACTAGGAATAATTAAGAGTAGTGTTCTCTATATCATCTCACTATCGATTCAACTAATCGATTGATATAGATAAGAACCTTCTACTCAAGGACGTTATTATACTAAGTTATTTGGCACCAATACACATAAGTACAATAACCATAAGAAATGCCTTTATATATAAGAAATATATATACAAGAATATGATACAATGAGTCCAAAAAGTAATCATCATATGATTGGCTCTAGGGCTCTCACTAACACATCAGAGTTTCAGAAACCCATCTGAAATATGATCGATCTATGGACCGATTAGATATCCTCTCAGAATACTTCTGTATTGATCAAACCTCTCAATGAACCGAACCTGATCGGTCCACCGACCGATCAGGCTGTTCCTTATCGGTCAGGCAGACCGATCAGAGCTAATGATGATCGGTCCACTGACCGATCAGGAAGTTTCTGTAAGAAATCCACAGAAGCCTCTGTATCGAACCTGATCGGTCCACCGACCGATCAGGCTATTCCTGATCAGTCAGGCTGACCGATCAGGGTTGCTTCTGATCGGTCCACTGACCAATCAGAGCGCTCACAGAGCCTTCTGTTTTGTTCTCTGATTGATCTACAGACCGATCAGGGACTTCCCTGATCGGTCACTCAGACCGATCAGAACCCAACCTGACCGATCAGGAGGTTTCCTGATCAGTCTAGGTACTTTTGATCGGACGGTCAATCGGATCAGCCTCATTAAAATCGATTGGTGATCGGTCCACCAACATATTAAATCCATCGACCCCTTACATCTTCAACCCTAGGCGCCGAAACCCCCACTCATCTTTCTCCTCTTCATGCGCGATTTGCTTCTTGCTTGCGCAAGTTCTCTGCCACATTCTCTGGTGCAAGTTCTTCCCAACCTGTCTGATGCGTGATCTGCTTCTTGCTTGCATCTTCTTGCTTGCGCAAGTCAGCTTCCTCTGAGTGTTCTCTGCGAGTTGTGAGTCCTCTGCGTGAGTTCTCTGGAGTTCTAATCATCTGTGACTTCCTCTGTGAGTTCTCTGCAACTAGTTTTTGTGCAAGTTCTTGCGAAGCAATTTGTGTGTTCCTCTCAACCAACTCAACAAACTTCATGGCACCCAAGTAAGTAAGATGTTCTTGTGATTTTGTTTTTCCATCCTATGTGTTTTATACCTTGTTATTTTGGGAAACTAATCACTATTTGTCATACTTGTGCCGTGTCATTCAACCATGTTTGTGCTCTGACCCTCACTAATCAAACCGACCCTCACTTGATCAAATTTATTTTGTGTCGTGATCCAATTTCCTACTGTGATCAATCCGTGACCTTACCGTAACCTCTTTCCCACCTTTAGAAAATCTTCCAAGGGGAAGGCCCTTGCTGTGGGAATCTCACGGTCCAAAGCTCCTTCATCTTCTAGACCTCAACCATCCTCCAGTTCCAGATTTCCCAATGCACATTTCGAACAGGCCTTCCAAAATCGTACCTTCAAACTTATCCCCTGTCGATCTGTGGACAAATCGTTTGTATATGAACACTATCCATCAGTGAAACAGATTATAGAGTATTATGATCTGGAATCAATACTTTGTCTTGAGCGGGTAATCAATATTGATTTAGTTTCAGAATTCTATAACAACCTTGTTAGTGACGGTGGGACGGGGTTTACCACCCGAGTCACCCGAACCAAACTCAATTTTAATTACCCCGTTTTCTCCGAGTACCTAGCTTGTCGATGATCGGGTAATACCTTTGCGGTCTACCCTTGTGTTCCAGATCCTATACCAGCTCCATTCGATGAAGTCACCCCTTATTCCATCTACGAGTATTTTTTCGGCCACCCCAGGCCGGATGGTCTCGATGAGCTTGCCGGTGACTTCCCCACTTTTGCTGCTCTCAGACTATCCCCAGTTGATTATATCCTTTTTAAGATTATCACCAACTGTCTTGTGCCTATTACTTCAAAACCCCTAGCAGAAAGTCGTCCTTATCACTGCTTGATGCTCTACGGGATGCATCGGCAGCTAGATTTTGACATCATGATGGTCATCTATTTTTCCATTATCACCTATAGTCAGACCGAGCGTCATACAGTTTATATGCCCTTCGGTCACATTATTACTGACTAGCTCCAGTCAATCAGTATTGATGTGTCCAAGGGTAGGACTGTGCCGATGGTTCGGCAAGTCTGGCATTATTGCCGATCATCTTGGCCTTAGGTGGAAGGATAGGAGGGGTCTGGGGGAGCTACCACGGGCGGCACTGTTGGGTTCTCCCGGCACAAAAACATAAAAATGCAGCGGAAACAAGAACCCTCGAGCGATCCATGCGAAAGAAAACTCATACAATGTTCATCTATCTAATAGATCTATCTAATGTGTATACACCTTTGTAGTGTGCCCTTTGCTTATCCCGCTCGTCCAAGGTGTGTCGGATCTCTTGCACGTTCAAGTGTCCGTGCCTCTATTCGTATCCACACGGACACAATCTCTCAACTTCGGGAGAATTACCTTAGTTGTGCTAGCAACTTGAGGTAGCTCGCAGAACACCAAGAACCCTACAGTAGGGTTTCGGCCAAAGGAGGAAGATGAGGGAGGGAAGAAGAAAAGGGAAGGAGTGGAACAAGAAGACCTCATCCAAAGTCACAAGGCCCTCATTTATACTCATCCCATGAATATGAAGAGGTTTGTGTCTCTTTGGCTTCCATCACTAATACCAATAAAGAGCACATCTTTTCATGTGGCTCTTTATCATTTCCCATGCAAGAAAAGAACCTTTTTTTTCCCCTTCATTAAACACTTTAATGAATTTCCCTTTAATCCCGACCGGGCCTCTCGGGCTTTCGACCGGTCTCCCGACCAAGTCTGCCGAGTGCCGAGTTACCGACCCAGTCTACCGAGTGCCGACCCAGTCTACCGAGTGCCGACCCAGTCTGCCGAGTGTCGACCCAGTATGCCGAGTGCCAACCCAGTCTGCCGAGCTCCCAGCTCAGTCTGCCGAGCGGATCTCCCGATCTGACTTCCCGAGTTCCCAACTCGGGCTCGGACTTCCCGAGTTCCTAACTCGGGCTCGGACTTCCCGAGTTCCCAACTCGGGCTCCCACTCAGATTTCTCGAAGCATCATGTCCTTAGTGTGTGACCCAATAGGCTCTTATGACGTTGGCAATGCGCCTAAACACTTTAGACATATAAACAAAGAGCGGTATCTAGCAATGCATCATTGCTACCCAAGTAACAAGAAAAGTCGAGATCCGACTAAACCTCCGTGACTATGGTAATGTATAACTTTGTCCTTCTATCCTTGATATCTATGTAGCGACCCGCCTTCTCCTGCCTTAAACGGATCGTTACTTTTGTCTACTTCTCGACTCTAATGCACGACTGAAAATGCGGAAATCTTTTTTTTTCTTTTTAATCTATTTAAGAATGATATTTTAACTTAAATAGTCATGCACGATACCATGTCACACTTTCTTTCTCAAAAACTCGTGAGAAAATACTTATTGAACTTGCCTCGCCCAACTCAGCTTACGGGTATCAGTCGACTGATACTGTACCAGTCGACTGATAAGTCTGAAACCTGTTTTTCAGATTCGAAGCCTTGTTTCAAAACTCCACCAAACCTATACTTTCGAGCCATATAAAATCATGACACCATTTCTATACTCTATACCAGTTTTCTAAACAATTTAGCCCATCAAAACGAATCCATAAACTTGAAATTAGGACTTTTGCGGAATTTAACAAGTTATGAAAAATCTACATAGACTTTAAGCTAGAGTTTGTACCAAACTTAACTTCTAACCATTGAAACTCATCACACAAAATTCTGAAACATCCCTAAGGCATTATCAAATGAGAAAGCAACTTTTCTAGACGTACTTAAGCAATAAAAACTTGATTCAAAGGGAAATTAATACTATCTTGGCACATGCATCTATTTCTCTAACAAAGTATCAATATTTCAAACTACTCACACTTCTACTCATCCAATGCAATCATAAGGATATGTATGCTAAATAAAATGACATGGAATCTTTACTCTAAGAAATTGAGCATGTAAAACTATCCAAAGCTTAAATGTTCGCTAAACTCCATAAAGCAAGAACTTGAAATTTAAATAAACTAAAACATTGTAATTCAAATGACTAAATTGTCTCGTCTCAAGGATCTCTCCAAAATCAGCCACCACACACACTTTACTCAGCACCGCCTCGTCGCCTTCCTTCAGAATTGCTTGCCTTTACCTTTATCTGCAGTAAGAGGAAATGCAACTAGTAAGCAAAAAGCTTAGTAAGTACTATCTAGCTCACAAAATCTCGAAATGTGCAAACATGCTTCTTGATCAATATGGAATTCATATGAGATACTTATATGCTTGAAAGAAAACTAAGAACATGTATAACTCAAAACATGCATACTCAAGCATTAATAAATCTCAATTTACTTTTCTTGACTCAACTTGAAACTTTAGCTATTCTTTAACTTTTTGAAAACTCTTTAAACTTTAGAAACTTTGCTAAAGCATATACTTGAAAATAATAATCACTTGGATCCACTGAAGACGTAAGTACCATCTCATGCGCGTTCCCTAAAAGGTTGGGGTAGCGAGCCACCAATCCTAATAGAGCAGACCTTGGTCTACCAGGGCCAAGACCTTGGAATTGGACACCTGGATTTCTTTAACGACGCCCTTGGACGCCGGGTACTGGCCTTAGAAAATAAAATAGCTTTTCTTTCTTTTCTTTCTTATCTGTAAATGCCTTGGCATTTTCTCGAGCACCTTGCGTGCTAAAATCCCTAAGTCTTGACTTTTGGGGATTTCTTAAGGCCTTGGCCTTTTCTTTTCTTATCTTTATCTTCTCTTTTCTTTTCTCATAACTTTCTTAGCCCCTAATCTCACATAGGGTGCTTTATCAAACTTATACAAGCATATAATGAACTAAGATCACATGCAAAAACTTAAAAAAAAGGAAATATCTCTTTTAAAAACTTTTAAGGGAAATTCTTGCGGAAAAAACCGCCTCTTACTGCAGGTGAGCAGTACTTACATTGATATCTTGGACTTACTACCAAGATTGACGTCTAGGGCTCGGGAGAAACTTGAGATCTCGGAGAATTCTTCGCGCCTACGCGTTCCTCTCGTCGCGGGGATCCCGAATATAGGAATATCTCTCGGAGGAGAACCTTGGCCGGCCCCCTTGGCCTTGGTGTTGGTTGGCGTCGCCCAAGAGAGGAGAAGGGAGGCTGTCTCGCGCGGCTAGGGTGAGGAAGAGAGAAAACCAAAAATCTAATTTCCTCTCTTAACTTATCTATTTATACTATCTTTATGAAAAGAATCGTAACTACTCTATAAATATATTTCTCTCCAACCTTCGTTGTGCTTGATACCCTAGCCTAGCCGGTCGCGCTCGCGCCTGGTCTCCTGCTGGTCGCGGGTTCGAACCCCCTGCTGCCCTTAAATGTTTTTCTTTTTTTAAATATACTAAACGGACTCGGAAAATTCCATAAAAATATTCTAAAAATCCCTAAAAATATCTAGAATATTTCTAAACCATTTTTAAATAATTCTAAGGACTTTAAGGACTAAAAATGGGAATTTTGGGGCGTTACAATCCCCCATACCTTATGAAAAGTTCGTCCTCGAACTTAGAATAATTCTGGATATCTCTCTCTCATGCTGTCCTCACGTTCCCAAGTAGCCTCTTCATGCTTTTGATTCTGCCAGATGACCTTCACTAGTGGCACTTCTTTGTTTCTTAATCTTTTAACTGCTTTGTCCACTATCTGTGTCGGTCTGCTCTCATAACTAAGATCTTCTTGGATCTGTACTGACTGAGGCTGAATCACTTGGCTAGGGTCGTGAATACACTTCTTTAGCATAGAGACATGAAAGGTACTGTGGATAGCTGACATATCCTCTGGTAAGTCCAACTCATATGCTACCTTACCAACCCTCTTTATGATCTTGTAGGGTCCTATGTAGCGAGGACTTAGCTTGCCCTTTTTTTGCCAAATCTCATCACTCCCTTCATAGGAGCAACCTTGAGAAATACTAAATCTCCAACTTGGAATTCAAGTGGTCTACGGCGTGTGTCAGCATAACTTTTCTGTCTACTCTGGGCAGTCTCAATCCTCTGGCGGATCGTCTGGATAGCCTGAGTGGTCTCATCTATAAGCTCAGTCTGGCTGCCTAGTCCTGACTCCATCTCTTTCTTCTCACCAGCTTCTTGCCAACATATGGGTGATCTGCATTTCCTGCCATACAATGCCTCATAAGGTGCCATCCTGATGGTGGCCTGATAGCTATTGTTGTAGGCGAACTCGGCTAAGCACAGAAATTTGCACCAACTGCCTTTAAAGTCCAACGCACAAGCCCTGAGCATGTCTTCTAAAATCTGATTTACTCTCTCTGTTTGTCCATCTGTCTGGGGATGGAAAGCTGTGCTGAACTGAAGTCTGGTGCCTAGGGCGTCCTGAACACACCTCCAAAAATGGGAGATGAACCGCCCATCTCTATCAGAAACGATCGACTTCGGAACTCCGTGAAGTCTGATTACTTCTTTCACGTACAGCTGTGCTAACTGCTCTACCGAATGCGATAACTTGATGGCTAGGAAGTGGGCAGACTTGGTCAATCTGTCCACTATCACCCAAATTGCATCGTGTCCATGGGTGGTTCTTGGAAGACCTGTGATAAAATCCATGGATATCTCTTCCCACTTCCACTCTGGAATGGGAAGAGGCTGCAGAACTCCTCCTGGTCTCTGGTGTTCTGCTTTGACTCTCTGGCAGGTCAAGCAGGTACTGATATATCTGGCCACGTCTCGCTTGAGTCCAGACCACCAGAACCTTTATCTTAAATCTTGGTACATCTTGGTAGAACCAGGATGCATAGAGTACGGGGTACTGTGGGCTTCTTCTAAAATATTCTTTCTTAGTTCCTCATTATTGGGGACGCAAAGGCGGTCTCCAAGATAGAGGATGCCACTATCTGATACTCGAAACTCTGAATTTTCTGCCTCTTGGATCCCCTGCTTGATCTTCTGGATTTCTGGGTCTTGACTTTGCTTTCTTTGTATATCCACAAGCAGGGTTGACTCTAGAGTCAATGCAGAAAGTTGCCCAATTATTACCTCGACTCCAAAATCCTTTATTTCTTTCTGAAGTGGTAGAGACAGTGATGATAGGGACATCAGTGCTGCGCAGGATTTCCTGCTCAGTGCATCGGCCACTTTATTAGCTTTACCTGGGTGGTAGAGGATTTCACAGTCATAATCTTTGACCAACTCTAGCCACCTGCGCTGCCTCATATTCAGGTCCTTCTGAGTGAAGAAGTACTTCAAACTCTGATGGTCTGTGAAGATTCTGCACTGCACTCCATACAGGTAGTGTCTCCAGAGCTTCAGTGCGAAAACCACAGCTGCTAGCTCAAGGTCGTGGGTAGGGTAATTCTTCTCATAGTCCTTGAGCTGTCTGGAGGCATATGCTATTACTTTACCGTCTTGCATGAGGACAGCTCCAAGGCCCATCTTGGATGCATCACTGTAGATGTCAAAGGCCTTGTCACTCTCTGGAACAATCAGGATGGGAGCACTAGTCAATCTTTTCTTCAGTTATAGGAAACTGTGCTCGCATTTATCTGACCACTCAAACTTCTGATTCTTTCTGGTCAGGGCTGTGAGTGGAGAGGCTATTCTGGAAAAGTCCTCCACAAATTTTCTGTAATATCCTGCCAGGCCTAAGAAGCTTCTGATTTCACTGGCATTCTTGGGTCTACACCAGTTGCTGACTGCTTCTATCTTGGCTGGATCAACTTGAATGCCTTCTTTGGATACAATGTGACCTAGGAAGGTCACCTGATCTAGCCAAAACTCACACTTTGAGAATTTTGCATAGAGCTTCTCCTACTGAAGGATCTGCAGCACTATCCTCAAGTGTGTAGCATGGTCCTCGGGAGTCTGTGAGTATATGAGAATATCATCAATAAATACAATGACGAATTTATCGAGATACTCCCTGAAGATGTGGTTCATCAGCTCCATGAAGACTGCTGGAGCATTGGTTACTCCAAAAGGCATTACTACAAATTCGTAGTGGCCGTATCTTGTCCTGAAGGCCGTCCTGGGGATGTCACTTTCTTTAACCTTTAGCTGATGATACCCAGAACGCAGGTCTATCTTCGAGAACACTGTAACCCCTTTGAGTTGATCAAATAAATCATCTATTCTAGGAAGGGGGTACCTGTTCTTGATGGTTACCTTGTTCAGAGCTCTGTAGTCTATGCACAGACGCATAGACCCATCCTTCTTCTTGACGAAAAGTACAGGAGCTCCCCAGGGTGAATGACTCGGGCGGATGAAGCCCTTGTCTAGTAGCTCTTGCAATTGTTCTTGTAATTCTTTCAGTTCTGCTGGTGCCATGCGATAAGGTGCCTTCGAAATTGGGTTGGTTCCTGGGGCCAACTCAATTTCAAACTCAATTTCCCGATTGGGAGGGAGTCCTGGTAACTCTTCAGGAAACACCTCAGGATAGTCACAGACTACCCTCACTTCTTCTCTCTTCAATCCTTCTCCTTGACTTGCATCCACTATATGAGCTAGAAAACCAGAGCACCCCTTCTCTAACATTCTCTGAGCTTGTAAGGTAGATAGGAACCTATTTATCTTTCTCCTTGGGTCTCCAATAAACTCAAATGAAGGTTCTGCTTCCGGTGTGAACTTGACTTTTCTCTTGCGGCAGTCTATAGAAGCATTATACTTGCTCAAGAAGTCCATTCCTAAAATGACATCGTAATCCTTCATCTCAAGGACTACCAAGTCACTGTAGAGCTCTCGGTTGGAAATCTAGATTGATACTGCCCTTAGCCTCTCAGTAGGGGCCATCACTTCCCCTGACGGTAAGGTTGTTAAGAACTTCATCGTTCAACCTTTCTGGTGGCCTTTATACTGTTTAAGTAGTGCTCAGTGATCAAAGCACTACTTATTAGTTTTTCGGAGGTTTGCAGCCTCTTAACACCGCTAGCCCCCTTTAACGCTATCTCAGGCCTTAACATCTTGAGCATTAGCCTAACTATCTCTTTTTCTGTGCTAACTAGCTCCGGGCACAGATGAGCTAACCGCTTAAACATCTTCCCTGCTTCATCCACGGATAGTTCTCCTTGTCTGAACTCCGTGAATTCATCATAATGCTTGTTGGTTACTTGCATGTGAAAGTATTCTTCGAAGAACTCAGTCTCGAAGTCGGCCCATGTCATCTGGCTGACATTTCTCTTGGCCTTGACTCTCTTCCACTATATTCTAGCATCTCCCGTAAGGAAGAAAGATGCACACTTTATTTTCTCTACCTCATGCCAGTCCAGTAGCCCTACTATTCTTTCCAACGTGTTGAACCATGCTTAAGCATCCCATGGTTTGCTTGTGCCTGGGAAGTTCCCTGGCTTCAGTTTCTTCTACTGAATGAGGTACGCTTCTTGCCTTACCCCCCTTGCCGGACTACAAATGTAATCGATGGGTCTTCGATCACAACTGGTGCCACTACATTCGCCACCGGCGAGGTAATAATAACGACCTGCTGGTTAGCCATCCTAGTGGCAATAACTTGCTGTTGTTCTGCTAACTGTCTCTGTAACTGAGCCACCACGTCTAAGAGATTTGGTGGGGGTACTGACTCTGTTGCCTCTTGCCCTCTAGGAGCTTGCTCCTCGTTTTGGGCCTTTCTAGGGCATCCTCAAATGTATAACTTAACACTTAACGGTAATGTTCTCAAACTTGCTTTAGGATACAACAATACCTTGGTCTTGTTTCTCATCTCATTTCTTAGTCCTATAGCTCGTTCTTGGGCTTAGTAAGACCTTGGTCTTACTCAGAACTTTTATCGGGCACCTTACATGCCGAAATCCTCCAAACCTTGTGTTTGGGCAAATCAAGACCTTGGTCTTGCTATACTAAGATCACAACATGAAGGACGTCCTCCACTCCTGCTGTGGGTGGTGTAGGGGGCACTAGGTGCTGATTTGCCATCAGTGTGGCGATGGTCTTCTATTGCTCTGAAATCTGAGCTTGTATTTGAGCAATGACTGCCATCAGGTTTGGCTGTTCTGTGCCAGGCTCATTGTTATCTTGAACTGGAGTTCTGTTCCTTGCATTAGGAGCTCGGCCTCTTCTTGCCATCTTGATAATGCATAAGGGAACAAGAAATCACTACTACCTCTCTAGGTATAAACTTGTCTTCTCACTTAGTAACCTAATATCCATTCTAGGGATTAAACATGATTCCGTGATATTAAGGTATTAAACATGCTTCCTTGTTCTATGCACATGTGAGTAAGTACTTAAGCATTTCTCTATACCGCAATTAAATAAAGGAGCAATAGAAAAACTGAAACTTAAAGCTTTCTTACTTGAAGACGGCAAGGTTGATGCTGATGTGTGTGTGATGCTGGAGAATGGGAACTGCTCTGATACCACCTGTAGCGACCCGCCTTCTCCTGCCTTAAACGGATCGTTACTTTTGTCTACTTCTCGACTCTAATACACGACTGAAAATGCGGAAATCTTTTTTTTTCTTTTTAATCTATTTAAGAATGATATTCTAACTTAAATAGTCATGCACGATACCATGTCACACTTTCTTTCTCAAAAACTCGTGAGAAAATACTTATTGAACTTGCCTCGCCCAACTCAGCTTACGGGTATCAGTCGACTGATACTGTACCAGTCGACTGATAAGTCTGAAACCTGTTTTTCAGATTCGAAGCCTTGTTTCAAAACTCCACCAAACCTATACTTTCGAGCCATATAAAATCATGACACCATTTCTATACTCTATACCAGTTTTCTAAACAATTTAGCCCATCAAAACGAATCCATAAACTTGAAATTAGGACTTTTGCGGAATTTAACAAGTTATGAAAAATCTACATAGACTTTAAGCTAGAGTTTGTACCAAACTTAACTTCTAACCATTGAAACTCATCACACAAAATTCTGAAACATCCCTAAGGCATTATCAAATGAGAAAGCAACTTTTCTAGACGTACTTAAGCAATAAAAACTTGATTCAAAGGGAAATTAATACTATCTTGGCACATGCATCTATTTCTCTAACAAAGTATCAATATTTCAAACTACTCACACTTCTACTCATCCAATGCAATCATAAGGATATGTATGCTAAATAAAATGACATGGAATCTTTACTCTAAGAAATTGAGCATGTAAAACTATCCAAAGCTTAAATGTTCGCTAAACTCCATAAAGCAAGAACTTGAAATTTAAATAAACTAAAACATTGTAATTCAAATGACTAAATTGTCTCGTCTCAAGGATCTCTCCAAAATCAGCCACCACACACACTTTACTCAGCACCGCCTCGTCGCCTTCCTTCAGAATTGCTTGCCTTTACCTTTATCTGCAGTAAGAGGAAATGCAACTAGTAAGCAAAAAGCTTAGTAAGTACTATCTAGCTCACAAAATCTCGAAATGTGCAAACATGCTTCTTGATCAATATGGAATTCATATGAGATACTTATATGCTTGAAAGAAAACTAAGAACATGTATAACTCAAAACATGCATACTCAAGCATTAATAAATCTCAATTTACTTTTCTTGGCTCAACTTGAAACTTTAGCTATTCTTTAACTTTTTGAAAACTCTTTAAACTTTAGAAACTTTGCTAAAGCATATACTTGAAAATAATAATCACTTGGATCCACTGAAGACGTAAGTACCATCTCATGCGCGTTCCCTAAAAGGTTGGGGTAGCGAGCCACCAATCCTAATAGAGCAGACCTTGGTCTACCAGGGCCAAGACCTTGGAATTGGACACCTGGATTTCTTTAACGACGCCCTTGGACGCCGGGTACTGGCCTTAGAAAATAAAATAGCTTTTCTTTCTTTTCTTTCTTATCTGTAAATGCCTTGGCATTTTCTCGAGCACCTTGCGTGCTAAAATCCCTAAGTCTTGACTTTTGGGGATTTCTTAAGGCCTTGGCCTTTTCTTTTCTTATCTTTATCTTCTCTTTTCTTTTCTCATAACTTTCTTAGCCCCTAATCTCACATAGGGTGCTTTATCAAACTTATACAAGCATATAATGAACTAAGATCACATGCAAAAACTTAAAAAAAAGGAAATATCTCTTTTAAAAACTTTTAAGGGAAATTCTTGCGGAAAAACCGCCTCTTACTGCAGGTGAGCAGTACTTACATTGATATCTTGGACTTACTACCAAGATTGACGTCTAGGGCTCGGGAGAAACTTGAGATCTCGGAGAATTCTTCGCGCCTACGCGTTCCTCTCGTCGCGGGGATCCCGAATATAGGAATATCTCTCGGAGGAGAACCTTGGCCGGCCCCCTTGGCCTTGGTGTTGGTTGGCGTCGCCCAAGAGAGGAGAAGGGAGGCTGTCTCGCGCGGCTAGGGTGAGGAAGAGAGAAAACCAAAAATCTAATTTCCTCTCTTAACTTATCTATTTATACTATCTTTATGAAAAGAATCGTAACTACTCTATAAATATATTTCTCTCCAACTTTCGTTGTGCTTGATACCCTAGCCTAGCCGGTCGCGCTCGCGCCTGGTCTCCTGCTGGTCGCGGGTTCGAACCCCCTGCTGCCCTTAAATGTTTTTCTTTTTTTAAATATACTAAACGGACTCGGAAAATTCCATAAAAATATTCTAAAAATCCCTAAAAATATCTAGAATATTTCTAAACCATTTTTAAATAATTCTAAGGACTTTAAGGACTAAAAATGGGAATTTTGGGGCGTTACAATCTAGATTGACTAATGAGGCATAGACCGTGTCATCCTCAATCAATCTTGTGTTTCTTAATCCCCGAGTAGACTCACTCAAACAAATGAGCTCAATATCTCATATTGACTCATTTGAGCATGGTCATGCATTTTAGTAGTCCTACTCGATCAAGGGGCTCACAGATATCACTCCCGTCATATGGGAGGGATAGATCCCATCTACATCACTCACATCCCTCCGCATAATTCATTACATACCCAGTGATCGCCTTTATAGTCCACCCTGTTACGGGTGACGTTTGACGATACCAAAGTACATAACTCCTTATGTAAGGAACCGTAGTGACTTCAGGTCTAAGGACTATTCATACTAATAGTCACATGAGAAAGTTTATGACACTCATATGACAATCTATGAAACTTTCTCATGGCGGGTCAATTTAGTACACATTCTCCAATGTATACCCATGTGTCAACTTGATATCACATATCCATGACTTGTGAGCTCAAGTCATCAGTTGACCTACATGCTAGTCTCCATACATTAATATTGTCCTTGAATATTAATACTTGACTAGGAATGGTTTAGAGTAGTGTTCTCTACATTATCTCATTATCGATTCAACCAATCGATATAATGTAGATAAGAACCTACTGTTGGATTGATAGAATACGATAGAGGGGGGGTGAATATCGTAAAACCGTTTCGGATTAGATTGAGAGAAATTATGCAGTGGAAATAAATAAACACAAACGTGAACACAAGATTTTTACTTGGTTCGGAGTCGTGGTCGGCTCCTACTCCAAGGCCCATGGTCCTTGACCGTTTACTGCGGGCAATACTATAATCGCGCAAGTTATTACAAGAAGTAGTACAGTAGTAGTGTAGTAAAAAATACAATTAAATTCTAACTCTTCGTTACCGACGCCCGGTGTGTATCGTTCTTCGGTGCGTAGGGTCGTCGTCGGCGCTAGAACCTCGAGATCAGAAGTTTCCGGAGCAGAGCGCTTGAGCGAAGAGTATTGAGGCGTTGGAAAATTGTGTTCTGAAGCCTTGGGGGTCGAGTCCCTTATATAGTGCACCTAGGGGCGCCCTGGACGTTGGGGGCTCCCTCCGCGTGTCACTCGATCCGTAAACCTCTCGGTCAGCCCTTATCCCTCAAGGATCGGGCTCGACGTTTGACGAGGGCGCCCGGACACAGGGGGCGGCCCAGTTGACCCAATCTGCTGGCTTCTCGGCAGGATAGACTTTGGTTGCTTCGTTGGCTTAGACCCAGGGCGCCCGAGGCATCCGGGGTGCCCGGGAGCACGGGGGCGCCCGGGAGCACGGGGGCGCCCGGGAGCTTGGGGGCGCCTGGCCCACTGAGCTTCCAAAGCGTTTTCTTGCTCAACTTGTTTGCCTTCACCTTGGGGGCGCCAGAGACCTCCGGGGTACCCTGCCCAGCTATCTGCCCCTCTCCTTTGGGGCGTTCTGAGCTGCAAAATCTCATTCCTTCGGTCCTGCATCCAGGGTTAGTACCAAACAACACAATGTAAGAATGATAGTGAATTTTACAGCCGTAGCTGTCTTGGTTCTGACTTCGGGTCTCCAAAATGGAACCCTAGGTTGAACCGAGGCCTACTGTTCCCTCGACGGGGAACGCGTCCTCACCTACTCCTCTAAGGAGAATTTACCTTTTGCCAACCGGCTCCTCCGGTTGGACTTTTGCTCAGCAGTCCTTCGCCAAGTGCCTAGCATCCCTTCGCCAAGTCTTTGGTACCAAGCAGTCCTTCGCCCGGTGCCTAGCAGTCCTTCGCTAGGGCTTTGGTACCAAGCAGTCCTTCGCCCGGTGCCTAGCAGTCCTTCGCTAGGGCTTTGGTACTAAGCAGTCCTTCGCCAGGTACCTAGCAGTCCCTCGCCAGGTCTTTGTTTCCTGGCAGTTCTTTGCCAGGTGCCTAGCAGCCCTTCGCCAGGTCTTTGTTTCTTGGCAGTCCTTCGCCAGGTGCCTAGCAGCCCTTCGCTAGGACTTTGCTTCCTGGCAGTCCTTGGCCAGGTGCCTAGTAGCCCTTCGCCAGGTCTTTGTTTCCTGGCAGTCCTTCACCAGGTGCCTAGCAGCCCTTCGCTAGGACTTTGTTTCCTGGCAGTCCTTCGCCAGGTGCCTAGCAGCCCTTCGCTAGGACTTTGTTTCCTGGCAGTCCTTCGCCAGGTGCCTAGCATCCTTTCGCCAGGACTTCTTTCTGCACACTCAAGTAACTTTATTATAACACAAATAAACTTAACTTTGAATCCTTTGCCAATATCAAAACAAGGTTCGATATGGTGCTTCCTGCACCAACAATCTCCCCCTTTTTGATTTATGGCAACACAATTCAAAGTTAAGTTAAAAACTTATAACAGTTAAGAACATAAGGTAAACAATGAAGTATAACTGTTTATGAACAGAATGAATGTAGAGTTGAAAAAAAATTCTTTATTTCTCATACTCCCCCTAAAACCCTGAATACTTGTGTTATAAAACACTTAATACACTTAACTTTGACCTTTCCTCCCCCTTTGACATATATCAAAAACATACATGGGCGAACAAGGTTTCTAATGGGGAGTTTTACTAAAATAAATTCAAGTCATGGATTTAACAATTTCCCAAAAACATAGTTGTCAAGAAAAACTTTAATTAATGGATTTCATAAATTTTTTTTTAAAAAAAATGATGTTCAAAGTAATGGATGTTTTGAATATGCATGAAGCTCCCCCTTAACGTGACAACTCTTCTCCTTATATTTTAGGATATTTAAAAAACTTCAAAAACATAATTTTCAAGAAAAAACTTAACAGTAGCTTACTTAGCAACATTTTGAAAACAACTTTCCTTTAAAAAATTTCAACTTTTGCACACATAGAAAAATTTCTTTGGAACATATTTTGTGCATTTAAAACTATTTTGAAAAAAAATCTTTAAATGGACAAGTTTTTGCCGAAACAAAGATTTGTTTACTAAGAAAACTTTACATAGAAATATTTGCCCAAAAATTTCCAAAGGTTTTGCTCAGACAAACTTTGTTTACTAAGGAATATTTTACTTAGGAAAAAAAACATGCACTTAAAAATTTTTGAAACACTTAGAAATACTTAGAAATTTTTGAAGCACTTTTTGAAAAAGAGATAAAATTTTTTAAAAAATTTCCTTTCTCTCCCCCTTAATGTGAAATTCTTCTCCTTAGACCATTTCTAAAATAAACTTTCTTTGAAAAGGGGAAAAAGTTTAAGGAAGAGTTTGATTTTCACTTTTTCTACTCTCCCCCTTGGCCATATATCAATAAAGAACTCTTGAAAAATATATTTTGAATGACATTTTAAATTTGTGTATCAGAGCTTATGGGTTTTGAAAACATAAATATTTGAGTGAGAGAATAATGTCAAAAATTATGATAATTTCTAAGTAGCATAATTTTGAAATAATAAAGAATTGATGCTCAAAAACAGAACTGGAGTCAAGTGTATATTCTTATCGAGTCCATGCATCAAAGAAAATAAGTTTACTTGTTTTGAATATTTTGTAAATGCAAAAAAAAACAAGTATCTTTGAACAATTGTCTTTAAAACATAAGTACATTGAAAATTTTTATGAATTTGAGAGGTATAAGTACTTAAAAAAAATATTAGAATTTTTGAGAGGTATAAGTACTTTTGAAAAATCTTATTTTTAAAAGATAATATTTTACTTGACTTAGTTTCTTTTCTAGTCTGACACAATCCTAGGAAACCTTGTTGACAATAAGAATATTTTCCTAAGTGTCCTGGAAATTCTTCAAACTCAAGTAAATATTATTTTCCATAAGTATTTTAAAAAAAAATGAAAGTATTTAAACAAACTCTCTTATGTTTTCAGATGGATCTAAATAATGCAGTACATGAAAACATATTATTTTGAAATTAGCAAATCCTTGAGTTTGATGTCCCCCTAAACTTGACCCAGTCCTAGGAAGCTTTTTGACCACAAGCTTCCTCTGAGTCTTTAGGGTTGATTCAAACCACAGGAATTATTTAATAATTCAAAACAAATAATTGCAAAAAAAATCTTGTCAGAAAATCTTCTTTTGATTTAGACTTCTCCTAAATTTGACACATCCTAGGAGTCCTTATAGATCATGAAGTGGACCTTCCTCTGTGTCTTTAGGGTTTATTAAAATCAAATAGTTTTGAATAACAGTATGGTAATATAATTTTAGAAAATTCAATTTGAAATGAAGATAATTTTAAAGCATAAGCCCCGTTTTCAAAAAACATTTTGAAATGATAATGATTTTTGTAAAGCACAATTTTTGAAAAATATAGTAATTATTTGAAGGCATAGTATTTTTAAACTTTTTCTTTTAATTTGAACTCCCCCTAAATTTGACACAGTCCTAGGAGGCTTGTTGACCACAAGTTAATCCTCCTCTTAGTCTTAGGGTTTGTCAAAATTAAAGGAACAATTTTGAACATGCCTTTTGAGTATGATAATTTTCAAGGAGATAGATTTTTGAAAACACAATTTGGTATGATAGCACAGTTTTCAAAAAACCATTTTGAAATGATAATAATTTTTCAAAGATATTTTGAAAGAAAATTAAAAAGAATAAACCACTCCCCCTGTACCGTTTAACTCAATCTAATGCCCTAGGGGACTTCAGTGTTATCCATGTTTGACTATATTGACTAGTGTTGACTATGTTGACCAGGTTTGACTCAGTTGACTATGTTTGACCAATCAAATAACTAAATCAAACAAACTCTAAATTCTATTTAAAACGAGTCTATTGTGATATTTAACATGAAATTCAATATTTTGAAAAAAAAAATGTTAGAGATGAAAAAGTGGGGTATAGTAAATTAAATTAGTTTGAAAAAATAGAGATAATTTTGAATAACTTTTGAAAGCACTTTGAGTTTTATTTAAAAGGATAGTGACATATATTCTTAGGTCCTAGATATCTCACCCAGTTCTACTTGATCAAACATGTTAACCTTATGGGTTTTGTGAGATAACCATTTTAATTTAAAAAAATGGTTAAGTTTATTAATTTTGAAAACATTTGTTATGAATCTAAGATTTACTTAAAATTTGTGTTAGATTCAAATATGACAATAGTAAAGTGAATTTGATTTTCTATAATTGGCTTCCAGGTCTTGGCAAGGCATTAGGCCTTCATTGATCGTAGCCTTATTGGATCATCAACCCTTTCCTTGACAAAGCCTTTTATAGAAAATTCATCTTCAAGTTACTCCTTGAAAGATTTTGGTCTAACTAGTTTGGATCTTGGATCAGTAGCTTCGGCTATTTTCACCAGTCTAAAGAGACCAAGTAGTGTATACTTGACCTTATTAGAAAAGACTTCCCTAACGTACTATCATCTCACCGCCTCCCAATACTAGGTTTTCAAGTTTTAAGTAACTCTCTAGTCCTTAAACTAACCAATCCTAATTCTAAGCAAAAAAAACATAAGCGAGAAAAGTAATCATCTAAGTCACGCCATAATCATAATAATATTCTGGATTTTCAAAATCAGTAATATTATGAATTAAATTTTCATATGAATTAAAGTTACCCATCTTTCTTTTGATTGACTGTTTTTTCGGCATTTTGTAGTGGTCGCGAGCCATTTGGACTTGCTTCCGATGATCCCCTTCTTCGTCGTCAGATTCTGAGTCTGAGTCAGACTCCGGTACTGGTTGAGGCCTCTTTTGCAGTTTTCTTGAAGTTTTCCCTGAAATAGAATTTACACCTCCCACGACCATCACAGTATCTGTTTGATTATTTAATTCAAAATTTGAAAAGAATTTAAAATCGATTACCGTCTCAGTCAATTCATCTTCTAAATCTGGCTTGTATTCGTAGTCAGGTATGGATTCTTTCTCATCTTCTGATCCGGAGTCACTTTTGAAGTCGTGTGCTAACTCTCCTAAGATCTCAATATCGGAGCTCTCTTCGTGTAGATTGATCAGCTTCTCCCACATCTCTTTAGCACAGTTGAAGGATCCAACCTGCTTCAATTCTTCATTGGTTAGGCCATATTGTAGTATTGTAGTCGCCTTTACATCTGCCTCGATCTTCCTCAGAGTTGGTTCATCCAATTTATCTCAGGCGATCGACATTCCATCTTCTGTAGGTATGGTAAATCCCGTTTGGATTATCATCCATAGATCTAGATGGGCCTTTAGGTGGGATTCCATTAGACCCTTCCAGGTTCCGAAGTTCTCGCCAGAGAATAGAGGCGGACGAACACTGTTCCATTCTTGATTGGCCATTAAGGATAAATATACACACAAAAAAATAGAAATGTACCAAGACTTGGTCTTGGATTAGTAGTGCGGGAGAATAAAAAAATAGCCCAAAAAATATTGCATAAATTTTGAGGTAAAATAATAATAAAATAATAATAATAAGTTTGAGACAAATTTTTGAAAATGTTACTTTTGTCAATTCTGAAAAGAAATAAGCATTCAAAGTTGAAAATTTTGCTCGAATTAAAGTAACACGTATTTCGAGAAAAATATTAAAATAATAATAAAAAGTTTATGACAAATTTTTAAAATTGATCATTTTATCAATTTCAATGAATGGTGAAAAAAAATTCAAAATTAAAAAAGGCGTAAGGATATTTTAAATCCACCCATAGATATTATTTATTTGAAAATAAAAAGCGAAAAAGATCGAGTGGTGTTGCACCAAACTCGATTAACGAGAAAGATAAAAAAAAGATAAAATAATTTCGAAAATCCGAAAAACTCTCAAATTGATAGTTGCACCAAATTTGAGCTACCCCGCTCTGATACCACTTGTTGGATCGATAGAATACGATAGAGGGGGGGTGAATATCGTAAAACCGTTTTGGATTAGATTGAGAGAAATTATGCAGCGGAAATAAATAAACACAAACGCGAACACAAGATTTTTACTTGGTTCGGAGTCGCGGTCGGCTCCTACTCCAAGGCCCACGGTCCTTGACCGTTTACTGCGGGCAATACTATAATCGCGCAAGTTATTACAAGAAGTAGTACAGTAGTAGTGCAGTAAAAAAATACAATTAAATTCTAACTCTTCGTTACCGACGCCTAGTGTGTATCATTCTTCGGTGCATAGGGTCGTCGTCGACGCTAGAACCTCGAGATCAGAAGTTTCCGAAGCAGAGCGCTTGAGCGAAGAGTATTGAGGCATTGGAAAATTGTGTTCTGAAGCCTTGGGGGTCGAGCCCCTTATATAGTGCACCTGGGGCACCCTGGACATTAGGGGCGCCCTCCGCGTGTCACTCGATCCGCAAACCTCTCGGTCAGCCCTTATCCCTCCAGGATCGGGCTCGAGGTTTGACGGGGGCGCCCGGGACACAGGGGGCACCCCGGTTGACCCAATCTGCTGTCTTCTCGGCTGGATAGACTTTGGTTGCTTCGTTGGCTTGGACCCAGGGCGCCCGAGGCATCCGGGGTGCCCGGGAGCACGGGGGCGCTCGGGAGCTTGGGGGCGCCTGTCCCACTGAGCTTCCGAAGCGTTTTCTTGCTCAACTTGTTTGCCTTCACCTTGGGGGCGCCCGGGACCTCCGGGGCGCCCTACCCAGCTGTCTGCCCCTCTCCTTTGGGGCGTTCTGAGCTGCAAAATCTCGTTCCTTCGGTCCTGCATCCAGGGTTAGTACCAAACAACACAAAGCAAGAATGTTAGTGAATTTTACAGTCGTAACTGTCTTGGTTCTGACTTCAGGTCTCCAAAATGGAACCCTAGGTCAAACCGACGCCTACTGTTCCCTCGACGGGGAACGCGTCCTCACCTACTCCTCTCAGGAGAATTTACCTTTTGCCAACCAGCTCCTCCGGTTGGACTTTTGCTCAGCAGTCCTTCGCCAAGTGCCTAGCAGCCCAGGTCTTTGGTACCAAGTAGTCCTTCTCCCGGTGCCTAGCAGTCCTTCGCTAGGGCTTTGGTACCAAGCAGTCCTTCGCCCGGTGCCTAGCAGTCCTTCGCTAGGGCTTTGGTACCAAGCAGTCCTTCGCCGGGTCTTTGTTTCCTTGCAGTTCTTCGCCAGGTGCCTAGCAGCCCTTCGCTAGGACTTTGTTTCCTGGCAGTCCTTCGCCAGGTGCCTAGCAGCCCTTCGCCAGGTCTTTGTTTCTTGGACTTTGTTTCCTAGCAGTCCTTCGCCAGGTGCCTAGTTTTCCTTCGCTAGGACTTTGTTTCCTGGTAGTCCTTCGCCAGGTGCCTGGCAGCCCTTCGCTAGGACTTTGTTTCCTGGCAGTCCTTCGCCAGGTGCCTAGCAGCCCTTCGCTAGGACTTTGTTTCCTAGCAGTCCTTCGCCAGGTGCCTAGCATCCCTTCGCCAGGACTTCTTTCTGCACACTCAAGTAACTTTATTAGATCACAAATAAACTTAACTTTGAATCCTTTGTCAATATCAAAACAAGGTTCGATATGGTGCTTCCTGCACCAACACCTACTACCCAAGGACATTATTATACTTAGTTATTTGTCACAAATACAAAGTAAGTATAATAACCATGCCTTTATTAATGATAGAATATGATACAAAATGCCCTTAGTCAATCATCACATAATTGGCTCTAGGGTTCCTACTAACAGGCACACATTCAGGTAGCAGCAGCCCCAGCTGGACATCAAGGTGCGCCCGCTGCAGCACAGGATGACTACGAGGCAGACCCAGATCTCTGATGGCAGATCGCGGAGCTCGAGCAAACTATGCACCATGGATTTCATATGTCGGAGCTCTGGCGGCAGGAGATTCGGTCTGAGGTTTCTTTGATACGTGTCGATCAGGAAGCGACTCGGTCTGAGGTGTTTGTGATGCATGCCGAGCTGCAGGAGATGTTTGTTGAGTGGCGCGCTTGGATGACTGGTCATTAGCCACAGCAGACATTTCCTGGATTTCTGCCATCCAGCAGCACTGCTCTGGGGAGCTTCCTACCTATCGATGACACCTCGTTCGACCTGATACAGTCTGATGATCCCGCTAATGATGATCCCGCTGATCAGTAGTGATACTTGTGGTTGTACTCTGATTATGACTACTATTCCATGACTTTATGTGTATGCATTCTGATGGATTATGTGTATGATTACTATTCCATGATTTTGCTGTCCATGTTCAATTTCATATGATGCATGTGTATATCTTGTCTTGATTTATTTATTTCATATGTGATTTATATGCTTTCACTTATTATTTCTTGTTTGTTTTGGGGGAGACCCTCGTTTAAGGGGGAGTTGTTTTAAACTTAACAACCAAACCAAACCCTTTTCGGTGTTTGACAAAGGGGGAGAGGATGGTTAGTTAAGTTTAGGGTTATCACGAATATAACTATTGTAGGGGGAGGACTCTGATTCCCTTGCAATAGTGAAATTTGATGTCAATTGATTGCTAAGACCTAAACTTAGAATCGGGTTGTCAAACAACAAAAAGGGGGAGATTGTTGATGCAGTTTGACCTGATTGTTGTTTTGGTATTGACACCTATTTAAGTTTAGGTTAGTAAGATAAGTTCGGCTTAAGTCCTGGTCGGGGACTGGGCACGAATCCCAGTGAGTGAAGCCGGGTGAAGGAAATCTCGGTGAGTGAAGCCGGGTGACGAAAATCCCGGTGAGTGAAGCCGGGTTTCGGTGAGCGAAGCCGGGTGACAGAAACCCCGGTGAGTGAAGCCGGGTCCTGGTGAGTGAAGCCGGGTGATGGAAACCTCAGTGAGTGAAGTCGGGTCCTAGCGAGGGAAGCTAGGTGAAGGAAACCCTGGTGAGTGAAGCCAGGTCCTAACGAGGGAAGCTAGGTTGAACAAAGTCTTGGTGAGTGAAGCTGGGCATGAAGTCTTGGTCCGGGGGACTGAGCATGAGTCAGCCAAGTGGTTGGATCGGTCTGGAGTCCGATCAGGAGTTGGCACGAGCTCCCTTAATAGATCAGTCTGGTGACCGATCTAGGGAGTCTGATCGTTCTGGTGAATGATCAGAAAAAGAACAGAAACATTCTGTATGGTTTCTGAACATTCTGGTGAACGATCAAAGAGAGATCAGAATGTTTATGTAAGAAACCGTGATCGGTATGTCTGACCGATCAGGATGTCTCTTGATCGGTCCGGGAGTGACATGATCGGTCACTATGACCGATCAGGCCCTAACCTGATCGGTCAAGTGACCGATCAGGTTATGGAGCTATGGAAACTGTGGAAATTCCAGCGAGCTAGTGGATCGGTTTGGTGATTGATCCTCGTTCCCTGATCGGTCAGTGTGACCGATCACAGAGTCACTGGATCGATCAGGCTCCTACCTGATCGATCAGGCCCATCACTGATCGGTCTCATTGATTGATCAATGCCTTGCTGGAATTCACACAGAATGTTCTTTGTTTGAGGATCGGCCTGGTGACCGATCCCAAATCTCTGATCGGTCAGGGTGACCGATCAAATCCTTATTGGATCGATCAGAGGTTAGTTTGATCGGTCGGAAGGGTAACTGATCGGTCCGGCTGACCGATCAGTGTCTGATAACTTTAATTTGAATCGTTGTCAGACTTCTGATTTCACTCTGATCCCTTCTGATACATGCTGTTACCCTGCTGATTTCTTTTTGATTTGTTGTGCTAAGCCTCTGATGAGTGTGCAGGTAATACAGGAATGACACAAACCAAGAAGGAGGGTCAGTTGGCGACTTTCGCTTCAGTCAGGTTTGTTTGTTTTCCATTCGCAGGATTCAACGGCTTCTGGCACGGGTTGGCAACTGTCTGGCGAAGATGGCGACTGACCTGAGGCTCTGTTGAAGAGGTTTCAGTGGACTGAGCTTAGTAGAGGTCAGTGGGTTGGTGACGGAGCCTATTGCAGACGCTCTTGGTGAGCTGCAGACGCGCCTGGTGAGCTACAAACGTGATGATCCCAATAACTAGTGTCACGAATGAGCCTCAAATTTAGATATTTATAAATTGAAAACCCTAGCTCACAAAGTTAAAATGTAGTACAGGGGCCTCAAGTCATATTTTTCCAAGGACTAGTTGTGATTGTTTAACTTAAGCTTGAAATTGTCGTTTGATTTGTTTTTGGGTTTCCAAATAAGGTTGGGGGTTTGATTTGCAAATAGGAATGAAATAGCAGTAAAAACAAAGTGAACTTAGCTAAAGCATGGAATGAATTAGGAGATTGCAAGAATTACACTTAACCTATTTGACAACTAGCAATTAAAGCCAAACAATGGAATTGAAATTTAAGAAATAATTGCGAGGAACTAATTGCAGGGAATTAATTTCAAGATAATAAAAACTAGATCAAAACATTACTTAAGAACTTAACTTGAAATGTAGAGGGAACAATCTAAAACAACTTGAAGAAATAAGAGCTTAAAACCAAAATTATCCCAAATTTGAACATCAATTCAGTTCATCGTCAAGACTTCCCTTTGCCGTCACACAAAAGATGAGCTAGAAACCGTCCAGCTCAAAAACCAATGAAGAAGGACTCCCAAGATCAGTTTGCTATTTACTTGCGCAATTTGGTCTTCCTGATCAGTCACTGGACCGATCAGGTCTTCTTCTGATCGGATTGGGGACTGATCAGAAGAGTCTCTGATCGATCGGAGCGATCGATTAGAAGCTGAGAAACTCCGCTATCTCCTCCATCTCGATACGTCGAGTGTCGATCTCACTCAGATACTCTCAGTAACCTTCGGTGAACCCCTCCTACTGCTCTGATTGCTCCGCTCAATGAAGACAGCCGCGATCAGATGGAAGCGATAAGTGGATCGGAACTCCAGCAAAAAACTCCCCCTAGCTCCTCTCAGTGACAAGATTGAATACAAACTAAGCTGGAATTGATCTTGATGATCTGAAATCTTGAAAACAAACGTGGAATTGATGTGGCCGCGCGATCCGATGAAGAAAACTATGAAGAAATCGATGAAGAAACTGAAGAACTCGAAGCAAACTACGCTACCCTGTGACCTCGCGACGACCCAGATATGGGGAGGGCAGGTTCTGTTTTATAGTTAGCAATGAACGGCTGTGATCGTTCTGGCTGCATCCGACGGTCAGATCTGCTCTGATCTGAACCAAACCTTCCAGATCTCCATCAATGGTCCTAATCTACTTCTCCTTAGCTTGGATCAATCGGATCTGCAACGGATGGCTCAGATCTCTCTGCCTCTTGAATGGGCGGTTAAAACTCCCCTTAAGCTTGATCCGACGGTCAGATGGACTCTGATTTGGCTCAAAACTCTAGATCTTGATCTGTGAACTTGATTATCTCTATCTTGGGCTCGGATTGATCAGAAGTTAACAGATGACTCAAATCACCCCGTTTCTTGATCGGACGGCTCATATTAATCCATCTCTCGATTGTCTTGATCCGGATCTCAGTCTGAGCTCAAGTCTGACCCAATCTGATCTAGTTCCATGGTCATTTGAAGCCTACAAAATGATATTCAAATTTTAGTGCCAAAACATCTTATATATAGAAAGAATTGCATCTTAAGCTAAAATAGAAGTAATTCATGAAACCTAATGTAAATGCAAACTTAAGCATATAAAAGTGGATCAAAACATGGATTTGAGAGCCTAAAATAATTAACAAAATGGTAGTTATCAAGACGCGCCTGAGATGATCTGGCGATGAGCAGAGGTTTAAGAGATGGCTAGCAAAGAAGAGAAGGGGAACTTTGAAAACGTTGCATTCTTGAGAACTTTGAATCTATGGAGAGCTTTGCGAGTCAATCAGCAAGCAGACACGAAGAGCTGATGGTTCTTACGTGAGAGTTGTGCTGGGTTGAGCTCCGTGAAGTGTTCTCTTCTTTGCGCTTTTTGTGCTCACACTCTGTAAGCCTTTTCTTTGTCTCTGTGCATTGGTTCATATCATTCTGAGACTATATGTGGAGAGGTTTCTCTACCGAGAAGGAGGCTGTGTTATCCGGATTTCCAGCGCTTGATCTGCCGACGATCAAGGGATCGCCCACCTCACGGGCACGCCAAAGAGTAGGGGCAAGTTATCCCCGAACCTTGTAAATCCCTCTGTGTCTTTCTGTTTGGGTTGTTTTTGTTTTTGTCTATTTGTCTCCCGCTGCTAACCCTAATTGTAGAAACGAAAAAGAGCCAAGATTTATGTGTCTGGCTATTCACACCCCCTCTCTAGCCATCCAAGGTCCAACATCGTCCATTTTTTTAATAAAATTTATACTTTCGTAAGTTTTAAATTGCTAATATTGATATTTTATATTTCAGAAATATTAGGTTGTATTTCATATTTTGTACTATATTCTTTATAAATATCATATAAAAAATTTTTAATATTATATACAATATTATTAGAATTAGGAGAAGAAGAATCTTTAAATTAAATTAAAGGATTATAATACAAACTAAATATTTCTTATAAAACTTTTAATTTATATCTAGGGTCTAAAACAAATATAACTAAATAAGTTTAAGGAATAAGAAAAAAATATTTTTCCCAATTCATTTTCATTGCTAATACACAAGAAGATAAAAAATCATTGGTACTATTTTCATTTAAAACTAATACTCTATTACAAAAATTTTCTAAAACTAAATGAGAAGCAGGATAATAAAAATCGAAAAGTTGTTCGGTTGTATTATAAAATGTTTTTAAATTTTCACAAATACTATTTACAAATATTTTATTATTGTGAAAATAAAAATATATTAGCATTATTAATATTTTATACAAACAAATAAATATAATAATTCTCTATATTGAAAATGAATCTTGTAAGAATTGATATGTTGAATTTCCATATGTTGGTACTGTAGGACCGATGCACGTGAGAGGGGGGGTGAATCACGTGACTTTTAAAATCTTCGTTATAAAATCAGAGTCGATAGAAAATTGTACGATGCTTTTTATAACGTGCGCAGTGGAAAAATTAAAACGAAATGCGAAAGCGAAAAATAAAAAAAATTACACGAGGAGTTTTACTTCGTTCGGAGCCTTCGCCGACTCCTACTCGAAGGCCCAGGTTCCTTGAACCTTTCCTGTGGACAATCCACTAAAAACCTCTATCGACAAACTACCGATAGAGTGATTCGAATACAAGATTGGGCGGAAGTGTAACAGTCCTACACTTCCCCCTTAAATAATTTAAGTGCAGAAAAAAATCGTTACCCAACACTTAGATTTATCTGAAGCAGCTTGGGTGTTGGGAGCGATCTTCCAGCAGCGGTCGGACAGCGTCGAGTCAAAGCACAAACCGCAACAGAGGAGCGTGGAAGCAAGAGAGCGCCAAAGCTTGAACCAGAATCAAATTTTCTTATCTGTTAGAGGGCTTGCTTGCTTCTATTTATAGTGTCCTCGATGCATGATCTTCTCAGCTCAAATTTTATCCATCAACAAGATAAAATAATTAAAAAAAAGATAATGTTTCTATCCTTTGCTTCAATTAAGAAAATAATTTAAATAAAATATAAATACAGAATATTGAAAAGTTAACCGAGAGGTTTTATCCTCTTACAATTTTATTAATAATTTAAAAGGAGATTTTATCCTTCCAGCTAAGCTTTACGTGAGAATTTTAAGCATTAGTAGGAATAATTTTATCTCTAAAAAGAAGGAAATACGAATAATTTAAATGATAATTTATCCTCCACCAAGGCTTTAGATAAGGAATAATTTTATAAAATTCAACTACAAAATCTAATTAAATAAATTCTGTAAAATAGAGTTAATACATTTAGAATCTAATTAAATAAATTCTGTAAAATAGAGTTAATGCATTTAGAGTTAATTAGACCTCGTCCAAACCTGGATAAGGATCTAACCAGGACTCAACCGAGGTCACCAAAATGGGCCTAAGTTGGACCGCGCCTACAGTCCTAAAATAGGACCCGTCCTCACTGGTTCGCTCCTCCAGTGACTTACCTCACTTACCTCGTGCAGCTCTACTCAACTTCTTAACCCACCAGGTCTTCCTGCCAGGGCTCAACCACCCTGGTCTTTTTGCCAAGTTTCAACCAACTTGGGCTTCAGCCAGTTGTCAGGCCCCGTGAACCCAACTGGACTTCTCGCCAGGACTCAACCACCCTGGACTTCTCGCCAGGACTCAACCACCCTGGACTTCAGCCTGGTGTCAGGTCCTAAGTCTTTCAACCCTGCACACTTAGTAAAGAGGTCAAAACCAAAAGCAAGTCTAACTTTAACCTATTTGTCATTCATCAAAACTCAGGTTTAACTATTAGTGCAAATTGCACCAACAATCTCCCCCTTTTTGATGCAATGACAACCTGGGTTAAAGTTAGAAAATACCAGATAAAGCAATGAGTCCAAGAATAATATGCAAATGACATGCTCTAAGATCAGAAATTTTTAATTTTCTAACTCAACCCTTAAACCCTCCCCCTTTGGCATTCATCAAAACAAAGAAATAATAAGTGCGCAAGCATCAGAAATAAAACAAGCAATCAAGTAATATGCCAGCCAAGTAAAAAATACTTTAAGTATTTGGGGAAGAGAAAATGCTTAACAAGCATACTAAGTTTCTAAACTGATTCAGAGGGGTAAGTCAAATTCTTAATTTAACACAAACAATCTGAGAGCATAAATGTTAAAAGAAATGACTAGGTGTAAATTTAGAAATGACTTTTCGAATACCATTTTCAAAAATTAAAAAGGCTACCTTCAAAATCTTAATCTTTTCCAAAATAAAGAATATCTCAAGGCAAATTAATGAAAAAGAGAAGATTTTCCAAAATTTTCTTTTCAAAGGATCATTTAGAATATTTTCAGGATTAATTTGAGAAAAAAAATTTCAAGATATTTTTTTTTAAATCCTTGTTCAATTAAAGAAGATATTTTCTAAAACAGTTTTCACTAAACATTTTTTAGAGTTAGAATACAAAATATAAACTCAAGCTCCCCCTGAACCAAGTAAGAAAGTTTAGCCCATTTTGAATGTCTAACCGTAGTTACTAGCTAACTATCTATAGGATAGTAGTTTTCACTAGGTTAGTCAAGTCAAGTACTAGTGTCTAGCTTAGCTTTACAGAAAGACTACTTGACTTGATCAATATGAAGTTGGTATTTAACGCCCAGACTTGCTACGATGCACAGGTTTAAGCATTCTGAAGTCCAGGCAATACCCTATGCATCTCATCCCGTTCTAAGTTTTAGCATACACAAACATGTTATACCTAATGTGCTTTGTGAGATGCGGCCTCTAAATCTATAGGAACATACATTTCTAGGGGTCAAACTTAGGCTAAGTCCACCAGTCTCGAAAGTCAAGTTTGAAATCAAAGTTAATTTTTTTTAAAAAATTAAGTGTGAAAATCAAAGTCAATTTTGAAAATCAAGTTTAAAAATTACACATTTTAGAGAGTACAAAAAATGCAAGTACAAAAATTAACTCTAACACAAGCTATGTGTCAAACAGAATTTGTGAGTTGAGTAAAAGTGATTAGGTCAATCCTAGTCTACAACACACATTCCTATTAACCTTCTTAAATTGCTAAATTCGGATTCAAGAAGTGGTTTAGTGAATATGTCAGCTAGGTTAGATTTGGATTCAACATGATTAAGTTCTATTTCCCCTTTATTAACATGATCTCTAACAAAATGGTGCTTAATTTCTATATGTTTCGTCCTAGAGTGGTGAATTGGGTTTTTGGTTAGATTAATTGAACTTAGATTATCTATAAAAGTTTTGACTTTCTTAAAATCTAAGTTAAAATCTTTTAAGGTATGCATCATCCAGAGTAATTGGGCTACACATTCACCCATTGCTATGTATTCAGCTTCAGTGGTGGATAGGGCAACACAATGTTATTTTCTACTGAACCAACTAACTAGTGAGGGTCCTAGAAGTTGGCATCCACCACTGGTACTTTTTCTATCTAATTTACAGCCAGCATAATCTGAGTCAGAAAATCCAATAAGTTCAAACTGGGTTGTTCTAGGGTACCAAATTCCTAAACTTTCTGTCCCTTTGAGATACCTAAATATCCTTTTAACTAGGGTTAGATGTGATTCTTTAGCACATGTTTGATACCTAGCACACATACTAACTGCAAAGAGAATATCAGGTCGACTTGCAGTTAGGTAAAGTAAGCTACCTATAGCACTTCTATAATACTTAAGGTCAACAGGTTTGTCATTTGTGTCACTATCTATAGTTTGATTGGTAGCCATAGGTGTCTTAATTTCTTTAGCACTATCCATTCCAAATTTTCTAAGTAATTCTTTAGTGTATTTTTGTTGATAGACAAAAGTACCCTCACTAGTCTGTTTTATTTGTAACCCTAAAAAGAAAGTTAATTGACCTACTAAACTCATTTCAAATTCATTTTCCATTACCGTTATAAAGTCTTGTAAAAAATTTGAGTTAGTTGAGCCAAATACTATATCATCTACATATACTTGAGCTATAAAAATATCAGTTTTTAGAGTTTTAACAAATAGTGTTGGGTCAATTTTGCCTTGGTTAAAGCCTTTAGATACTAAGTAGTTAGACAATCTTTCATACCAGGCCCTAGGGGCTTGCTTAAGTCCATATAAAGCTTTCTTAAGTTTAAAGACATAGTCAGGATATTCTAGGCTTTCAAAACCTGGGGGTTGGCCTACATAGATTTCTTCCTTAATCAGGCCATTTAGGAAGGCTGACCTAACATCCATTTGATACAACTTGAATCCCTTATGGGCTGCATAACTTAAAAGCATCCTAATGGACTCAAGTCTAGCTACAGGGGCATAGGTTTCATCATAATCAAGTNTCAATTGGTTGGTAGGTGGTTTGATCAAGGTTATTTGGGCTAGACTTTCATCAAATTTTACATTTGTAGTTTCTTCAATTCTTAGGGTAGTTTTATTATAAACTCTATAAGCTCTACTGGTAAGGGAATAACCTACAAAGATACCTTCCTCAACCTTAGAGGTAAATTTTCCTAAGTGTTCTCTAGTGTTAATATATACACTTTGCATCCAAATACTTTAAATACTTAATATTAGGTTGTTTTCATAATAGATTTCAAAAGTTGTTTTCCTAGATTTTTATTTATAGTTATTCTATTTTGTACATAACAGGCTGTACTAACAGCCTCAGCCCAAAAATATTTAGGTAGATTGTATTCATTTAGCATTGTTCTGGTTGCTTCTTGTAGTGTTCTATTTTTCCTTTCTACTATTCCATTTTGTTGAGTGTTTTAGGACAAGAGAATTCGTGATGGTAGCCATTTCTAAGCAGAATTGGTTAAATTTTTTATTTTTGAATTCCCCGCCGTTATCGCTCCTAAGTCTTTTAATTTTAATCCCTTTTTCATTTTCTACTAATTTACAAAATTGAGTAAACATATCAAAAGTTTCATCTTTATTTTTTAAAAATTTTACCCAGGTAAATCTTGAATAGTCATCTATGATTACTAAACAGTAAAGGTTTCCACTAATTGATTTTACCCCATGTGAGTCAAATAGGTCTAGGTGAATTAATTCAAGAATTGACTTAGTTTGAGTTTGACTAGTTGGTTTGTGGGTTGACCTAGTTTGTTTTTCCTTGTTGACATGCATTACATAAGGTTGACTCAAGGTTAGATAACTTTGGTAGGCCTCTAACTAAACCTTTTAGTTTAGGTAGTTTCTGAAGTGAGTGTGTGAAAGTCTCCTATGCCAGAGCCAAGTCTCATCCTTATGGGTTAAAAGACAATTTTCTAAGGGACAGGTTAACTTAATTTCATAAATGTTATTGTGCCTAAGTCCTCTAAGTGTGATGTTTGGGTTGTCATTGTGTTTGATCAGACATTCATTGGATAGGAACCTAACCTTATAACCAGTGTCACACAATTGGCTAATACTCAGTAAATTGAAGTGAAAATTTTCAACAAGTAATACATTTGTAATTATAAAATCAGACTCAAGTTCAATATTACCTAGGCCAATTACCTTAAGTTTACCGTTATTTCCAAAAGCAACGGTCCCTAGTCTTTTGTACTTGAGTTCTGTAAATTTGGTGGGATCCCCAGTCATGTGTCTGGAGCACCCACTGTCAATAATCCATTTATTTACCTACAGTTAAGTAAAAGATTTAGAACTTAGGTTAAGTTTTTGAATTTTTTTTTTAAAAAAATTTAAGAAAATTTTAAACATCCTAAAGAATTTAAAACTTGAATTTGAATTTTGAATTTTATTAATTTTTGAATTTAAATTTTGAATTTGAATTTATGATTTTTGAATTTTGAATTTGAATTTTATGAATTTTGAATTTGAATTTTATTAATTTGAATTTTGAATTTGATTTTATTAATTTTGAATTTGAATTTTGAATTAATTTGAATTTTATTAATTTTGATTTTGTTAATTTGAATTTTGAATTCGTTAATTTGAATTTTGAATTTTGAATTCGTTAATTTGAATTTTGAACTTTGATTTTAGTTAATTTGAATTTTGATTTTGTTAATTTGAATTTTGAAATTTGATTTTGTTAATTTGAATTTTGAAATTTGATTTTGTTAATTTTGAAATTTGATTATGTTAATTTGAATTTTGAAATATGATTTTGTTAATTTGAATTTTGAAATTTGATTTTGTTAATTTTGAAATTTGATTTTGTGAATTTGAATTTTGAAATTTGATTTTGTTAATTTGAATTTTGAAATTTGATTTTGTTAATTTGAATTTTGAAATTTGATTTTGTTAATTTGAATTTGAATTTTGATTTTGTTAATTTGAATTTTGAAATTTGATTTTGTTAATTTGAATTTTGAAATTTGATTTTGTTAATTTGAATTTTGAATTTGTTAATTTGAATTTTGAATTTTGAATTTGTTAATTTGAATTTTGAATTTTGATTTTAGTTGTCCTTATTCATCTCACTTGATCTAAGTTGTCAATCAAAGGGATCCTATGATTTGTGTGAGATAAGTTTGAGTTTGATTTATAAAAGTTAATCTGACCTTTTGTTAGATTCAGGTTTGACAAGAAGCAGTTTAAAAGTATACTTCCATAATTGGTTTCCAGGCCGTGGCGAGGCACAGAGGTCTTCTTTGGCCGAAGCCTTATTGGATCAACAACCACTTTCTAGGCAAAACCGCTTAAGGAAGTTGTACTTTTAACCTACCTATTGAAACTCCTTGGTCTAACTAGTCTAGGATGTGGCGAGGTAGCTTCGGCTAGTTCCACTGGGCTAAGAAGACCAAATAGAGGACGCCTTCCCCTACCTGACTCCTTAGATCAGCTTCCCTAACGTACTATCAGCTCGCCCTACCCTGGTACTGAGTAGGTCAAGTGTCAGACTAACTTTTGAAACTAGTCCTAGGTACCCAGACGGGTAAAGGGTGACTTTGAGGTGCCAACTAATTTGGAGCTCCCCCTAAATTGTAACTGGGTGTCTAGGGTCAATGTAGTGGATGTCCCTTTTTGGGACATAAAGTTGATTCTGACCTACTTGCTTTGTTAGGTAAGCTTTCGGAACCCACGCTTTTCGTTGATTTTTGCGGGGGTGGATAAAGGAGATAAAGGATCTTTGGGCTGATCCTGATTTATATCCTATCCCAGATTTATTGTACATGCCCTTTTGTGATCCAAGAATGAGGTCAAGGTTCTTGGATCGGGTTGTGAAAGTTGCTAGTAGATCCTTAAGTTTTAGGACTTCGCCCTTTAGAGTGGAGTTTTCAGTTTCAAGCTCAATTGTCTTTTGATTTTGAGTTTGTTCAGTTAATGTTCTGGTATTAATTAATTGCTCCTTAAGGTCTTGATTTTCCTTAAGGAGCTGGTCATTCCTAGATTCAGATGCAAGTAATTTTTTATTTAAAATGAAAATAATCTTAAAAAAATTTTCATTAACTGAATCTAAATATACCTTAGTCGAGTCGTCCGAAAAGAGTCCGATCTCTTGACTCGACTCGTATTCGGAATCTTCGTCGTGCTCCGAGTCTGACCCGGGTCCAGTTGCCATTAGCGCGAGGTAGCTTGTCTTCTTTGGTGATTCATAGTCAGAGTCATCCGAACTCTCGTCCCAGGTGGCTTGAAGAGCCTTCTTCTTCTTGCTTTCTTTGATTGGTCCTCCGTTTTGTAGGGACATTCATGTTTGAAGTGTCCTTTTCTGTTGCAACCGAAGCAGGTTATTTTGCTTTTGTCTCCATAACTGGTTGGCTTCATTATCTTTTGGAAATCTCTTTTCGAGAATTTGCTTTTCTTTTTGGCGAGGACTTTTCTTACTAAGTTAACCATTTGTTCCTCGTCATCTGAGTCTGAGTCTAACTCTTCTTCTGATTCTTGAATTTTCTTCTTCGACTTGACTTCTTTTGAAGAACCTGCAAACAAAGCAAATCCTTTCTCGGCCTTGGCGTTAGTTTGTTCGTGCAGTTCTAATTCACAGAATAGTTCATCTAAATTTATTTTGGAAAGATTCCTAGAAATTTTATAAGCATCTATGATGGATGCCCATAAAGAGTTTCTAGGAAAGACATTTAGTGCATACCTTATAATATCTCTATTTTCTTGTTTGTGCCCAATGAGGTGGAGTCCATTTAGTATGTCCTTGATCCGGCCGTGGAGTTGGCTTGCAGACTCACCTTCCTGCATTTTTATGTTAAATAATTTATTCAATAACAAATCTCTTTTTGTTACCTTCGCATCTGAGGTGCTTTCATGCAGTTCAATCAGTTTGTCCCAAAGTTCTTTGGCAGATTCAGTTGGGCCGATACGGTTCAATTCCTCTTTGGTTAGTCCGCATTGGAGTGTGTTCTGTGCTTTGAACTCAATCTGAGCCCTTTTCTTCATTTCTAGGTTCCATCTGTCATGCTTCAGTAATGCATTGTTTCCCTCGTCCATTGGTGGTTCGTAGCTAGATTGCACCGCGAACCATTGATTCATATCAGTCTTTAGGTACACCTCCATTCTTCGTTTCCAGTAAGGGAAGTCTTCCCCACTGAAGAGCGGAGGGCGGGCAGTACTATATCCTTCACCTTGAGCCATCTGAAATAGACAACAACAAAAACACTTGTTCCAAGACTAGGTCTTGGATTAGTAGTGTGGTAGGAAAAGGAGAAGAAAGGAACAAAAAATGACTCGAAATGGTGTTGCCCAAATTCGAGTAAAATCGATAGAAAATATCTAAATTTAGGCAACAATACCTAATTTAGATCGTGCAGCGAAAACACAAAAACAAACGAAAAAGAATTGGATTTCCCCCGGCTCTTATGGTGGTTGCACCGATACAGAGCGAACTTGGCTCTGATACCACTTGTAGGACCGATGCACGTGAGAGGGGGGGTGAATCACGTGACTTTTAAAATCTTCGTTATAAAATCAGAGTCGATAAAAAATTGTACGATGCTTTTTATAACGTGCGCAGCGGAAAAATTAAACGAAATGCGAAAGCAAAAATAATAAAAAATTACACGAGGAGTTTTACTTCGTTCGGAGCCTTCGCCGACTCCTACTCGAAGGCCCAAGTTCCTTGAACCTTTCCTGTGGGTAATCCACTAAAAACCTCTACCGACAAACTCCCGATAGAGTGATTCAAATACAAGATTGGGCGGAAGTGTAACAGCCCTACACTTCCCCCTTAAATAATTTAAGTGCAGACAAAAAAAATTCGTTACCTAACACTTAGATTTATCTGAAGCAGCTTGGGTGTCGGGAGCGATCTTCCAGCAGTGGTCGGACAGCGTCGAGTCAAAGCACAAACCGCAGCAGAGGAGCGTGGAAGCAAGAGAGCGCCAAAGCTTGAACCAGAATCAAATTTTCTTATCTGTTAGAGGGCTTGCTTGCTTCTATTTATAGTGCCTCGATGCATGATCTTCTCAGCTCAAATTTTATCCATCAACAAGATGAAATAATTAAAAAAAAGATAATGTTTCTATCCTTTGCTTCAATTAAGAAAATAATTTAAATAAAATATAAATACAGAATATTGAAAAGTTAACCGAGAGGTTTTATCCTCTTACAATTTTATTAATAATTTAAAAGGAGATTTTATCCTTCCAGCTAAGCTTTACGTGAGAATTTTAAGCATTAGTAGGAATAATTTTATTCTCTAAAAAGAAGGAATACGAATAATTTAAATGATAATTTATCCTCCACCAAGGCTTTAGATAAGGAATAATTTTATAAAATTCAACTACAAAATCTAATTAAATAAATTCTGTAAAATAGAGTTAATGCATTTGGAATCTAATTAAATAAATTCTGTAAAATAGAGTTAATGCATTTAGAATCTAATTAAATAAATTCTGTAAAATAGAGTTAATGCATTTAGAATCTAATTAAACCCCGTCCAAACCTGGATAAGGATCTAACCAGGACTCAACCGAGGTCACCAAAATGGGCCTAAGTTGGACCGCACCTACAGTCCTAAAATAGGACCCGTCCTCACTGGTTCGCTCCTCCAGTGACTTACCTCACTTACCTCGTGCAGCTCTACTCAACTTCTTAACCCACCAGGTCTTCCTGCCAGGGCTCAACCACCCTGGTCTTTTTGCCGAGTTTCAACCAACTTGGGCTTCAGCCAGTTGTCAGGCCCCGTGAACCCAACTGGACTTCTCGCCAGGACTCAACCACCCTGGACTTCCCGCCAGGACTCAACCACCCTGGACTTCAGCCTGGTGTCAGGTCCTAAGTCTTTCAACCCTGCACACTTAGTAAAGAGGTCAAAACCAAAAGCAAGTCTAACTTTAACTTATTTGTCATTCATCAAAACTCAGGTTTAACTATTAGTGCAAATTGCACCAACACTTTTGTTGTAATAGTAGATGTCACACATGCCACATACTATAATTTTACATAATGGGCAATGTCTCCTATTTCTTTGTTGAGTTTGCTTCTTGCAACATTTGCATGTATCGTCTCCCTGGATTTCTTCATTGGTTTCCCAGATATGGTTGCATTCATATTGCTTTTGTGAAACTTGTACCATGGCTTTGTATCCTATCTTTGGTCCAATCCACCATGACTTTCCTTCTTCTCTTAGCATGAATATTGTCTCATGTGTTATAGAATCATACTGGAGGGCTTCAGTATTATCTTCTCCTTCTGATATGTTGAATATTGCATCACTTGAGTCTTCACCCTCCTATACTGAGACTACTTCGTAATCATCAGGTAACTCTAACTGTTCAAACAGGTAGTTTTTGATATTTCTTCTTTCATTAGGGCATTCTTTTGCAAAGTGCCCTTCTGCTCCGCAAAGAAAACATTTGCATTTTTTATTTCTTACCAGGTGCTTCTTTTTCTCTATTCTGGCATGTGAGGGATGAGGTTTACCTTTGTATGTCTTAGATCTTCTTATGTCATATTTCCTTTCTGGTTTTGAATAATATCCTGGTATTGGGATGTTACTGCAAAATGATAAGTCCTTTAAGGCTATTTTGAAGGTGGCGTCCTTGCATTCATTTTCCAAGTATTTGTATGCAAAGAATACCCTGGGGAAGACACCAATGGTATTTCCTTGATATTTTTCCTCAAAGGCTCCCTTGATTCTTTTACCCAAATCTCCAGGCATTTTGGACAATAGCTTTTCAGATAGCTCTGAGCTTGTAAATAGTCTTCCTGTTTTTGAAGCTAACTTTAGATAATCATTGAGGAACTGAACTATATCCTTTAAATTTTTGCAGAATCAATAGTCTCTGTGGATTCAATATCTTTTTATTACACGACATTGTCATGCACTTGTGACATAATAACTCAGGTATGCTAACTAACTCTGTTCATTTCTAATGTGATTTTGCTATATCTTTAGTTTTTTCAGGCACATTTATCATATTATTGAATATATCATCATTTTTTTTCAACATGCATCACATTTAAATTATGTCGAATGAGTATATAGGTAATATGACAATTCCCAAAATATGTTTCTTTTCTTCTAACTACACTTGCACATCCTAATAATTTATTTATTTATATGATATTTTGGTAAAAATTCATAGTTGTCTATTTCGTCAATGATTTCTTCACTTGATTTGATTGATGGTGAAAGTTTTCTAACCATTTCATTCTTTATGAAATCTTTTTTATTTTGCCTAAAGGGGTGCTCAACTAGTATAAATTTTTAATAATTATCAAACCAAAATACCTTCCCACTATAAGGTAATGAAAAATGCTTCAAATTTTATCATGTAATGTGGACATGCTAACTTACTAGCCGTGCTCTATCTTGAAGACATGGAGTATGCTAAAAAATTACTAATCATCCATAATAAAGGAAAATGTAAGGTAAAATTAGTTTTACTTACAATATCATAAGTCTTCGACCTTACATTCCATGATTCATTCAGCTTGATAACTAGAGGTTGTAAAAAAATATCTAGCTTCTCTTTCGGATTATTTGGACCTGGAATAATCATAGTAAGGAACATGAATTCATTTGTCGAACATATCTGTGGCGGTAAGTCATATAGTATTAATATAATTGACCAAGATGAATATTACTATTTAGATTAACCAAATAACTGAAATCCATCTACAGAAGTCATAGTCTCATATTATATAGTTATATCAAGATATTTTTATGAAGGGGAGTCAGAAGGATAACACATTATATTTCCTTTGTGTACATACTCATGATGTAATTTTATGTGACTTGCTGTTGCGACAGATGCAAACAAGTGTTAAGTCTTGCAATTAATGGGAAGTAATACATAACTTTCCATGCTAAAAATTCTTCTTCTTTTTTGATATGCGACTACGCTACTTATAACGAGAGTGAATGGACATTTTGCATTCAATAAGTTTAATGTCTTCATTACAAAATGTTAAATACCAAAATTTAGGGGGCCTCTTTGTAAATTAGGGATCTGTTGTGATTAGCTAAAATTGGAGGGCTTATTTACAAAAATATCAAAAAATTAATAAAGCCCTAAAAACCTCCTCCTGCAAATCAGTTTCCCCGATTTCTCTCTTCTTCCGTCGCAGACACCTGACCCCAAAACCGTACGAGTGGTTCTCTGCGCCGCATCGACGCTGCCCTCTCTTCTTCTTCCTCCTCGTCTGCGCACACCAAGCCAACGCCGCAGCCCTAGGTCGAGCGAGCGATCGCCTCTTTGCCGCGAGCTCTTGGTGGCGCGAACCTCACCTTTGCTAACTTTGATTCTGCCGACTACTTCCATTTTCCAGGTGAGTGTCAGTACTATTAGGGATTTTAATTGGGTGAATAATTAGTAGTTTAATTCGGGTGATTATGTAGATTAGATCAACTTGAATAGACTAATCAAGTTTATAAGTTTGTTATTGCGATGATTTAGCATTAGATTTGTAGATTCGAATATTGATTCCCTATAATGAGTATTGTGTGTTACGTGCTCTATTTTATTGTGGTAAATCATCTTTGTTATTGTCAATTACCAATTGAGAGTGGGTATTACCTTTGTGCGTCCCATTGTGCTTGCTCCCCTAATTTAGGGCAGCGGTAGTAGAGGAGATTGTTGTTAGGATCGATTCCCGTACGCTAGAGGGGAGTGAATAGCGATTTTCCAAACTCCCTTGTTCCTGCGTTGTTAGTAGCACAGCGGAATATACAAAAACAAACAAAAACAATGCTAACAACCTGATTTAGTTGGTATCCACCCCGGCCGGGTGACTAATCCAACAATCCGTCGGTGGATCACTCCCCAGATAACCTCCGGCTATCACGTGTCGCTCCTTGTGGGTGGAGAAACCTCACCACAACACCAACCAAAGCTCTGGACACGAAGACTACTAACTTGCCCTTAACCAGAACAAGTTTCGTCAAGAAACTCAGCCACCACGAAGTCCTCTTTAAATAGGACTCGAGGCTGATTTCTCGCTACCAGTCGACTGCCCCCAGGGCAGTCGACTGGTGCCAATCAAATTCGACCGTTGACACCCCCAACGTTCGAATTTGCCAGCTCACCAGCCACCTACCAGTCGACTGCCCTCAGGGCAGTCGACTGGTCCCTAGCTGAACCCCTTCCCGAGTACATTCACACAGCACTTGATCCTCACAGCTCGACTGACTCCTCATCCGCAGCCTCGACTATTGCCTTCGCGCCCTCTTCATCTTCGGCTCCCGTCCCTCGGATGCACGCAAGCCTCTTGCCTCCATGCCATCCTTCACGTATGCCTCGAAGTCCGCGCTCATCAGCTCATCGTCCCTGCACACCAAGGTCCCTCGAATGCGCACGCAAGCCTCCAGCTTGCCTCCATGCCATCCTTCACCGTACCGAGACCGTCCAGTCAAGTCCATATGTGTAACCTGTACAACCTGCACACTCAACATACACATATAAAAATACAAGGAAAAACCTAACTTAAACTCTTTGCCCAAACATCAAAACCTATGGTCACTCTGGACCATCGTAGGGTCAATTGCTCCAACAATCTCCCCCTTTTTGATGTTTGACAATCCATTTAAGTTAGGAAAGCAAGATAGTAGTAAATAGCAAAAACAATGCTAAATGAATGCATATGCAATCCATAACTGGATCCTATCCCAAGGCATCCCACACCTAACCCTCCAAGTTAGGAATTTTACACCTAGCCCTCCAAGCTAGGATTTTCACCACCTAACCCTCCAAGTTAGGATTTTCTACCAAACCGGGTTTTTTAAAGCTTCTCCCAAGCTCCCCCTTACACTGGACTTACAAAGGCTTTTTAAGAACCTCTCCAAGGTTCCCCTTACGCCAAGAATGGAGCAACCATGCTCCCCCTTAATCTCAGCTCGCCCTAAACCTAGGGTTTTTAGCAAAGGTAAGTTTAGTTTCCCAACTTAATCCCAAACTTCTCCCCCTTTGCCATACATCAAAAAGACCCCAATAATATCCCAATTATTGGTTCTTTTAATCCCCAATGATCCTAAACACAGCGTACTAGACCCCCATACACATGTTTCTTATCACTTGGACCCAAGTCAGCTGCTGGATACCCACACCAGCCCTGACCAGTCGACTGCCTCCAGGGCAGTCGACTGATACTCTGATAATTAGTTTTCTGGCCGAATTTCAGAAACGCGCCAGAAATTCCACAAATCTCCAAAAATTCCCAAATTTTGTGGAGAACTTTGTGGTACCCATACCTACTTGGGAAAAATACATTTCACCATGTATCTATCCCCATTCCCAAGTTTGGTACAAAACCCAAAAGTTTTCTTATGAAAATTAAGGCAAATAGGAGACAACCTCCCCCTTAACCCATGTCTTCTCCTAATTTTCATTTTTCCCAGGTCAAGTTCTACCCAACTTAACCTCCTAGACACCACGTTGAGTCATACACAACCCAACACCCGAGTTCTTTCCCCCTTTGACACTCTTATAGCATTGCCCGAGGCAATCTTTCCCTAAGTACCAAAAAGAACTCAACAAAAGTCTAAAAAACCTAAAGTTTGCAAGCACACTTGCTAGGATATACCCTATCCTAGAAAAATATGATATCATGGAAATATCAAGTGTACTTGACTTTTGGTACACATCTAAGTTTCTTAAGGATTTTGCATTAAGTATCAGCTTTCAAATTCGTTTCTAATTCCATGTGTTTGTCAAATCTACCCATCATAATTCGACACATGGAATTGTCCTCAATGTTCCCTGTTTAATCTCTAAATCTTAGATACCTAGGGAACCTTATCAATCCTTCTTGATTTCCATAAAATCCAATAAATTCTTATCAAATCATGGGATAACACTTTATTCAAGGACTATGAAGTCTTTTAATCCAAGGCCTTACCCTATAATCTAAATTTGCAATTTCTGATTGTCCAATATACCTATTTCCATTTCAGCCTACGTACCAGTCGACTGCTCCTGGGGCAGTCGACTCCCAAAACTCACAGAATGTTTCTGGGCTCTTACCAGTCGACTGCTCCTAAGGCAGTCGACTGATACCTGAATTTCATGTTTCCCAGCCCAATTTCAGAAATCCCTAACTAATTCTACAAATCTCCAAAAATTATGAAATTTCGTGGGGAGATTTGTGAAGCCAATATCTACCTGGGAAAAATATGTTTCCAAATAAATGTACTCCAAATCCCATGATTAGCATGAAATCCTACTTCTTCTAAAAAGTATCAAATGAGTTCATCCTAAAAATTCTAATTCTCACTTCTCTTCAGTGTTTCTTCTTATCCTTGATCATAATTCATTTCTACCACTGAAATACATGGTATTCCACCATTAAACCTCAATTTTGTGAATTATAGCTCCTTTTTCACCTTTTCTACCTAAATTCTCCTTTTGATGTGCCAAAATCTAGAATTAAAACTTACCTAAGTCTTCCAACTCTTTTTGGCACATTTCACCTAATTTTCTAAGGGAGAAACTTTTGAGATCCATTTACCATGGACCCCAAAGACTCCTAGAGCTCCTCCTTGAGCTCTGAGCCCTAGCCATCTCCCTAGATGACTCAACCCACATTAGACCACACCGGTGTGCCTTCGGTGATTCTTGGCCTACAAAACGGACTCTCTTAACCTTAGACACCTTGTCTTTGGTTAAGTCCTTCTCTTTCCCTTTGGATGGCACCCCCTTGCCATCCTTGGACATTCTCTCCTTACTAAGATTGTATGTTTTCCCAACATACTTCTTTCCATTGCCCTTGGAGGTCTTAGATCGGTACCCCAATCCCGATCTATCATAGTTGGGTTTGATGCTACCCAACACCATGTCTAAGCCCTTAGATCCAACCGTGAATCTTTCTAGGGCTTTTTATAATATATCAAGTCTTGCCCTCAAGACTTGATTTTCCCTCTCTAGACCTTTAACCTTGTAGTCCATATGCCCACTTTGGACATTCCTAGAACTACCCATTTTCTTAGGCATTTGTTTCCCTCCCTTGGGGTTAATGCCTTTAGCCTTGGATACACAGGTCATAGATTTACCATGATGCATGCTTTTCTTAGGATATGTATCTACCTTGTTATCCTTATTCCTATCATGATATTTAAAACCATGGTTATGCACAAAAAGATAATTTTCATGAAATCTAGCATGCATGGATGAATGATTTGCATTATTTCTAATATTCATGGATGGGTAATTGGCATGATTCTTAGCATTCATGGAGGAACTTAAATATGAATGGCAATTTAATCTAGGGTTAGGAATTACCTCCCTTACCCTTGTAGTCCCTCCTTGATGTAGGCTTCTTCTCTTCTTTTTTTCTTCTTTCTCCCATCTTCTTAGATGCTCCATTTTCTTTATTTCACCTTTCTTTGGGCACTTGGTGTGAAAGTGTCCCATCTCTCCACATGTAAAGCATCTAATCTTCTTCCTCCGTTCTTGGGCTCCTCCATTCCTACAATTTATGTTAGATTCAAATCGAATAGACCCGGGTTTAGAAGTTACCTCTCTTTTACCTTTTGAGCACTTGTCCTTGTAGTGCCCCTTTTCATTACACTCAAAGCATGTAATGTGGTCCTTTCTCTTGGCTTTAGTGGAGGTAGATGTTAGGTTGACTACTTCTTCAACTTTTGACGATGTGGAGGCTTCCTCTTGATCATGTGTAGATGAGGGTCTCTCCTCCCCCTCAATTTTTGAAATTGATGTCTCTTCTTCTTCTCTTGAGGAGGTTGATGATCTTTCACTTAGCTCCTCCTCCTCACTTGAAGAAGTTGACACTTCTTCCATTTCACTTAATGATGTAGATGATTCTTTTTCTTTTTCCTCTTCTCCACTTGAACTTACTTCTTTGGGCTTTTGAATTTGTGTAGGATTTTCATGATATTCTTTTAACTTTTTCCATAGGTCGTGCGCATTTTCGTATTTTCCTACACAACTCAAAATATTATTAGGCAAAACATTGCTTAAAACACTAATTACCTTTTCGTTTGCTCTAGAGAGATCTTGTTGTTCTTGACTCCAATATCTAGGCCTAAGCCTCTTCCCGTGCTTATCCTTTGGAGTCTTATATGGCTCTTCAAGTGCAATCATTTGTTCCCACTCCATCGCGAACCATGTCTCCATCCGTGACTTCCAATACCCGAAGTCTTCATGGTCATAGACCGGCGGAGTGTAGATGTTGTCCCCTAGCGGATCTTCCATTTTCTTTTCCCTCTAGCATGTGCTCCCTCGGCGGTTAGTCCGATCAAGAGCGGTCCTTCGCTCTGATACCAATTGTTAGGATCGATTCTCGTACGCTAGAGGGGGGGTGAATAGCGATTTTTCGAACCCCCTTGTTCCTGCGTTGTTAGTAGCACAGCGGAATATACAAAAACAAACAAAAACAATGCTAACAACCTGATTTAGTTTGTATCCACCCCGGCCGGGTGACTAATCCAACAATCCGTCGGTGGATCACTCCCCAGATAACCTCCGGCTATCACGTGTCGCTCCTTGTGGGTGGAGAAACCTCACCACAACACCAACCAAAGCTCTGGACACGAAGACTACTAACTTGCCCTTAACCAGAACAAGTTTCGTCAAGAAACTCAGCCACCACGAAATCCTCTTTAAATAGGACTCGAGGCTGATTTCTCGCTACCAGTTGACTACCCCCAGGGCAGTCGACTGGTCCCTAGCTGAACCCCTTCCCGAGTACATTCACACAGCACTCGATCCTCATGGCTCGACTGACTCCTCATCTGCAGCCTCGACTATTGCCTTCGCGCCCTCTTCATCTTCGGCTCCCGTCCCTCGGATGCACGCAAGCCTCCAGCTTGCCTCCATGCCATCCTTCACGCATGCCTCGAAGTCCGCGCCCATCATCTCATCGTCCCTGCTCACCAAGGTCCCTCGAATATGCACGCAAGCCTCCAGCTTGTCTCCATGCCATCCTTCACCGTACCGAGACCGTCCAGTCAAGTCCATATGTGTAACCTGTACAACCTGCACACTCAACATACACATATAAGAATACAAGGGAAAACCTAACTTAAACTCTTTGCCCAAACATCAAAACCTATGGTCACTCCAGACCATCTTAGGACCGATTGCTCCAACAATTGTTTTGTTCAGATTTGGTGTTGTCATGGGCTCTTAGAGGTTTTGTTGTGGGAAGGTTCCATTTAAAATATAGTAGCAGGACAGTGATGATAAATGTGTAGGGTCGGTGCCGTCGATAGAGGGGGGGTGAATATCGACCGTGAAAATTCTCGCAGAAATCTTCGTAAAACTTTCTAACTATTTTCTAAACTCAGAGCGTTAGTAGCACAGCGGAAAAGTAAATACAGAAAAATAAAAGCAAGTCGACAGACACGCGTGATTTATTTACTTGGTTCCCGACCCCCCAGGGTCAGTACGTCCAAGGCCTATGTACTCCGCGTGAGTCCACTATTGGTCTCCTTTCCGGAATTTCCGGAGGCGGAGAAAACCCGTCTTACAGTTGATTTACAAGCAAAAAGATAAGTACATTGAATTGCAGAATGTAAATCGAACCAAAACAATTTATGTCGACGCGTCTGCCGATCTGAACCTCCGAAGTGCCACACACTTCCTCCTGGAGCCTCCCGGACGTAGAACCTCATCTTTAGCACATTGTCATCGGTCAGAATGCTCAGAATTACTCTTAGAAGTTGTGTCTGAAGCAGAGAAGTCGAAGCCCCTTATATAGGCTTCATACGGGCGCCTGATACGTTGGGGGCGCCCCTATAGACTTGGTCAAACCTTATCCCTCCGCTGACCTCGCCGCAGTTGATAAAACCTTTGACTAGGGCGCCCCGAACCTCCTAGGTGCCTGAGTGAAGGCTTATCTGTGTTTCGACCTCGAAACAGCAAATACAACTTTTAACTTAGGCGCCCGTATCATCCCGGGTGCCTAACTGGAAGCCTATTCTGCTTACTTCACGAAACTGTCATTTTCCTCTTTGGCTTGAGCGCCCCCATCATACTGGGTGCCTGGCTTCAAGGCTTTCAACCCAACACTGGGTTTTAGCCTTTGATCTAGGCGCCCCCATCAATAGGGGCGCCTGGGTTAGCTGCTTTCCAGCCTCTCGCCTGCTTTGTCTCTGGTTCTTGGTACCTGCAAGATACACAAACACAAAGCAAATATACATACAATATTAGCCTTAAGGACTTGGTTTGGATTTCCACGAAACCCTAGGTCGAATCGACGCAAGTTCCCACCCCCGAGAACGCGCCTTTCACCTACTCCATTCAGGAGACGGTTGCCACCCAGTCCTTTGGGTGGACTTTTGCTTAGCTTCCGATACTTCCGGATCTCGGGACGTCCGATCCCTGACCCGTCTCTACTTCTGTCCTTAGTCATCACTCAGCTAAGTTACTCAGTCCCTCGGACCAAGACTTCGTGCCCAAACCCTAAGTCCAGGACTTCGGGCCCAACCCTCGGCTAGGTCTTCTTGCCCAGTCCTCGACCAGGACTTCGGTGCCCAACCCTCGGCCAGGTCTTCTTGCCAATCCTCGACCAGGACTTCGTGCCCACCTTCCGAGCAGGTCTTTGGTGCCCAACCCTTTGCCAGGACTTAGTGCCCAATCCTCGATCAGGACTTAGTGCCCACCTTCCGAGCAGGTCTTCGGTGCCCAGCTTCACTCACCAGGTCTTAGTGCCTAGGTTAACTAGGACTTTTCTTCCACTTAGGTTACTCCTTCTTTGCTCACCCTCCCTTGTTCTATGTATCACTGACTTAAGTGTATTATCAAACATTAAAACACTTACAGGAGGGCATCACTGATGTAACTTGCACCAACAATCTCCCCCTTTTTTATGTTTGACAATATCTTAAGTTAGATTGGCTGAAAGGGCAAAATTACTATCCTTGAGATCAAAATAAAAAATTGATATAAGTTTTGAAAATACATTTTGATCTTTGGGAGAAATTTATTTTCTAACATAAGCTCACTTTCCCCTTTTTGAAAGAAATATTTTGATTTTCATTGAAAATTTTCTAACTTAAGCACACCTCTCCCCCTTTGTCATACATCAAAAATCACCAGAAATACTTGCGCTAACAATGAAAACATTTGGTCCTTTTTGAAAATACTTAGTATAAGTTTTTGAAAGCATAGCATAAAACTAAGTACTTAAGTATTTTGAACTCAAAAAACTTAAACAATATTGTTTTTGAAAATACCATATTTTTGAAAAAATACTATGAGCTTTGAAAGTTACAAATACTTTGAAAAATGATCTTTGAAACATGCAAGTACTTTTGAAAAAAAATAGATTGAGAAAATCTAAGTACTTTTGAAACATATTATGCAATTTTTGACAATCTAAGTACTTTTGAAAAAAGTGAATTTTGAGAAGTATAAGTACCTTTTTTTAAAAAGATTAGACTTTGAAAAATATAAGTACTTTTTAAAACAGTATTAGAATTTTTGAGAAGTATAAGTACTTGACATGATTCCTTTTCCAGTCTGACACAATCCTAGGAAATCTTGTTGACTACAAGGATATTTTCCTAAGTGTCCTGGAAAATTCTCCAAATTCAAGTAAGTACTATTTCTAAACAGAATTTTGAAAAAAAAATGATAGTATTTTGAAAATATATGTAAGTACATTTTGAAAAATGTATTAATTTTTGAAGACATAATATTTTACTTGACTTGATTTATCTTCCAGTCTGACACAATCATAGGAAACCTTGTTGACTACAAGGACATTTTCCTAAGTGTCCTGGAAAATTTTCCAAACTCAAGAAAAATACTATTTCAAATTGATTAAAACCAGATGAATTTTTGAAAATAATAGTATTTTTAAAGAAAAATTACTAAAATGATAGTCTTTGAAAGGATACTTATGTTTTCAAAAGGATTTGAAAATACAGCGCATGAAAACATTTGACATATTCAATAATTCTTTTAATTTGACCTCCCCCTAAACTTGACCCAGTCCTGGGAAGCTTGTTGACCACAAGTACTCTTCCTCTGAGTCTTTAGGATTTGGTTCAGATTAAAAAGAATTATTTAACGATTTAAAAAAATTAAATGATTACCAAAAAAACTTTTTTGAAATTCTGCTTTTGACTCAGACTCCCCCTAAATTTGACACATCCTAGGAGTCCTTGAAGATCATGAAGTGGACCTTCCTCTGTGTCTTTAGGGTTTATCAAAGTCAAAGGAATAGGTAAATTTTTGAACATATAATTTTTTAAACATAAGCCTTTTTCGAAAACACAAGTGATACTAATTTTAAGGCACAGTTTTCGAAAAGTATTTTCAAATGATAAAAACATTAAAGAAAAACTCCCCCTGTACCCAACACCGTTTGACTCTATCTAAGTGCCTTAAGGAACTTTAGTGTTGTCCTAAGAGGCTTGTGTCTAATTGCGTGAGTCAAACAATTTTTGAAAATGATATAAATTTTTGAAGACATACAATATATTGGCAATCAGACAAGCATGAAATCCATAAAAACATTATTATGTTAAAGCACTATTTTGAAAATATATTTTTAGAAAAATATTCTAGCAATTTTGAAAAATAGTTTTGAAAAATATTTTTCAATTTATTAGTCCTTAACATCTCACCCATTTTAGATGTCTCAATACAGCAAGCATGGTTGCCTTATAGGTGTATTGTGAGATGCTTGAATCATTTTTCTTAATTGATTATTAAATCTAAGATTTAATTGAAACTTGTGTTAGATTCGAATCTGACAATAGTAAAGTGAATTTGATTTTCAGTAATTGGCTTCCAGGTCTTGGCGAGGCACTAGGCCTTCTTTGGCCGTAGCCTTATTGGATCATCAACCCTTTCCTTGACAAGTCCTTTTATAGAAAATTCATCTTCAAGTTACTTCTTGAAAGATTTTGGTCTAACTAGTTTGGGTCTTAGATCGGTAGCTTCGTCTAGTTCTGCCAAGATGGCTTCTCTAACGTACTATCATCTCACCTCCACCCAATACTAGGTTGATCAAGTTTCAATTATTCTTTTTCCTATAACCGTTCTAATTTATGCATAAAATTAAATATGAATGACATGACATGTATTAAAGAAAATAGCAGATGCATGTCCATGGCATTGATGCATGATTCAAACAAGTCCAAAGCATTTTAATTACATTTCTAAAGATGTATCAAATTCCCGATTTGATACATGTCGTGTGAACCCGCGAATATGTCAACCCACTTTGACATATTTAGTTTTATTAAATTTATTGTTGCACTTTGGGTAGGATTTTATTTAATTTGAGTTTAAGTTATTTACGAGTTAGAGTTAAAAAAAGATTACTTAAAGTTAAATTAATTACGGATTAATTAATCTAAGAATTAATTTGAATTAATTAATGATTAATTAAAAATTAATTTGAATTTGAATTAAGATTTAATTAATTTGAATTAATTAAGATTTAATTTGAATTAATTTAAATTTGAATTAATTAAGAGTTAATTAATTAAGATTTAAATGAATTAACTGAATTTGATCTAATTTGAATTGAATTTGAATTTAATTGAATTTGAATTTAATTGAATTTGATTTAATTGAATTTGATTTAATTTGAATTTAATTGAATTTGATTTAATTTGAATTTAATTGAATTTGATTTAATTTGAATTTGAATTTAAATAAGATTTAATTTATTTGAATTAATTTGAATTAGATTTAATTATGATTTAATTTATTTGAATTAGATTTAATTACGGTTTAATTTATTTGAATTAATTATGATTTAATTGAATTAATTTAAGTTTGAATTAATTATTATTTAATTGAATTAACTTAAGTTTGAATTAATTACGATTTAATTAAATTAACTTAAGTTTGAATTAATTATGATTTAATTGAATTAACTTAAGTTTGAATTAATTACGATTTAATTGAATTAATTTAAGTTTGAATTAATTATGATTTAATTGAATTAATTTAAGTTTGAATTAATTATGATTTAATTGAATTAACTTAAGTTTGAATTAATTACGATTTAATTGAATTAATTTGAATTTAGTAAGATTTTCATTTAATTAAGATTTGAATAATTAAGGTTGAAATGATTAATTAATAGTTGTGGGTTTAAGTTCATCATTTTCATTATTTCAAAAATTTCTGCTTCATCCACTATTTCTTCTTTATCTATCTTTTCAAAATTTTCTAGTAATTCGGATTTGTTTGAACCTTTGTGAACTTTATTAACTATGACCTTTATCTTAGATAGTTCCATATCCTTCTCATCCTCAAAATTACAAGTAGGAGGAGTAATTTGGGTCACTAGTTAAAGTTTTGTAATAATTTTCAAGATTATCTATAATTAAGTTATTATCTAGGAGAATATCATCTTCAGAATTATCCTCAGAAATAATATTTTCAGAATTAACTTCTGGATTATCCTTAGGATTTTCAAATTCGAATTCAGAATTATACAACGGATTTTCAAATTTGAATTCATAATTATCTAAAGGATTTTCAAATTTAGAATTATCCTTAGGATTTTTTGAATTCAGATTAACCTTAATATTTTCAGAATTAATATCTGAATTATCCTTATGATTTTCTGAATTAATTTCTGGAATATCTTCAATATTATCATATTTGAATTTAGAATTATTCTTAAGATTTTTTGAAATAACAGATTTAATTTCAGAATCAGAATTATTTTTAATATTGTCAGAATTAATTTCAGAAATCATTAAGTTGACATTAAGAATTAAATAATTGATTTCTGATATTTTAGCATTATTTGCATTTTCTAACTGGTCATGCAAGATATTAACTTGACTATGTAATAATTCTAATTTATCAGAAAAATTAACTAAATTATCATAAGACAGTGTAGGAATTTGTAAAATTTTTGGAATATAAATTCTGCGTACCTTTGTCGGACATTTATTTTTGTAGTGCCCGAATTTCTCACATTTGAAGTATCGTATGTGATCCTTGTTTTTCCGGACTCCTGGCGTTGGTGCCCCCTTTGCTGCCGGTGGTGTATACCGAGTTTTACGAGTAGGGCACTGATTTTTATAGTGCCCTCTCTCCCTACACGTGAAGCATATAATATGAAATTTAAAATTTGACATCTAAAATAAAATATACCTGATTCACCCCTGGGCTCCCCCTCAACTCCTCGCGTCGTTGCTCCGTCGGCGGTTAGTCCGGTGAAGAGCGGCTTGGCTTTGATACTAATTGTAGGACCGGTGCCGTCGATAGAGGGGGGTGAATATCGACCGTGAAAATTCTCGCGGAAATCTTCGTAAAACTTTCTAACTATTTTCTAGACTCAGAGCGTTAGTAGCACAGCGGAAAAGTAAATACAGAAAAATAAAAGCAAGACGACAGACATGCGGGATTTATTTACTTGGTTCCCGACCCCCCAGGGTCAGTACGTCCAAGGCCTATGTACTTGGCGTGAGTCCACTATGTTGATGCAGTCTGGGCCGATTGTTGTTTTGGTGTTGACAACGATTTAAGTTTGGTTGAGTGAATTCAGATTAAGTTCTGGTCGGGGACTGGGCACGAAATCCTAGTGAGTGAAGCTAGGTTGAAATCCTGGTGAGTGAAGTCGGGTCCTGGTGAGTGAAGCTAGGTTGAAATCCTAGCGAGTGAAGCTAGGTTGAAATCTCAGTGAGTGAAGCCGGGTCCTGGTGAGTAAAGCCAGGTGAAAGAAATCCTGGTGATGAAGCCAAGTCCTAGTGAGTGAAGTTAGGTTAGATGAAATCCTGGTGAGTGAAGTCAGGTCCTAGCTTGGGAAGCTAGGTTGGATGAAATCCTGGTGAGTAAAGCCAGGTCCTAGCTTAGGAAGCTAGGTTGAATGAAGACCCAGTGAGTGAAGCTGGGCATGGAGTCTTGGTCCGGGGGACTGAGCACGAGTCAGAGAAGGCTTGGGAGCCCGTTCTCTTGACTTAGGGTTGAATTGGAAGCCTCTGGATCGGTCTGGTGACCGATCAGGGAGATTGGCACGAACTTCTGGTGTGGATCGGTCTGGTGACCGATCCAAAGGAGGCTGATCGGTCTGGTGACCGATCAGGGAGAGAACAGAAAGGTTTCTGTTGAGCTCCTGATCGTTCTGGTGAACGATCAGGGAGAGGTCAGTAGCCTTGGGGAGAAACTCTTGATCGGTCTGCTGGACTGATCAAACATCGTGAGTTCATCATTATGACCGATCAGGTTGGAGCCTGATCAGTCAGGGAGTGCCCTGATCAGTCCCCAGACCGATCAGGCCACAACCTAATCGGTCGGGTGACCGATCAGTGAGAGTTGGCCTGCGAAGACTGGGAATCCCAGCACTGCTGTGGATCGGTCCGGTGACCGATCCACGATCTGTGATCGGTCAGGGTGATCGATCACAAGGAGTCCACGATTTCCAGTTTCTCACTGTGGACCGATCAAGCTGGAGCCTGATCGGTCAAGGCTAACCCTGATCGGTCCGGTGACCGATCAGAGTCCTCTCTGATCGGTCTGGTGACCGATCAGAAGCTGAACTTTAATTCAAAATGCGCTGTCAGAGTTCTAATCGCGATCTGATTTCCTCTGATACACTACTGATATTGTTTGATACCCATTTGCTAAGCCTCTGATCAGTGTGTAGGTTAGACAGGAAGGATTCAAACACTCAAGGAGAGTCAACTGGTGTCTTTTGCTACATCAGGTTTGGCAGTTTTCCATCGCAGGTTACAACGGGCGCTGCAGTCAATGGCTGAAAGCTGACCTGGGGCTGACTGGGGCTCGGCTGAGGAGAGCTTGGGAGTCCAGGAGAGGTTAGGGTAGCTGGGCAGTTGCAGATAAGCAGCTGGGAACTGCAGAGGAGCGTCTGTGACCTGGCGTTGGGCAGCTGGGTTAAGTGTTGGCTGGCGATGAAGAAAAGGGGAGTTCTCTATTGCAGCAACACTTGATCATCCTTTGGCAATCACTGTGAACCTAGAAGCATACTCTTGAGCATCTTTTTAAGCTTCTACAACTTGAGCACCTTGAAGTAGAGGAGAACTTGGCGAGTCCATCAGCAAGCAGACATGAAGAACCGAGAGCTCTTGCGTGAGAGTTGTGCTGAGTGAGCTTGGTGAAGTGTTTCCGTCTGTGTTCATTGTGCTTTGTAAGTGTGTTTATTGTCTTTGTGATTTCATTTCATATCTCTGTTGAGACTTGCTGTGGAGAGGTTTCTCCACCGAGAAGGAGGTTCCATTTGATATCCGAATTTTCCGGGGCTTGATCTGCCGACGATTAAGGGATCGCCCACCTCACGGGCACGCCAAGGAGTAGGGGCAAGTTATCTCCGAACCTTGTAAATCCTCCTTGTTAGAGATCTCGTTTGTTATTTCAGTTTGTCTTTGTTTTTCTGCATTTCTTTGTTTTCTGTGTTTCCGCTGCCGCTAACCCTAATTGTAGAAGAACTTGAGAAAGTTTTCAAAGAGCAAGAAAAAGCTGTGTCTGGCTATATTCACCCCCCCCCCCTCTCTAGCCATCCAAGCACCAACACACTATTGGTCTCCTTTCCGGAATTTCCGGAGGTGGAGAAAACCCGTCTTACAGTTGATTTACAAGCAAAAAGATAAGTAAATTAAATTGCAGAATATAAATCGAACCAAAACAATTTATGTTAATGTGTTTGCCGATCTGGACCTCCGAAGTACCGCGCACTTCCTCTCCTGGAGCCTCCCAGATGCAGAACCTCGTCTTTAGCGCGTTGTCGTCGGTCAAAATGCTCAGAATTACTCTTGGAAGTTGTGTCTAAAGTAGAGGGGTCGAAGCACCTTATCCCCATGCCGACCTCGCTGCAGCTGATAAAACCTTTGACCAGGGCGCCCCGGACCTCCTAGGCACCTGAGTGAAGGGTTATCTGTGTTTCGACCTTGAAACAGCAAATACAGCTTTCAACTTGGGCGCCCGTATCATCCCGGGCGCCTAACTGGAAGCCTATTCTTCTTACATCACAAAACTGCCATTTTTCCTCTTTGGCTTGAGCGCCCCCATCATACTGGTTGCCTGGCTTCAAGGCTTTCAACCCAACACTGGGTTTTAGCCTTTGATCTAGGCGCCCCCATCAATAGGGGCGCCTGGGTTGGCTGTTTCTAGCCTCTCGCCTGCTTTGTCTCTGGTTCTTGGTACCTGCAAGATACACAAACACAAAGCAAATATACATACAATATTAGCCTTAAGGACTTAGTTCGGACTTCGGATTTCCACGAAACCCTAGGTCGAACCAGCGCAAGTTCCCACCCTCGAGAACGCGCCTTTCACCTACTCCATTCAGGAGACGATTGCCACCCAGTCCTTCGGGTGGACTTTTGCTTAGCTTCCGATACTTTTGGATCTTGAGATGTCCGAACCCTGATCCGTCTCTACTTCTGTCCTTAGTCATCGCTCAGCTAAGTTACTCAGTCCCTCGGACCAAGACTTCGTGCCCAAACCCTAAGTCCAGGACTTCGGTGCCCAACCCTCAGCCAGGTCTTCTTGCCCAGTCCTCGACCAGGACTTCGGTGCCCAACCCTCGGCCAGGTCTTCTTGCCCAATCCTCGACCAGGACTTCGTGCCCACCTTCCGAGCAGGTCTTCGGTGCCCACCTTCACTCACCAGGTCTTAGTGCCTAGGTTAACTAGGACTTTTCTTCCACTTAGGTTACTCCTTCTTTGCTGACCCTCCCTTGTTCTATATATCACTAACTTAAGTGTATTGTCAAACATTAAAACACTTACAGGAGGACATCACTAATGCAACTTGCACCAACAAAATGTTCACTTCGATAGAGAGTTGTGTGGTCGTGTTCTTTAATCTTGTCTAGTTTCGATCTTGGATAGTGTAGTTGTTTGGTTTTTCCTCTCTAGCCACCGAGAGCCTTAGGTGATTCATTACCATGTGTGATTTTTCCATTTGCTTGGGTTTAGTCATGGTAGGATTGACCTTTCTAGGAGTAAACATTGACCTCTAATTCGAATTTCTATTGCTATGGTGGGATTTTGATTTTGGAATCTTTTGTTCATTAGAGGCTACCGAGAGTTTTTGCTTGGGTTATTGAATGTTGTAATTAAGTTTAATAATAAGATTTAATTAAGTAGATGTATAATTATAATTATGCTTAATGCATAGTTTAGCTACTCTATGAAGGTAAAAATAGCTAAACTTCCATATTGATACAAGATCTTGATTCAGGCTCGTTCGGTTGATCGTGAGGGGATTTTCTCCGATACATAGATGACATTATAAGGCAAGTACTTCTCCTTTGTACTCATGTAGTTCTTTTATTTTTAAGCATGGATGTTTATGTTTAAATAGGTTGCTTGACCTTATTTCCTTGTCGTTTGTTATTTTAACATCGACGTTGATACTTTCTTCGTTGATTTTGAGTATTCAAAATTTCCGTATCTGTACAGTCTCCTATTAAATTTCTGTTCTGTAAAGTACCGCTGGAACGCGAGTACTTAGAGGTTCATGAAACACAAATAGGTTTATTTGACATTAGAATTATCCTACCTAGTAGTGTAGATGCATAATCGTTGGTTTTTAATACTTGGTTGATTGTATCGTTGCATCATCGATACTTATTGGATTTTGTTGCATCGTTATTTTTCGGTTGTTCGTGCATCTTGTAGCATGCACCATACCTGCACGTTGCATACTAACGACTATTGGGCTTCTATATGGTTAAGTCGTCGTTAGTCATTTAGTTGCTCAGTTCACTCAACCACTTGTTGTTGTGGTAGTTGTTAGAGTGCGAGTAACTATCCTGTTATGCCACACATGCTACAGTTGTAGGCAAACAGTGACACCCTCACCATTGTTTTCGAGGGATACTAGAGTTGTTGATAGCTCCCCTTATATATCGGGGTTTGGAGTAGTTGGCTCCCCAGCATCCTGTCCACTCAACCACTTGTATTAGTGGTATCTATTGGAGTGCGTACAATTGTCACAACCCTACCCACTCGGTGACACAGATGTGATGTGTTGGCGGGTTGACTGGCGTCAGGGGTGACACATGTCATTGCATCATATGCATATATTGCATTTATGCATTTTCTTGTGGTTGTTCCATTTATATGAACTATGTTTGTTGCATTTGGTTGACATGCATGTATGTTTTGAAATTGTGATATCAAGAGGGTTTTCGTACATGCTTAGTTGTCATTTTATTTTATGTCATGTTGTTTTATATGTTATATATGTTGGAGCAATCGACCCAAAGATGGTCCGGAGTGACCATAGGTTTTGATGCTTGGGCAAAGGATTTAAGTTAGGTTTTTCCTTGTGTACTTATATGTGTATGTTGAGTATGCAGGTTGTACAGGTTACACATATGGACTTGACTAGACGGCCTCGGTACGGTGAAGGATGGCATGGAGGCAAGCTGGAGGCTTGCGTGCGCATCCGAGGGACCTTGGAGAGTAGGGACGATGAGCTGATGGGCGTGGACTTCGAGGCATACGTGAAGGATGACATGGAGGCAAGCTGGAGGCTTGCGTGCATCCGAGGGACGGGAGCCGAAGATGAAGAGGGTGCGAAAGCAACAGTTGAGGCTGCGGAGGAGGAGTCAGTCGAGTCGTGAGGGTCGAATGCTGTGTGAATGTACTCGGGATGGGATTCAGCTAGGGACCAGTCGACTGCCCTGGGGGCAGTCGACTAGTAGGTGGCTGGTGAGCTGGCAAATTCGAACGTTGGGAGTGTCAACAGTCGAATTTGGCTAGCACCAGTCGACTGCCCTGGGGGCAGTCAACTAGTAGCGAGAAATCAGCCCCGAGTCCTATTTAAAGAGGACTTCGTGGTGGCTGAGTTTCTTGACGAAACTTGTCTTGGTTAAAGGCAAGTTAGTAGTCTTTGGGCTCAAGGTTGTCAAAGGTGTTGTGGTGAGGTTTCTCCACCCACAAGGAGCGACGAGAGCTAGCCGGAGGTTATCCGGGGAGTGATCCACCGACGGATTCTTGGATTAGTCACCCGGCCGGGGTGGATACCAAGTAAATAGGTTTGTTAGCAGTGATTTCTTCGTTGTTATTGTTTAATATTATTGTTTCCACTGCGCATAATAACAACGTAGGAAGAACAAACCAAAGAAACGCTATTCAACCCCCCCTCTAGCGTCCAGAACGATCCTAACAATTGGTATCAGAGTGAAGGACTGCTCTTGATCGGACTAACCGCCGAGGGAGCACACGCTAGAGGAAAATGGAAGGAGAAGGTCCGCTAGGGGACGACATCTACACTTCGCCGGCCTACGACCAAGAGGATTTCAACTATTGGCAGGCGAGGATCGAGACGTGGTTCGGAATGGATTGGGCATGTCGAATCACGCTTGAAGACCTCTTCGAAGTTCCAAAGGACAAGCACGGGAAGAAGCTTCATCCTAGATATTGGGACAAAGAGCAACAAGAACAATTTCGGGAAAATAAGAAGGTAATAGATGTATTAATCAATACTTTGCCTACTAATGTGTTAAATGGTGTAGGGGAGTATCAAAGTGCATGTGAATTATGGAGTAAAGTGAAAGAGTATCATGAAAGTCCTACACATGCTCAAGAGCTCAAGGAGAAAAGTCAAAGTGGTCAAGAAGAAGAAGAAGAAAAGGAAGTGTCAACCTTTTCAAGTGAGAAGGAGGAATTAAGTGAAAGATCATTAACCTCCTCAAGAGAAGAAGAGGAAGAGGTCTCCACCTCAAGGATTGAGGGGGAGGAGAGACCTAATTCAATGTCAGATCAAGAAGAAGAATCTACATCATCCAAGGTTGAAGAAGTCAACCTAGTCTCCACCTCCACCAAAGCTAAATCGAAGGAGCACATCACATGCTTTGGTTGCAACGAAAAGGGGCGCTACAAGGACAAGTGCCCAAAAGGTAAGAAGGAGGTAAAATCTAAACCTGAGTCCATTCGATTTAAATCTAACGTGGGTTATAGGATTGGAGGAGCCCAAGAAAAGAAAAAGGAGATTAGATGTTTCACATGTGGAGAAATGGGGCACTACCACACCAAGTGCCTAAAGAAAAGTGAGCTAAAGAAAATGGAGCACTTGAGGAGATGGGAGAAAGAAGAAAGAAAGAAGAGAAGAATCTCACATCAAGGAGGGACTCCAAAGGTAAGGAAGGTAACTTCTAACCTTAAGCCAAGATTTAATTCAAATTCAAATTTTTGTATACATGATAAAAATCATGTTAATCATTCATCCATGCATGCTAGGATTGATGAAAATTGCTTAATGGTGCATAATTTCGGATTTAAATATAATGATAGGACTAGGGTTAACAAGGTAGATCATAACCCTAGGAAAAGCATGCATCATGATCAACCTAGGACCTTTGTACCTAAGGATCATGACACTAATCCCAAAAAGGGGAGGAATGTGCCTAGAAAGGAGGGTAGGTCTAGGAATGTTCAAGGTGGATCTATGGAAACCAAAGTTAGGGACTTGGCAAGGGAAAATCAAGTCTTGAGGGCAAGACTTGATACATTAGAAAAGGCCCTAGAAAGATTCACGGTTGGATCTAAGGGCTTAGACATGGTGTTGGGTAGCTTAAAACCCAACTATGATAGATCGGGTTTGGGTTACCGATCTAGAGTCTCCAAGGCCAACAAAAAGAAATATGCTGGGAAGGCATATGATCATGGCAAGCAGGAGAAGTCCAAGGATGGCAAGGGGTTGCCATTCAAAGGGAAAACGAGTGACTTAACCAAGGACAAGGTGTCCAAGGTTAAGAAGGTCCATTTTGTAGACCAAGAGTCACCGGGGGGCACACCGGTGTGGTCTAGTATGGATTGAGTCACCTAGGGAGGTGGCTAAGGCTCAGAGCTCAAGGGGGAGCTCTAGGAGCCTTTGGGGTCCATGGTAGATGGATCTCAAAAGTGTTTCTCCCAAGAAATTAGGTGAAATGTGCCAAGAAGGATTAGAAGACTTGAGTAAGTCTTAATCATAGGTTTTGGCACATTAAAAAAAAGGGATTTAGGGAGAAAAATGTGAAAATTGGAGTATATTTGAGAGAAATTGGTTTTAAAGTGTAAATACCATATAATTTGGTGCTAGGAATGGTGTGTGGTTGAGTATGGGAAGAGGCATCAAAGTGAGGTTGAAATTAGAACCTTTGGACAAGGTTTAAATGATACACTTTAGGAGAAAGATGAGTTTCGTGCCAATCTTGAGATCCGGAGTACATTTGTTTGGAAACGTATTTTTCCCAAGTAGATATAGACTTCACAAATCTCCCTGCAAAATTTCAAATTTTTCGAAAAATTGTAGAATTATTTAAGCATTACTGAAACTAGGCTGAAAAACCTGAAATTCAGGTATCAGTCGACTGCCCTGGAGGCAGTCGACTGGTCTCAGCCCAGAAACTATCTGTTCGATTTGGGAGTCGACTGCCATATGGGCAGTCGACTGATCAGTGAGAGTTTGCAAAAAGGGCCTATTAGGTGATAAGAAGTTGCAAAATTAGAAACATAGGAAAGTATCATGGTATCTTGAGAGATTTTATGGATTAATATTATATGATTTATAGACTAATATTGGATGATATTGGATAATCAACTCTTGATGAATGGAAGTTTCCCACATATGTCTAGGATTAGGAGATAAAAAGGGAAATATTTGAAGATATTGAAAAGAAAGAGTTAAGGACAATTCCTTGTGTAAATTTATAGTGGTTAGTTTTGACAAACACATGGAATTAGAGATACATTTGAAAATTGATACAAAATGCTGATTCCTTAAGGAAATTAGAGGATTGTACCAAAGTCAAGCACATTTGATAATCTAAATCAAACCATATTTTTCTAGGATAGGGCATATCCTAGCAAATGTGTTTGCAAACCTTCAGAGTTTTCTAAGTGTTGATGAGTTCTTTTTGGCACTAGGGATAAGGTTGCTTGGGAGCAATCCTTTAATGGTGGTCAAGGGAGAAGAACTTGGTTGTTAGGTTGGGTAGAACCTAATTTGAATCTATGGTGTTAAGTTGGGTAGAACTTCACCTAGGAAAATTGAAAATTGGGAGAAGACATGGGTTAAGGGGGAGGTTGCCTCCTAGGTGCCTTAATTTTCATAGAAAAATGTTAGGGTTTTGTGTCCAACTTGGGAACGGTGATAGATACATGGTGAAGTGTATTTTTTCCAAGTAGATATGGGTACCACAAAGTTCTCTACGAAATTTCGGAATTTTTGGAGAAGTGTGGAATTTCTGGTGCAATTCTGAATTTGGCTAGAAAAGTCTGATATTCATAGTATCAGTCGACTGCCCTGAGGGCAGTCGACTGGCCAAGGCTGATTTGGGTATCAGCAGCTGGTTTGGGATCCAAATGATAAGAAACAAGTGTATGGGTGGTTAGTACACTGTGTTTAGGACCATTAGGGATTAAAAGAACCAATAATTGGGTTTTATTGGGGTCTTTTTGATGTATGGCAAAGGGGGAGAAGTTTGGGTTTAAGTTGGGAAACCAAACTTACCTTTGCAAGAAACCCTAGGTTTAGGGGGAGTTGAGTTTAAGGGGGAGTATGACTGCTCCATTCTTGGCGTAAGGGGGACCTTGGAGAGATTCTTAAAAAGCCTTTGTAAATTCAATGTAGGGGGAGCTTGGGAGAAGCTTTAAAAAATCCGTTTTGGTGAAAATTCCTAACTTGGAGTGTTAGGTGTAGAAAATTCCTAACTTGTAGGGTTAGGTGGTGAAAATTCCTAACTTGGAGGGTTAGGTGTAGAAAATTCCTAACTTGGAGGGTTAGATGGTGAAAATTCCTAACTTGGAGGGTTAGGTGTAGAAAATTCCTAACTTGGAGGGTTAGGTGTAGAAAATTCTTAACTTGGAGGGTTAGGTGGTGAAAATCCTAACTTGGAGGGTTGGGTGTGGGATGCCTTGGGATAGAATCCATTTTTGCATTGCATATGCATTATTTTTGCCATTGACTACTGTTTTATTTTCCCTAACTTAAACGGATTGTCAAACATCAAAAAGGGGAGATTGTTGGAGCAATCGACCCTAAGATGGTCCGGAGTGACCATAGGTTTTGATGCTTGGGCAAAGAGTTTAAGTTAGGTTTTCCCTTGTGTACTTATATGTGTATGTTGAGTATGCAGGTTGTACAGGTTACACATATGGACTTGACTAGACGACCTCGGTACGGTGAAGGATGACATGGAGGCAAGCTGGAGGCTTGCGTGCGCATCCGAGGGACCTTGGAGAGCAGGGACGATGAGCTGATGGGCGCGAACTTCGAAGCATGCGTGAAGGATGGCGTGGAGGTAAGCTGGAGACTTGCATGCATCCGAGGGATGGGAGCCGAAGATGAAGAGGGCGCGAAAGCAACAGTCGAGGCTGCGGAGGAGGAGTCAGTCGAGTCGTGAGGGTCAAGTGTTGTGTGAATGTACTCGGGAAGGGATTCAGCTAGGGACCAGTCGACTGCCCTGGGGGCAGTCGACTGGTAGGTGGCTGGTGAGCTGGCAAATTCGAACGTTGGGAGTGTCAACGATCGAATTTGGCTGGCACCAGTCGACTGCCCTGGGGGCAGTCGACTGGTAGTGAGAAATCAGCCCCGAGTCTTATTTAAAGAGGACTTTGTGGTGGCTGAGTTTCTTGACGAAACTTGTCTTGGTTAAAGGCAAGTTAGTAGTCTTTGGGCTCAAGGTTGTCAAAGGTGTTGTGGTGAGGTTTCTCCACCCACAAGGAGCGACGAGAGCTAGCCGGAGGTTATCTGGGGAGTGATCCACCGACGGATTCTTGAATTAGTCACCCAGCCGGGGTGGATACCAAGTAAATATGTTTGTTAGCAGTGATTTCTTCGTTGTTATTGTTTAATATTATTGTTTCCACTGCGCATACTAACAACGTAGGAAGAACAAACCAAAGAATCGCTATTCACCCCCCCTCTAGCGTCCAGAACGATCCTAACAATATATGTTTAGGTATTCTTATATTTCTTAGAGGTTATACCTGTTGTTTTCTCTACTTGTTTTATCTTCATTATGTCATGCTTTTGCCTATTCATATACCTGCTGAGTCCACCCGGACTCACCACCCCTGCTTATTCTTTTTGTTTCAGATAGCAGGTAGTTGCATTTCTTGGAGCCAGGAGAGGATCCAGTTGTCAGTCCTCCGTGTAGTTATTTTGGGTATTTGGTTTTAGTTGTTTTAATTAATTTCTGCACTTTGGGAGTTTCATATTTTATTTATTTATCCGGTATCGTCTTGTTGGTTTGTTATATTCGTATCTTTTGGGTTTTAAATTTGTCTAAAGCTATTAACTACGTGGTTGTGCTTTTACTTTAATGTTAATGATGACTGAGTCATCCGTAGATCTTCTATTTTGATATTAACTGTGTGGTTGTGCTTTTACTTTCTGTTTATGATGGCTGAGCCATCTTTTATGTTATCAGTAGAGAACAACTCTGACATCAATTGAAAAATGACATCATAACATCGTTATGAGAAATGATATTATGCCTTGATGTTTAATAGTAATACAGTAGCTGATAGTTGAGAATGACTAGAAGAAATGTCTTTCTACACTTCTCTTTTACTAGACTTTAATATGTTATATCGTTTTTGAACTTCAGTTGTTAGTATTTCATCTATATTCGAATAATCAATCACATTTATTGTATTATAATCATCGATTCTATTGCACTATCATTAGATGGTGATTCCTCTCGAGCAATAGGACAAGATGACGAAGCAATAGAAGGTGCTATTTGCTCAAATAAATAAGGCTCTCCATGACAATACCAATTGTATTAATTTGGAACAAAATCATTTCTAGCTAAGTATGCTTTCATGGTATCCTCATCATGGAAAGTTATACTTTACATTTGTAATTATTACATGACAACATAACTCGACACCATTCATATAGTTTGGATGACACTTAGTATGTTCATAAATTCTTCAACTCGAGTAAAATATTCTGTAGTGATAAATCTATTTTCTAACCAATTATACATCCAATTTTTATTCATATATATTGTAACCTAATGAGAATGGAATTTGTGACACTATTAAATGAGTAAAACTAACATGCATGAAGTTTAAATTAAACTTAATTAAATCATTCAAACATATTACTACTAATATCACTTAAACTAAACATTAAGTTTGAACCTCAATTGTTGGTGCAATCATCCATGAGTCAAGGTTGACCAGTTTGACTAATCTCAAGTTGGCTCGAGCTTGAGTTTCGATATTTGGACAATATGAAAAAGATGCTAAGTAGGTCAAGGTTAATCGAACACTTGATGATGTGAGGAAGTCTTAAAGAGTTGGATAGTGGAAGACTTAGTTAGGAACTAGGCAGTGGAAATCCGCAGTGGAAGTCCTAGCAAGGCTAGGCAGTAGAAGACCTAGTTGAAAACTAAGCAACGGAAGACCTAGCGGGGTTGGGCAGTGGAAGACCTAGTTGTAAATTTTAGGCAATGGAAGTCCTAGCGAGGTTAAGTAGTGGAAGACCTAGTTGAAAACTAAGTAATGGAAATTTTAGTAGGGCTAGGCAAGGTAAAAGTCTAAGTGGGTCAAAGATTGACTAGACACTTAGTGATCGAAAGTCCAATGAAAGTTGGCTCGAGATGAAAAGTCTAAATGAGTCAAAGATTGATCGGACACTTGGTAAAGAACCCTTGAAAGGTCAAGGTTGACCGGATACCAAGCATCGAGAATTCCTAATGAGTCAGGATGACTTTATGGGTGGGTAAAAGAACCCTAAACTCGAATTCAGAGGTTAGGATTGTAAAATATGGTAAAAAAATATTAATAATAAATAAATGTATAAAATAAATATATAAATAAATATAGGAATATATATAAATTTATATAAACACCATAAATATGAGTTTGAACGTAGAAACAACGTCATGAAAAATTTGGTATAATTTTCAGGAATTTTAGGAATAATTATGGGAATAAATGGGTGTGAGATATACGAATTATTTAATGAAAAGTTGGTTTTTGGAATATATATTAATATAAAAGGAAAAGTTTGAATTATAAATATATAAACTTTTCCTTTATAAGGAGCTTCCGTGTCATGTTTTTTTTGCCGTGCCCTAGTTTCCCCGCCCGAATCCCATCCTCGCCGATTTCACCCTCGCGCCCGACGCGGTGGTCGCTCCTTGCGGTCGAACGCCGCCCCTCTGCTCCGGCCACGAGTGAGAGCCAGCGACGCCATTCCTTCTCTCCGTGTGCTGATTGTCGACGCCAAGATCCGCCGGCGGCCGAGCCAGCCCTTGTGGCGAGCTCTTTTCATTGGGTTTTTTTCGGTCGTCCCACACGCCGGAGTTTGGGCGCCTTTGCTCACGACGGCCGGAGCGACGATATGGCACACGCCGCAACCTCGCTTCCCGCAAGCATCTTTGCAGTTTTTCCTCCACGCGAAGCCGTCTCCGTCGACCACCACTTAGGCAAGATGATTGGTGATAGTTTTGTTTGGTTTTAGAACGGAAATTCTTGATTTTGATAGGAACTTTTGAATCGTTTTCATAGCAATCGAGTTTGGGAATTTAGTTTGCTTTGTAGAATTTCTACAGCACGGATTTGTTTTGGTATGTTTCGATCGATCTTGTATGTTAGATTTGGGTTGGGCTTGAAGATGGTTTTTTTTTGGTGAACTTCCAGTGCTGTCGTGAGGTAGGAATTGGCATCCTTTCGCTCTATCAATTCCAACATTCTGCCAGTTTCTTATAATGCTTTTGGCATCCTTTTTGCTTTAACACGTGATCCTTTGTTCTCAGCAAATACAATGTAGATGTTGTAGAGTTTATTTGGTTCGGATTTAGTTCGTTTTTAATGATATACTAGTGTGAGTTAATTGTGGGGCTTAATTCATTGTTTGGGTTGTCAGGTGAGGGTTATTTGGTGTGCCAAAATCTTAAGGGCTGCCGTGTGTCAATGGGATGAGTGAGGTGTTTATTTGGGTTACCAAGCAATGGTGCGGTTTGGAACAGCCAGGACAACTTTGTTGTAGCTATGTGTAAATTGGAATTTATTGGAAATGGATGGTCCCTTTCCCTGCCGTGAACTAAGTTTAGTGGAGCTTAGGTTAAATTAGGGGTTATATTCTAAATAGGTGTAGTAATTAGTTTAGCTATTTGATTAATCATATAAAAGCTAAATCTTATCTTGGATACAGGGCGCTAGCTGATTATGGATTATTTGGACCGGAGCTTCTTTCTGATACACACTACATTTAAGGCGGATACTTCTCCCTTGATTCTTGTAGTTTCGTTTACCTTAAATGCATGATCGTTTTACTTCCTGAGTAGGTTTGTTTTATCTTAAATCTATTTGCCTTGTTTTCCTGCTTGATACTTATTCGTGCTTGACCTTTGAGTGATAATTTCAAATTGTTCAGTTATACAGTCTCATCACTTGACTTCTGATCTAAGAGTACCGCGTGTACTATAGAATAATCATTTGATCTATCTAGGGTTTGATTGACATTAGATAACCCTACCCAGTAGATTAGTGCATGTTTATTTACTTTGGTGTTGATTGTGCTTTCCGTATGTTTCCTTATTTTGGTGTTATTGGTGTTTTCTGTTTTCGCATGGTTTTGGATTTAATTGAGGAGGTGGATATTAGTGACATGCATATAGCATTCAGGCCGACGACCACGGGCTCCTTGGTGGTTGAGACGGGTCGTCGGGTATATTTTCCTGTTGTGCCACGCTTAGTCGGAGTTGTGTGCAAACAGTTGATACTCCCAGGTATTTGGAGTTCCCACAGGTATTTTGAGATTTTAAGCCACAGATATTTTAGCTTTTGATATCAAGGCCACGGTTGTCGTGGTGTATTTGCATAGCCCCAGGTTTTGGCGCTTGTATCTTGTCCACTCAACCTAATGGTGGTTGGTGTGTGTACAGTGCAAGTTATGACATCATGTGCATATTATGCATTTGCTTGTGTTTGTTGCATTTGATTGAGCTATGATTGTTGCATTTGACTGACATGCATATACAGATATGATTTGCATTTATTATATGATGTGGATCTGTTCAACAAAATTAGCATTATTGAGGTAGTAGGGGGATTTCTGATCTTGCCCCTACATGTTACATGGTTTTCAGGTATGTTTTATTTGTATAAATGCATTTTGTTTATGTTCTTATTTCTGGAGACTGTATACCCTTTGCTTTATTTGTGCTTGTTTTACCCTTTTATATACCATGCATTTATCTGTTCTTATACCCGCAGAGTTCCACCCGGAACTCACCACCCCTTGTTCTTCTTTTTGTTTCAGGTAGTTCATAGCTGTGTCTCGTGCCGTCAGAGGGGATCCAGCTGTCAGTCTCCCAGTTTGAGTATTTATTTTTATTGGTTTTTCGTATACTTGTAGTAGCTTTATAGTATTAGTGTCATTTTTGGTTTTAGTATCGTTTTGGATGGTATATGATTTCCTTTGGACGAGTATTTATTTATTTCTGTTGGATTTCGATTTGCTTCGCTTAGTTATAGAGATTTATATTTATTATGTTTATTATTTGTCAGTTATATTATTTAACTGCATGGTTGTGTTGGTGTGAATGCCAGCCGAGTGTGGCTGAGCTATATTATTATGGTTGAGGCGTGTGTATGTATAAAAGTTTCAGATTGTCCGTCATACAGGGGAGGTGCTGCCCGATTTTCGAGCGAGCCCGGGCCTCTAGGGGTGTAACAAGGATTGGGTAATCATTTAGGATAAACAATTAGCCAAAGGTAATCGATTAGACAATCAATTGAGAACCTTTTTGTGTGAGCACAAAAGGTGCTAGAATCGATTGGGCAATCAATTCTAGCACTGACAATCGATTGGACAATCGTTTACACAGTGTTTATTTCGGGAATTGAAAGGTACGAATCAATTGACCTAATCGATTCAGTCCTTATCAATCAATTGGGCTAATCGATTGAAGTGTGTTTTCGTGAGCCAAAAGGTATTAGAATCAATTAGACAATTGATTTTGGAAATGCCAATTGATTAAGACAATCGATTAGGCAGTGTTTCTCTGGCAAACAGAAGATATAATAGATTGACCAAATCGATTCAACATTTGTCAATCAATTGAGTTAATCAATGAAGTGTATTTTCATGAGCATAGAAGATACTGGAATCGACTGGGCATTAATTGAGAGGTTTTCACCAAAAAAAAAACATAGAAAGCTTTGAAATTGATTGAGGATCATGTAGAAGCTACCAAATTGATTGGTATGACTCATTAATCGAATATTCACGCAAAAGAGTTATTCTATAGGTCTTGAACGATCTATCTGACGTGATAATTGATTGGGAGTAAGGGCAATCAATTAGAAAGCCAAAGTCAACCCTAGAAAAGGGATTTTCATGAAGATTTGAAGCATGAATAGCTAATGCTAGTTCTTGCGAGTTGGAGAGAAAAGTGCTACTACATTTTCAACCAACAAGAGATATTTCCTAACAACAAGAGATCAAACAAATAAAATTATTTATTGTAAACTCATTTTTAATTGTATTTGCTTGTGTATTTTGCATTTTTTGTTGTATTCATGTGCTTGTTAAACTTGTACAAGGCTTTTCTGTGCTTTTCATAGTGGATTTATGAGTAATGATGGACCTTTGGATTAATCTCCTCAAATAGGCTGATATCAAATAAATCCAAGTGTTATCATTATAAAGATGTTCACTTTGAGTTTCCACTGCAAGTTATCATTGAAAAGCAACCCCCCTCCCAAAAAAAAATTCTCATACTGGTCCTAACAAAAAGAAGTATAGCTACATTGAAAGAGAAGGAAAAAGGGATGGAGAAATTTACACACAAAACATTATCAAGTCAACATTCACAAACATAGGGGTGCAAAAACAACATACAATATTTTTGATATTCTTTACCCAAAAACTAGAGGTTTGCATGTACATATGGTAACTAAGGCTGCACTGTCGGTTGACCGAGGCTGCACACATGGTTGACCACTCGGATAGGGTTGCACACAACTATCATCCTGGCCAAGGTTGCATGTGCGCCCCGCCGCCCTGCTAGGGCTAAACACGCGGCCCGCCACCCTATTAGGTGATGAGTGTATTTTGTATAAGATTTTTATTAGTAATCTACACTTTTCTTGTGGAATTTTAAGGGCATATATTGTATGATTTATTCCCTTTTAGTATTATTTACTATGGAAAATAATATGCTCAGTGAAAAATCTCAAGGAAAAACTAAGTGAATGACGTGACACTTTACATGCAGTGATCCCCGAGGGTGCACCGTGCCCCCCAAATATAGTTTGATTCAGGGCGGCGGTCGGAGGCCCCCGATGGTGTCCAAGCGATAATCAAACACGTGCATGCAAAGTGCCACGTTATTTATTGAGCGTTTCATTTGAGTTTTTTTCACTGAATGTATTAGAGCTCATTTACTATTTTCTTGTTCGGAGAATTGTTCTTATGCATTTTCATTGAATAACCACCGATGCACTAAATAACCACCAATGTGCCACAATAACCATCTCCTTTCCATCTGTATGATCCGAAAGGTCTTCAAGTGTCAACACCCATATCAGCAAATGACATAAATAACATAAGGAAACAGTAAAGACTTTAGAAAATCATTTCAGAATCCCAATTGGCAGCAAACCAACTTCGACAGAACTTCAGAAATCTAAAGCAAAACAACCTCAAGTTGGCAAACACTAATTATCTTCATCAGACTAGCTAATAGAAAATCCACCAAACCACTTGAAACTAGCTTTAATAAAGCGAGCAAGGAAAACCTAGCTTCATCACAACAACGGGGGATGCATGGGGAAAACCTAACTTCGTCGAGGCGAGGGAGGACACAATGCGATGTCGTTGGAAGGGAAGGAGGCTCGATGCGGCGAGGGAGTGCGCAGCGGGAAAAACTTGCTTTGTCGCTGCAAGAGCTTTTGGCGAGGAGTCGCGGTGAGGGAGGGGTAGCGAGAGGAGAACAACGAGCGGAGGAGGTGGCAAGGGAGGGCGCGGCGAGAGGTCTTGCAGTGGCGAGGAGAAATGGATTGAGAAAAAGTTGTATTTAATAAATAAAAAATGATGAAGATAAACCATGGTGGCAGTCTGCACAATTATATGGGGTTTGCTATGCTTAGGACCTTACCGCGTAAACTTCATGCAAACCTTAAGTATTTTTAGGTTTGAAATTAAATCCTAAAGACAAAATCTTAAACGACATAATTACAAGCTACAAAATTTAAAAAAAATAAATGCACTTGGTTCGCACGAGTCTGCACAATAAGGTTCTTAGAATAATATTTTTGAATATATATAAATATAGATAGATAGATGGATGATACCCTATATATTGTACGCTGCACATACCATGTGCACCTAACCGATTTAATTTTTTTTTTTGCTTAATACCATAACCTAACTCTTAAACCCCAAAAGCAAAATCTTAAATGACATATCCTCAAACTAAGGACTTTATCGTGCAAACTCCGTGTAAACCTTAACCATCTTTTTGGTTTGAATTTTTTTTATACTTAACATTATAACCTAACCACTAAACCCTAAAGGTAAAATCTTAAACGATGTAATTACAAACTAAAAAAATTAAACAAACAATAAAAAAATTAAATACACTTGGTTCGCACGAGTTCGTGTGATAAAGCCCTTAGCATAAAATTATATATATATATATATATATATATATATATATATATATATATATAAAGGATTGATCTCCTGCGGGGAATAAAAAAACGCGACTGTGTGCGTCGTCACGCGCGGTCGCGTTTTTTGGTTTTTTTTTCCGGACTTCGCTTAGTGGTTTTAATTTTAAAAAAAATGAAAACTTTTCCCTCATCTCCCTCGCGGCTCGCGTGTTAGGGCTAGGGCGAAAACGTTTTGGCGTCGATCGAATCCACGCAAAGCCCTCGTCTCTCGCCGCTTCTCTCTCGCCGGAGGCTAAAGCCACGCAGAGCCCTCCTCTCTCGCCGCTCTTCCTCCTCTCTCGCCGGAAGCCACGCCTTTAGAGGCGCTCTTCCTCCCTCTCCGAAGCCAAGCTACGCCTTCGAGGAGCTTCGCTGCGCCGGAGGCCACAGCTACGCCTTCGAGGAGCTTTGCCGCGCCGGAGGCCACAGCCACACATAGCCCTATTCTAAAGGTTTCGCTCGTTTTCCATCCTTTAAAGGCGTAGCCCTTTTTATTGTTAATTTGTTTTCTCAGATTGGGTCATGCATTTACATTCAGGTTATCAATGAGCATCTACAATTTTTTTATCTTAAACACTATAACCCAAGAGAGAAACTGAATCCTAAAGGAAAAAATCTTATTAGCTTAAACCTGCTATAATTAATTGATCACATAATCACTCAATTGATTCTCAATCACTCTATATTTCATTAAGTTTTTAGTTAACCTAACAATCAACCAACCATTGATTGTTAGGTTTAAGCTAATAAGATTTAACCTAACATTCATTAAGTTCAGAATAAATATTTCTACAAATCTACTATTGACCAACGATAAACAATATTGTAGTTGATTATGCTTAAATAGCTACATAAAGTATCTCAATTTTATGTAGTAGGACTTTTACATTATAACATCTTGTCAAATTTCGCAATATAGACATTTGCCATGTTTCCTACAAATAAGATAACCAAAAAATTATAACAATTTTCCTATTGTAGCAATTTCAAGGTTTTAACAATTTTAAGATTATAGCAATAGCAAGGTTGTAGCAATAACTTTGAGGTAACTGCTATAATGTGTATCATCATAGTATTATAGTAGCTGACGTTGTAGCATGAAAAGCCTAATTAAAAAATCACAAGGTAGAATGAAAGGGGTGGGGGTGGCAGCGTTGGGTTTTGTTTGAGTTTGGGGATCTTCGTCGGCCGACGAGAAGAGCTTTGAGATAACTTTGTTTGCGTCCGACTAAAGAAGGAGCGACAGCAATGGTAGGAGCAAGAACAACTGAAGATGGTGGCGAAGAGAAGGGCGTGAGAGTGAGGGAAATTTAGGGGGCGTTTGGTTTGCTCCATTTTTTATTTTCATTTTCCAGAAAAATCGTATTTTCTCATTTTCTGAAAAATAATTTTCTTTCATTCATTAATTTTCCAGAAAATGCTATATCTTTTCTGGAAAATAAGTTTGGAAAATGTAAACCAAATACGTTTTCCAGAAAATCACATTTTCTATAGAAAATGAAAATGAAAAACAAACCTACATCTTTTTCTTTAATTTTCTTTTGAATTTGGAAAAATCAAGAGAGAGCGAGATTTTTATAATGGAGGGAGGAAGGAGAGAGAAAATAAAAGGAATATTTTAATATTAAAAGAGTGAAGGGGAAGAGAGAACGAATGAATTTTTTAATATAAAAAACTGAGCTGGCATAGCCACGTGAGCCCTTCGCTATATGTGATAAGACTTTAAAATTATTAAAAATTAACTTAATCGAATTTATTTCAGTAAATAATAATAGTATATTTGATAATTAATAAGAAAATAAATTTATATGAATATATTAGATTTATTATATTTTCCGGAATTTAAAATAAATTTTGGTTGTATTATAATTCGGTTAGGGTTCAAGCCGCCGCAAAATCTTCTCACGTACCTTTCCCCGCCGTCCGCGACCCAACACTCCGCGGCCTGTAGCCGCCGCCGCCGTCGCACCGGCAACAAACCCACTCCTTTCCCCCCTGCCCACTCGCTCCCATCGCCGCCGCCTCGCGCCGGTGAAGCTTCTGCTCGCGCGTGCCCACAGCCGCGTCTTCCCGCGGCTGCCGCGCGTGCACTCCACGGCTGCCGCCGTTGCAGTCACCGCCGACTACCTGTACGGTCTCGACCCCGTGCCACTGCCACCGGCCGCCGTGAATCGCTGCGGAAAGGAGGAGACCAAAAACCTTCAGTAGGTAATCTATAATTAAAAATAAATTATTGTTTTGATTTATCTCAGGTTGTAATCGATAATTTCTAATTAATTTGGTTAAGAAATTAGCAATCGATTAATTGTTATACTGATGGAGGTTACTGAATTCGTAAATAGATTAGTTACAATTTATTTATGGATTGAATGGTTGGTTGATTGTTAGGTTAACTGAAAACTTAATGAAATATAGAGTGATTGAGAATCAATTGAGTGATTATGTGATCAATTAATAAGTTTACTGATAGATGGATTAAATTAAGAGATTGATTGCTTATTACAGATTAATGAAGTTGTTTGATTAGTTGGTTTATTAGCTTGATATTAATTAAGTTCTCAATTGTTGATATATTGATCGTAATAGTTGAAGATTAATCAATAAGTTGGTAAGATAGATAATGGAATTATTAATTGGTAACCATACCCGTTAAATTTAGTATTGAATAATTGTTTGATTACAAACTCATAAAGAAATTTAGATGATTACAAAATGCGGGAAATAAATGATTAACTTACGTAGAGTATTTATGATTGTTAAGATTATTCTAGTACTTAGTTTTGCCTTGTATATGTACTTGTAGGATACAAGCTCAAGGCAATGACTCGAAGATAAGACGATCTATTGCACAGCTGGGTAGTTCCTTCCTTTGACTGCTTTTAGATTTTTGTCATTAGCGCGCGATTTCTTTTATTTACATTAATTAGGCAGCACATACTTGCTTACCTTGATATCTATTCTATATCGTTTCTTTTGTTTGACCTTTTACTTGCTTGCCCTTATTTTAGTCCTATTGTTATCGATGCTTCTCATTGCTTTACATGTTATTTATACTTGTGCTTTTATGTTAGCCATTGTATATTGTAGCATAGTCAGTAGAGTATTTTCTTGGTTGAGATTGTTACTGTTTTATCTATTACTTGTTATATTTTCTATACGGATTACCCACGAGACTAGATAGTGGTAGTATGTTGTCGCTAGCATTATGTAGCTAGATAGCTACACATCCTGTTTGCTCATCCTGACTGCTTATTAGACCATATAGTGGTAATGTGTTGTCGCCAACAGATAGTGACCATTTATGCACTTGGACTGCCCAATAGACCAAATAGTGGTAGCGTGTTGTGGCCAACAATCCTTAGCTAGATAACTACACATCCCGCCCACTAGACTAGATCGCCGGTATATAATGACCATTTATACACTTGACCGCCCACTAGACCAAATAGTGATTGTGTGTTGTCGTCCGCAGTTAGTACTTATTCTTTTTGTGATGGATATCGATGTATTGCATGGATATTTGTGTCGGGTTTTATGTGTTATGATATCACTGTTTCTTATATTATCACTGGGGGTGCCCTTCGGTTTGGCGAACAAGCATATCCTCGAGGCGTGACAATCGTAGTCTCTCGTCCGATGGGAGAGAAACAAAAGAAGCTTAAGAACTTAGCATTAGGCTAAATATCTTTATTCCTCTTATATATGCCAAACCCTATAGGGACCGTTCCTTTATTGAGTTCGTAATCCATTTACCATCCATTAATGTTAACGAATTAGATTAATGAGTTATACACATGCAATTCACATTAAATAACTTAAACTTCATAATTGACGATGCATTAGATCACTTCATTGGATTCATTGGGTTTAATTCTTAATGACAATCATGTGCAATATTAATTCACATTTAAATCCACCAAACAAAGACTTAATCTATCGGGAGTTCATTAGGACTTTTGCCCTAATTATTTTTATAAATTTTTAAAATACATTAGAAAACTTATAGGGAAAAAATTATTTTCATTAAATATGTAAAATTAATTTTGCCTCCGTGTTTTTGCAATGGACCTCAATGATTGACTCACCTGCAATTGCAAGCCGCTTGATCGGGTTGCAGTCCAAAAATCACGAGATTAAAAAATCGAGAAGGACCAAGAGAGGATCTCGATTCAAACTTGCCGTTTTCTTTTCGGTTCAGACTCGGTCCTTTCAATTCCTTACAAAATGGTCGACCCGGTTTATTTTCGATTCACTTGACAAATAAAACCTAATCCATGCATAGTCCTCGGAAACCATTGCCTCTCCCTCGCCACCCCTCTTCCTGCAACAGCTGACATTTGTAGCCTTCTCCTGTCTCGGTCTTGCCTCGATAACATCCTCCTTCTCTAATGAAACCTCACTCTATTCTCCCCTCATTGTCTTCGATCTCCTCCGCCCAGCATCGGCACTACAATGACGAGAATCTTCTTTTTGTAGTAGCACATGCTACGGGTCATGGGCCATCAGCAAAAACAAATATTTCTTTAGGCACCACGTTGCCGTCGACTGGAGGCTGCTGGCAGGCAACAACTTACACACACCACAACCTAAGCTTCTGTCAGTGAAAATATTCGTTGATCTTCTTCCATCTTTGTTCTTCTTCATTATTTAATTATACTATTCTTATGCAGTATATTTTTTGTTTAGAATTCTCTAATCTATACCATTGAGAACTGTAGACTGGAATTATCACACTTGTTTTACTATTTGTTTTGAGCCCATCAAATCCAAATAGTGAATGTCTAACCTCTTTGATGATAATTTGTTTGAAGGTAAAACTAATTGTATGAGAAGCTTGTAATTTCTTCTACTTGTTCTTGGTCATTATATTGATATTATCCAACACATCAGTTTGCATCGATCCCAATTATAATGAATTGACGAAAGAACTATATTCTTACCAAATTGATAGAGGATTATAATACTTGTAAATCAAGTACAACATTCTTGATTCATTAAATATATAAATAGAATATTTGGTGTTTCATAAAATATAAAAATTCCTTTTTGGAACAAGCAATCAATCTGTTTGACCAGTTGAATAAGCCATCTGAAACCCTCTCCAATTTGACCTATCGTCTAATTTTCCACACACACACACACATAGTTTGTTTATTTATATAATTTGTGCATTTCCAATCTATCTGATATTTTCCCCCATTCTCTTTTCAACTGATGAAGAAATTGACTAGTGTCACTGTTCTTAGTATTGATGGTTCTTGATTGTTTTGTTCGAAAGAGAAACTCATATTAAACCAATTAACTATATGTAGTCAATATATTCACTCCGTTACCAAGTCAATCATTATAAGCAGCATTCTCTCTATACTAATGCAATTATTGTCATTATTACCTTTTGTTGCTTTTGATACATATTCTTGCTTCTATCAGAATCTGTAGTCCAAGGTTTCGAAAGGCATATATAGATGGTTTGTGATTGACCATTACATGGCATTACATTTTACATGGCCTATTCGAATGTATATCCTATGGTTTTTAAAAATAGTTTTATTAATAAAAATAGAGTAATATATTAAACATATTACAATGCAGAAAACTTGAAATACAACAATAATTTCAATCAACATTGTAAAAAAGTCAAAATAAGGTTTTTTAACCTGCACATACCGACACCATATGAAACCATACCATCATTATGCACTATCTTTCAACTCTGCTTGCTCGTTTGCATATGCAAAGCATGACGACCTTTTAAAACCATGTTATCACCTGGTATCATTATTGAAATGGTTGCTAGGCCTTTCTAGTGGTATTCATTTTCACTGAAAAGTAAAGGAGACTTGCTTTGTGCATTGTTGGGTAATTGAAAATTTCTTCCCATTTCTACCCCTCTTTTTATAATTTTTAGGTGGTGTTATCAAATCTCAGTTATTGCCTGTGAAGGCCTTTATTAAAAAATGGTTATTTTGCATGCCTTATATTGGACGTGTGCAATTCACTTCTAGTTTTATGTGAGCATATTTGCAAAAAAAAAAATGTTGATTGTGTTTGATTTTGTCTTCTATCATTGTCCAGCTTTTGTAATTTCTCACTTGTTGCTATTATCTTGTTATGTGACTGCATTAATCTGTTGAACCGCATCTCTTGGTCAGATATTGTCTTAACACTCCGTCTGGCTACTATGTATCGTTATAGAAGCTTCATTTCAAAGCTAAACTTTTTGTTCGAAGGAGGGCAAGTGCATACGGGAAAATTTTGCCAAGGTGACTTTAGGTTAACATGCTATTATTTTCTTTTCACGGGGTCACTACAGTTTGCTTTTGATCCTTCTCTTGTTTTTGTTTATTTCCGGTTAAACCATCTCATTGTGACTAGGAATTAAAGAACACAATTGGGAGGCATAAAACTGGATTATAGTCTATTGATTCAATCGATCAATGTCAAACTTGTTATGCAAAATCAGTAATTACATAATTATATAGAGAGAGGCAATACTGATGCTTTAGTTGAGAGATCATGCTGCTACATTTTGGATTGAAGTTGAGGATCTTCAAAATAAACTTTGATTTCGTTGATATGATCGCTAAAAGAATTGATACAATCTTTTCCTTTAACTCCCATCAAACTGTAGATATCATAGGACACACTAGTTAGGGACCACGTAGGTATGAGAATGCTCTGATTGTTTCATTCTAAGGAAATTAAAGAGTTTTGTATTTCAGAAATGGTATTGTTCTACTTTAGACTACTCCAATGGGGATGCTTAAAGAATTTAAAATTGAGTCACGCTGGACTTTTAGTTTATGACTAGAACAATACGGTTCTAGTATCATATCGTGCTGACCCGATACGATTTTGATATTTTTCAATATAAAAATATATTAATTTAAAAATAATTTTGTAATTGCTACATATGATTTTTCTAATAATTCGTCTCCATTTTCATCATTAAAAAGGAAGGAGAAAAAGAAAAAAATTAATTGGTCTAGACCCTAAACCCATAAAGCCTGAATGAAAATCGGATTTACCGTAAAGATTAAAGATGAAATAAACTTAAAAGGGGAAAGAATAAAAAAAGAAAGTTAAAATTAAAAACAATAAAAAAAAACAAAATGCAGGCTGCCAACTAGGTGAGGTTGTCGTTGACTAGGTGAGGCTGTTGCCACCTTGCGGTGGCCTCACGACCACGTGGAGGCCTTTGCATGGCCGGTGCAAGGTCGTGTTGGCCTCGTGACCCCGCGGAGGCCTTTGTGAGGCTGCTTTGCCCTCACGGTTCTGCCTGCGCCAATGCTGGTTGGTGGGCAAAACGGTAATTTTGCCAATGTTGACTGACACGGGTTGGTGGTACAAACCTTGATTTGTTCAACCATTCACTCTAAATAATTTTATGCTTTTATCAAATTCTGTCGCATCCCTATTCTTTTCCATCTGAACTTGGATTGATGTTGAGTGTTATATTTCATAAGATGATGTAAAGGTTTGGATGATCTGTTTTCGTCTACTTATCATGATAGTCTCGCTCTGTCTCTTTTTAGTCTGGAATTCTGTGTCTCTTCCTCTCATATTGTATCTCCTTACATCTTACTCTCTCAGGACATTTTGTTGCTTAATATGTTGCACAAGTTCTCTAGTTTGTTAACATTAACTGTTAAAATTATTGGAAACCAGATTGCCAAAATTTTCAGATGCATAATTTAATTCCTTGTTTTGAATTGCACCAGCCAATCACTTTGGATTCCTCTTTTATGATGTACTTGAACCATTTATTTATTTGACTAACTTTCTCAAACATTTCTTTGATGTATTTTTTTTTTACTTTAAATCAATATGGAAAGTAATTCAGCCTTCTTATAACCTCCTTTTCTGTTCCACCAGACTTTAAATTTGCGATCTCCCCATGTCAACGGTCAAAACTGAGGAATAGACACTACAAATTGGCAAATCATGTTCGCAGGTAGTTTTATTGGTTGCCTACTTTTGACTTTTTTTTGAAGATTGATTTGGCCATACTTAGTTTACCTGCTTAGCCACCGACTATAACTGAGTTGTCATTAATGATATACACTAACTAGAGTTGAGCACTCAACTTATAATTTACTTAATAGATTAATTATAATGTTTGACTCTGAATATGTTTAACTAGGATGATTAAGGTAAACTAATGTGACGTAACTTTCACAATTAATTTAACTATATGCTATTGGTGTGTCTCTTTTGTGTGTAAATACAAATAAAGAGCGTTAAACACACTTGCTGATTAGATCTATATGGAATTGTTAAAATAAAGACCAAGTGATTAGTATATTCGGTTAATGTGCCATCAATTATGTTCACATGGCATATAGCTTCCCCTGATTGCTACCCTGCACCTCTACCACTGCATGGGTGATCGCGCGGAGTCTCGACAGAGCAACTGGACGCATCCTCCATGAGTGGCTATGTGCACACAATATGATTTAATGACCCAACTCAACCACAAGGGAGCCCAGGATTGCCAGCTATTCAACGGTGCAAGCATGGCGCATAACACTAAACGCATGCAATATCCAATCGAAAGACCTACCTAGAATTTAAGTCATGCACAAGTCTAAGTCATAAATCATGATCTAGAAGTAAACTATCAGAATACATGCAAGGTACTACTAGCGATCAATCCATACCGTGTACGATCTATACGAGAGTAAGCAGGAAGCATCTAAAGTCAAGCTACTAGTATCCGACGGAGGTATACAAGAACATGTAAGTAATAGAAACCTACTGCTATTATAACAAACTATGCATATAACTGTGACAATATCTAAAATAGATAAGTCAAAGGTACTCACCTCCGATGTAGAAGTCTGAAAGTGACGAGAACCCCCCGTTTAAAATAATCTGCAACGGAATAGCCAAGTCAATCAATATCCTGCATCAATTACAACAATCCTCAGCTATTTGAGCAAAAGTGAATAGCCAATCAACTACTAACTCGTATTAGTAGTGATCCTATTTATTGTAACCATTTAATTAAACCCAACTAAATGATTAACTCAACTATGAACATTGGGTTCAACCTAAGTTTAACCCAAGCCTAACCCATGACCCAATTCACCACTCAAAAACCTAGCTATTCACGACCAGGTTTCAAGGAACCGATCAAACTAGATCCTTCCCCCAAACAAAACAGCAAAGGCCAACCTCAATGCAGCATTTCTAGACAAAACATGGTATAGGAAAAGAACAGACAACCAAATTCAATCCTATTTCCCACTGCCATGCCCCAAGTCCTACTGCTTGGTTCATCCATGAAGCAAATACCTACTCCAAACCAAGGTTTAAAATCTCGACCCGTGCCGAGGTTTCGGTCCCAGACCGGAACGATACGGTTTCGGTTTCGTATCGTGCCGTGCCGGTATGGTTTCGGTATTTTTTATTTATATATATTAATTATTAGATAAATATATTTATTGTGTATAATTTAAAAATAAATTGTATATTGATTTTATATAACTTCTCAATACTTAATATTGTTAGAAAAAAATAATTAAATATAATTTTTTTAAATAAAATTGATCTATTAATAATTTGAATTAAAATTGAAACATTATAATATGTTATAATAACTAATACGTATATAAATTAACTAAAATACTACTTTATATATAATAATTATATAAATTAATTAATTATTAATTTAAATAATATATATAATGATAAAAAATATTAGAATATTAATTAATTACTAAAACATTAAAATTAAAAAATAATAAAAATTATAAAAATATACAATTGAATTGTTACAATTTTTTTAGATTTTAAATTTTTTTTTTAGAATTTTTAAAAAAATTCAGAAAATTAATTAATAAAATTTATTTAATTTTTTTAATTTTAAATATAATTTTATATTGTGATAATATTTATTTAGGGAAATGTTAGATTTAAATAAATAATTTTATTATTTTTCTTATTTAATTTGTATTTTAAGTGGGATATGTTGTATTTTAATAATTTGTTTTCTTTTTCCCACCGGCGAAGACGAAGGCGCAGGCGCAGGCGGAGGTGGAGGAGCGCGAGCAGTCCAGCGCCATTTGAGGAGCCGGAGGCGTCCCGCGAAGCCTCCGGCGAAGCCGGAGCAATCCCGCGACGTCTCCGGCATCGCGCGTTTTGCCCTACCGGCGGAGGCGGAGGAGCTGCGAGCCCGCGAGGGCGTCCTGCGGGTCTAGCGCCTTCCGACGGCTCTTCCGGCGAATCCAGGGCGACGATGGACCAGTCTCGCGACGCCTTGCCTCGCTCCTGCTCGTCGTCGCCGCTGCCGCTCGCCGCTGTCGCACGCAACAACTATCGGCACAGTGCCGATTTCGGTGCGTGACCGGAACGGGATGTTTCGCCCGTGCCGGGTGGCACGGCTCGAAACCTAAATCCATGCTCCAAACACAACCTAGGTCACATATCCACCAATATGATTCCTACATCCCAATAGAACAGTGTATAACCAAAAGCTCCTTAATGCTACACCACAGGCAACTTCTTGCTCAGAGAACCAAAGTCCTCTACAACAGACCTAATGCAAGGAAAACGATCCCAAAAGGCAAACCTAATCCAAATCCCATCATAGACCTCACGGCAAATCCCTGAATCCATCATAAACGCAATTCTATCCAAGATCAACTCACAAAGTCTAACACAGAGAGCTCATGGCCAATCCAAAAATCCAAATCCTATATGATCTGTAACCTACCAAAGAGAACACAGATAAAAAGAAATTGCAACTCGGGATCCCAAAACCAGAATCCAGATCAACACTCAACACCAATCGAAAAATGCTCAAAACATATCGGAATGGATCCAAGGCAAGCTACTAAATCACAAGCAAGACCTAGATCTTTACCTCAGATGGGTTCCGGCATCCCCTGCTTCAGATCCGGCAATCCTAACTGCCGAGAAGAAAGAAATCAGAAATCTCTGATTCCAAACTACGCCGCACCCCACTCAATTCGTCTCCCATGAAAAATTCCTAAATCCAAGCCAAAAATCGACCCAAGTCTTCAGATCGATGAGGGCACGTTCCTCACGGAACTCACAAGATCGAGAAGGAGAACCCTTACCTCCAATCGACGCTTTGGCGTTGGAGCTCCTCGTGGAGAAAACCTGCGTGGTCGCCGGTGCTAGTCGAGAGAGAGAAGGAGAAGAAGGACACCATAGAAAGAGGAGATCGTTCCAAGGAGAAGGTGGAGATGCGGAGATCGCTGACAGATCGCCGACCTTCCTTGCGTGTGCCCGGCGAAGAAGGGAACAAAAGGGTAAAAGTGGCTTTGTTCGTTTAGTTTGTGATCAGCCAAAGAGGAAGAAAGGGGCGGGATGCAGGTGATGATCATTTTGCGAAAAAGCCCTCCAGTTTTGACTATTCACACTCGCACCATTTTGTCTAGGTTTAAGCAAATAACCCCTTATTTTCTGGTATTTTACAATTAACACAAACAAAATCACTTATTATTGATGTCCAAATAAATTATTTCACCTATCCTCCTTACCTAGGATTCAATGATTTTTTTTTTTAACAATAACAATATATTTCATAATTATGTTATTCCTGTTGTATAATACTCAATTGACCCTTTGTAACTTCTCTTGGAAACTCCTCCCTCTTCCTATATACAGTTCTTCGGTGTGGTCTATCTTCACATATACACTCTAGCAACTTTAGTTGAGATGATAATCACTTAATTGTCTCCAACAAGCATGTTGAAAAAAAAATCAATTCCTATGTTTCCAACAAGAGAGACAAAACCCAATCACACTGGCATTGCACCTAATACAACATTAACAATATTAAAAAAAGAAAATCACACGAATTGATAGTAAATCACACGAATAGATAGTGCATGTTTCAAATTTCTTTCTTATTTACCAAGAGTGTTTGTGTCCTACATTAATTTACTCTCATATAGATTGTGGGATGATAAAGTAGTTGATAAGCTTACATGGTGAAGTACCATCAATTTAATCTTTTTGTGGTATTGGTTGAGCCTAACGTAGTTAATGATTCTGTTCATTTGAACGGTTTTTTACAATTGGTTATTATAAGTTAAGATTTAGGAAGTGTTAAGAGTAGGAGTAGTAAATGGTTTCCTAGGAAATGTTGGATACTTACAATGTTGGTTGTTGGTCTAAAATTTTATTCTGCCCACTCTGTGAATTGGTCTATTACCATGCCATCTTAATACTCAGGATGCTTTCACAAAACTTCAATATGTGTTGAGATCAACTCATGAGTTTCACTCCCATAATTCTCTTTTACTTAGCTAGTTAGTTTACTTGTTTACCTCTAAATATAATATTGCAGCCAGTAGAAAGTCAATAGTCGAAATTTTGTTGAGCAAATTCCAATAGATATAACAAACACGTCAATTAATGATTGTTACTTACTGATACAAAATGAGTGTCATTCATTGAATAAGTGCATGGATTTTTGTAGTATCCCAATGAGATCATACTTTGAAATTTCCAGCTTAAATAATCCTATTATGACATCCAGTATTGAAATTGAAATATATGTGAAGAGAATGAAATTGAAGGATATGTGAAGAGAATTTTAATGCCTCAGCAAGTTCTGGACAGTATTGGTTGCGACATATCCTATTTTGATTGGTATGTTTGTATCTAAATTGCCAAAAGGAACATAATGATATTCAGAATCAGTGTATATCAACAGCCGGATTGGTACACTTTGCTTGTGCCAGTCAATACCAATCGACACTTGAAACCATGGTCTTGACAAGGCAGAGCTTGTAGTGAACTAAGTGTGATTCATTCTTAATGCTGGGAGAGTTGATCATGTTAGGCTGACTAGAAATGTAATTTAGAGAGGTATTAATTATTTTCAGCTAAATTATTAATTATGGAAATACTCCAATGCTTATGTTATTCTAGTAATATCTGAACTAGGTTCTCTGTTGCTTCCCATTCTAGTAAACTCTTTTTTTTAAAAGAATAAGGGGGAAAAATTCAAAAGGGCACCCCACCACTTGTATAATTACCCAACTTGCCTCGCCTATATTTCCCACATAAATCTTGAAATCGAGGGCGTGTTGTAGTAGTTACGAACCCATAGTTACTTCACATTTGTGTATCAATTACGAACCCATAACTGCTACATAGTGTAGTAGCTACCATTTCGTAGATGCTACACAATTGTAGCAGCTGCGAAATTGTAGCTGCTACAACGTTAATATTTTGTAAGCGTTGAGAGATCATAACTTTTGACTTGTGTTGAACCACGGGATGCACAATATATTAAATCGAAGCTTGTTTAGAGATTTACATTTGTTATCATAATGACCAGTTTAGCCCCAAAAAACATTGATTAGAGTCTTTTTAGAGACTTCGAAGAATTTAAGTACTCTTTATTAAGGTTATTTTTTCATGTTGTAACAGTAATGAAACCGTGACCGCTACAATTGTTGCAGTTGCAACAGCTACGAAATTGTAGCTACTACAACATGTGGTTTCGTAGCTACTACAATGCGCCTGCCCAGTTCATGATTTAAGTGGGAGATATAGGCAGGATAATAATGGGAACAAAATTGAATGATAGTTGTGTCATTTAGGTGAGATCGGACACCCTTTCGATAAAAAATTAAAGTGGGGTGCCTTTTTGACGATTTAGAAAAATAGGAGTGCTCTTTTGACTTTTGCCCAAAGAATAAGCTATTTAGCTTATATCAATCTTTGAGTTGAAGAATTATGGGCTGTTATGGTTTAGATTCCAATTCATTATGTTATACTTTTTGTCATTTTAGTCCCCCAAATTTCTATTTTTTCCTTGCCCTTGCAAAAGTTGGAATCATGGCCTGAAAATTTACTGAAAAGTGAAGATATTGCTCAGTGAACCTGATAACTCATTCTAAAAATGAATGTATAAAATAAAAAATATTCAGGGGCAAAATATCCCTTTTGGTTGATTATCATCCATGTAATTTATTCATCTTGACGTAGCTAGTTACAGATCATTTTTAAGCTAAAAGTAATTTTGCCTTTCAGGTTCTCAGTGGCATCTGAAGCACATCATGATTCATTTCTGCAAACAGATTTAATAACCTTTGTCAAGTCCACTTTACATATTCCTGAAGGTAATCTTCTCATTTTTGGTCTTATTTGAATTTAACTCTAGCGTATTTATTATTCCAAAACCACAGGAATTTTGAAAAAAATCTCAAAATTTTTTTATTGAGTTCTTAATACATCTTTCTGTGCAAAATTATTTTATTTTCTACAATCCTTTTGAGTTGCCCATATTAATCGGGATATCAAAGTTCTGGAGTTTGTAGATTCTTAGTCTGGCACATCCAATAACACAATATTAAGCCTTTTTGAACAGAGAGAATCAAGGAGAGGAAATCACAAGGCAAGGGTGGTTTCTCTTCTCTTTTCATGAGAAAAAAAAGTGAAATTTTAATTTGGTTAGAATTGTCTCATTTTGGTGGATTGAAATCGAGGAACATAATGGAGGACTTTGTTTTCACTATCTATGGGGAAAGAGGAATTTTGGTGGTTTAGTCTCTTGTCAAACCAAGGAGAGGCAGAACAACTTTCTATTCTATTTCTTGATCTTGTCACTTCCTCTCTTTAGTACTTCAGTGAAATATCTTTCGCAATATCTGGAGATAGTTCTGGAAGACACTAATAAATATAGTGAAGAATGATCTATCCTTGTCTATCCTTTTTTTATATTTTTGGTTGAATATATCTTTTGCTGGGTCATGAACTTGGCACCTACTATGAGATTAAACTAATTCAAGAATTGGTGAAGTTGTTCATTTATTTTATTCTTCTGGTTTATTTTTTCTCCATAGTTTTAAGATAAAAATATCAGGGGAAGGATGATAAAACACTTCTTTATGCTGATTCAATTTATTTTGTCCCTGTGGAGCCATCCACGTGAAATTCCTGTCCCTCCAATATTAATTACATGAGTTGTATTTGACCAAGAGTGTTTTTTCAACAGAGCTCCGAAAATACCCAAGTTTTATCTATATCAAAACACAATTCTTCATCCTTTTCCTCTTAACAACGAAATTCTTTCTCATCTCCTTCTTTTTCCTCTAACACTGGGTGCCACCTTCTTTTCGGCACATCACTGGTTCTTACTCATCTTTTTCCTCTCACCCCAACTCTGGGCACCTCCTTATCCTTAGGCATACCTCCTGCCATGGCATTGGTGCCATTGTCTTGATTTAGCAGTGGATTGAATCCCTGCTTGGCCAAGATTTCAATTCTATCTTTTCTGTAGAATGTTGTATTATAATTGACAAAACATATGAAGCTGTTGCCAGTAAGTACACTGGTTTGGTTACAAGATGGAGTCATAATAGAAAGGTTTATTCATATTAAGCTGTGAATAATTCAGTGAAACATCATTATATATTTATATAGCTGAAAAAATCAATAGAATAATGTATGCTCTGATACTGTGCAGGCCCGAATCATTGTTGGTTGAATGGAATCGGTGGAAGAACAAAGAGTAATCAAGATGGAATGCATTTATTGCTGATAATTTCATCTATTAAGGATTTAGAAATTGTGGGCAATCAACAACATGCTCGTGGGTTTCAAATAGCTAAATTGGTACAGCAGAGGTAGACATGTTTTTATCCTGATAATTAGCTTTCTTGGAGTTGACTATGGTCTTTGACTTCCATACTGTAGGTATCCAGAAGTTAATGTTATTATAGTATGTTCTGGCATGCTTGATACAATTTCTGATCCTGCTTGGATCATTAAGGCTGTCATGGAGGAGTTTATTACCTTTCCTATCTTAGTATTGAAGAAGGATTTTCTTCAGGTATAGCATTATTCTTCATTTAGTAGTTTTTACTATCTTCATTAGTTGTATAGGGAGATGTGATTAATGTAATGCATGAAGTGGTACAACTTGTTTTTTTTCTTTTCCTTTTTGTTTGTTTGCATTTACCTTCTACTCCAGATCTCATTTAGTGGATGGTTTCCTTGCATAAATAATGCATTGCTTTTTTAATATGTTTCTTTTTTTTTTTTGACAAATAGGGACTTATCATGATCCACCAATTTTTTTACAATTCACTTTTTTTATGGATAAAATCTTTGATTATTTTCTGCATTACAATTGTATTAATCCCTTTTGAGGATGAAATTTGACATCCTGGTTTAGATTTACTGTAAGCATTACTGTTAGAAGGCCTATTTCTTCTTGTAGCTTCTTTAGTTAACTGATTCATAAGTAAGGATGCACGATGACTTGTCTTCTTGTTGTTTAGTAAAGTTGTAAAGGTCACACACACAGTTTTGCTTGGACGATGGTGTTTGGTGTTCATGCCTGACTCTATTTCTTGTTTGGTACTTCAATTGTAAACTTGTAATGTTAATGAATCTAATATCAAATGCTCAAACGATAGGGATCAGCTGGTGTACACTGGATGAGTATTATCTAGTATATGGTAGGTCACTTATGGAAATGTGTTGGGACATGATTACAAAATTGTCAGTCTGGATTTGAATTTGGCAAACCAAAACTCTTTCGGCTCTTGCTTCCATAATATTCATATAAATCCAAGATATTTTGGGTTTACCTCATCACTTCAATTTATGCTTTGATTTTTTTTTATTCTTATTTTGTTAGCCTTCAGATTTAAAGTTTTTGCCTATGTATTTTCAATATTTGTTCCTCGTGAAGAAGCTAAATTGTGCAATAAAACCACTCTTTAATTTACTGAGGTGTTTGCTGATGCTTGCCAAATGACATATTATTACACTTTGAAAAATTAAGATCTAGACTAGGTGATGAATCTTAAGAATCTGCGCCCCAAATAAGAAATTACCCTCACAACAAACAACCTAAGATCTTTACTCGATCAATTTAATAATTAAATCTAGCATAAGTTAATACCCAAGTTTTTTATCTTTTGTCCTTTGATTTTAACAATCACATATCTAATTGAAAAAACTCTCAGACGCACAAACAAATGTATTTAATTAGACTAAATAAATCATGCCTTGAAATAAAATTTTCATTTTTTTTAATGGTGGCATCTGATATTTACTAAAAAGGGTGTACATATATTCTACCCTAAAATGTATGATGAGGTGCCTCAGTCAGGTGCTTTTCTTGTCACGGTGTATAAATAGAGGCGGCTGTCTGGTGCACTATGTTGAAGGCAAACACTTTGGGCTGTCTTTATGCATCAAAATTAATTGGGGAAAAGAAAACTAGCTGCATTTAGTATAACAAATGTAATCACATCAAATTTAATATCGACCAAAAATTGATATGGATCCATTCCAAATGCCTATGGTAGAGTGTTGCAGACTTGTTCCTTCTTTTTCACCTTGTGGAATTTTCATTCCAATGACTGAACACGAAGTTACGACAGAGGAAAGTTGTTCTTGTCAACTTGATATGGAATCTTGTAGTTGCTGTGATGGATTGACAAAGCCATCTTCTTATTATAATTATGACCCCTTTTTTAATACCAATTTGTTATGAGTAGACAGAAGTATTAAAAACTGTTAGAATATCCTAAATATTAGGGATAAGTATTGATTTATTATCCTAAATATTAGGGATAAGTATTGATTTATTCTTAGGATAGGATTTGATTTATTCCTTTGAAAAGGTCTTAGTTTTTGTATATAAATAGGGCTAATCTGTGTATCTCTTGGATCAGATAATTATTATCAAATAACATGGTATCAGAGCGTTAGGGTTTCTCATGGCGCGGCTTCTCCTCGCACGCGTTCTTCTCCCGAACGCGTTGGGTTTCTCACGGCGCGGCTTCTCCCCGAACGCGTTCTTCTCCCGAACGCGCCCGAACGCGTTCTTCTCCCGACGTCAGTTTCTCGCACACGTCCTTCTCCCGAACGCGCCTTCGATCTCGCTCGCGACCTGGGAACGAGATCTCAGCCTGTTGGCAACTGACCTCCAGCCATCAGTGAACCAGATCTCCTGCTACTCGCGCACGCACGCCGCCGCCACTCCTTGCTCCGGCGTCCTCGACTGACGTTCACGCATCAGTGAACCGGATCTCCTGCCACTTGCGCACGCCGCCGCCCTAGACTGCCGTTCACGCACATCGGCGCCTCTCGGCTACTCGTGCACGCACGCCGCCGCCGCTCCTTGCTCCGGCGTCCTCGATCAGAGATCCGGGTTTCTCCTTCTGTCCTCGGATTCCCTCGTCGTCACCACCGACATACTGCTACTCCACGTTCAGATCCCCGTGGAGGAGCACCAGCCGTGCGATTTTTCCTTGGAGGAGAACTGATTTAATTTGTCATGGCTACCTCCGACACTACGAAACCGGATCTTTCAATTTTACCAACCACGTCACGGCACCGCTATTGTCGGAGTTGTTGGATGGTAAGAATTATTCCTCTTAGTCCTCTCACATTAAACTCTGGCTTGTTGGACAATGTTATGAGACACATCTCACCCAAACTGAGGAGGATGTTCAAGTCACAGAACGTCCTTTATGGAAAAAGGTTGATGCCCAGTTGTGTTGTATTATCCGGGCTACTATTCATCCATCTCTTAGGGATGTCTTCCGCACTCATATCACCTGCAAGGATGTTTGGATACAGGCTCAACAACTGTTTACAAACACTTCTCGGCGACTGTATCAAGTTTGTGAAGACCTCATGAATATCCTTAGTACCCGTCAGATCGAAGATTCTATGTCAACTTATCTGGGATCAGTCTCTAGCCTTCTATGCGAGTTCAATGACCTGCTCCCACCTGCGGCCACTCCCGTTGCAGAGCTTGAAAATCGGAAGAAATTTTTTATGTCTCTGGCCTTATATGGTCTGCCCACAGATTACTCTCATATTCGTGATCAAATCCTAGGCAGCCCCATAGAGGCCACAATGGACTCTACCTGGGCGACTCTCCTCCGTGTCCCAGCCAAAATCTCAGCAACTCCATCTTCTGTTCCTGTTGACTCTTCAGCTTTGGTTTCTCGGAACAATAACAAACCTCCTCCTCGTAAGGGTGGCAAAGGACGTCCTTGGTGTGATCATTGTCACCGACCAGGACACACGATTGATAAATGTTGGAGTCTCCATGGTCGACCTCCGCGTGCTGCTCAGATCGCCCAAGGTTCTGTCACTTCTTCAGCTTCCACTTCACAGTTAAATCCGGCTCCGACTCCACAGCCTTCCTATGATGACTTTCTGAAATGGTATGAGGATCGACGGGATTCTAATTCCCTTGCTGTCGTTACACAAGCTGGTAATTCCTTTGCTGGCATATCTCGCTCTTCGAGTCCTTGGGTACTTGACTCTGGGGCCACCGATCATATCACCGGTAATAGATCTCTTTTTTCCTCGTTATCTACTTCCGGTTATTTACCCTTTGTCACCATGGCAAATGGTTCTCAAACTCAGTCCCAAGGGGTTGGTAGTGTTCATTCTTCTCCATCTCTTCCCATTCAGAATGTTCTTTATGTCCCCGGAGCTCCTTTTAATTTATTATCAATAAGTCAGCTTACTCGGTCTCTTGATTGTGTCATCTCGTTTACTAAATCCTCTGTTTCATTGCAGGACCGGAATACGGGGAGGATGATTGGCTTCGGATGTGAGGCTCATGGTCTATATCGACTTCACCAAAACTCTTTTATTGGTACAACGGCGGCATCTCCACTTGTGATTCATGCTCAATTAGGACATCCTGGTCTCGATAAGTTAAAACAATTACATCCTAGTCTATCTCACTTAAAGTCTTTATCTTGTGAGTCATGTCAGTTAGGTAAGCATGTACGTAGTTCGTTTTCTCCTCGCATTATAAATCGGGCTACGTCTCCCTTTGCTTTGGTTCATTCCGATATTTGGGGTCCAAGTCGTGTTACCTCTACATTAGGGTCACGATATTTTGTTACTTTTATAGACGATTTCTCCCGTTGTTCTTGGTTATATCTGATGAAGGATCGATCCGAATTATTTTCTATTTTCCAATCTTTTTTTAATGAAATAAAAACCCAATTTGGTATCCCTCTCCGATCCTTACAGAGTGATAATGCACGTGAGTATCTATCTACTCCGTTTCAGACCTTCTTGGCAACTCACGGCATATTACATCGGAAGTCTTGTCCTCATACTCCTCAACAGAATGGAGTTGCAGAACGCAAAAATCGTCATCTTCTAGAGACCACCCGGGCTCTTCTCCACCACTCTCATGTTCCTCTACGGTTTTGGGGAGAAGCCGTACTTACTGCATGTTATCTTATCAATCGCATGCCTTCCTCTACTTTACAGGGTCAAATACCTTATCATATACTGTATCCAAATCAGTCCCTTCATCCGTTACCACCTAGGGTCTTTGGTTCTACATGTTTTGCTCATGCTCTCGATCCTGGAATTGATAAACTCTCTCCTCGGTCGCATAAATGTGTTTTCCTTGGGTACCCACGGTCTCAGAAAGGGTACAAGTGTTATTCCCCTACTCTCCGTCGGTATTTCATCTCTGCTGATGTCACGTTCTTTGATTTGGTTCCTTTCTTTGGGCCTTCAGAATCGTCTTCCGAGTTTCCCTCCTCTGTGCCTGTATCAGTCTTTTATCCTCCGGAGGACTTTCTATCACCTCTAGCTCCAATTTCTCCTCCGTTGCAGGTTTATCAGCGTCGTCCTAAGCCAGCTTTGCCGCCAGCCATGGGATCATCTCTGGAGCCAGATCCTACACCCCTTCCTCCGGTCGAGTCGTCTGAATCTGATATTCCCATTGCACTTCGGAAAGGTATACGTTCCACTCGTAATCCCTCTCCACATTATGTATCTATGAGTTACCATCGTCTTTCTCCTTCCTATTATTCTTGTCTTTCCTCTTTGTTGTCTGTTTTTGTTCCGAAGAATGCAGGAGATGCATTTGCCCACCCGGAATGGAAACAGGCTATGCTGGACGAAATGAGTGCTTTACGGAGCTGTGAGACTTGGGACCTCGTTCCTCTACCACCAGGAAAGTCAGTTGTTGGTTGTCGATGGATATATACGGTGAAGACTGGTCCAGACGGAACGGTTGATCGACTTAAAGCTCGTCTCGTTGCTAAAGGTTATACTCAGGTCTTCGGATTGGATTATGAGGACACGCTTTCTCTTGTTGCCAAGATGTCTTCTATACGCTTACTCATGTCCATTGCTGCGATTAAACACTGGCCTCTATATCAGTTGGACATCAAGAATGCATTCTTACATGGTGACCTGCTCGAAGAAGTCTACATGGAGCAACCTCCGTGTTTTGTTGCTCAAGGGGAGTCTTCTGGTCTGGTGTGCCGCTTGCGAAAATCTTTATATGGTCTCAAACAGTCACCCAGAGCATGGTTCGGTAGATTCAGTATTGTAATTCAACAGTTTGGCATGACTCGAAGCAATGCTGACCATTCTGTCTTTTATCGCCACTCATCTACTGGTTGCATCTACCTAGTGATTTATGTTGATGATATTGTCATCACAGGTAGTGATCATCTTGGGATCTCACAAGTGAAACAACATCTTTTCAAACATTTTCAGACAAAGGATCTCGGCAGACTCAAATATTTCTTGGGGATAGAAGTAGCACAGTCCAGAAATGGGATCATTATATCCCAAAGAAAGTACGCAATGGATATTCTAGAAGAAACAAAAATGTTAAACTCAAAGACAGTTGACAACCCTATGGATCCTAATATCAAGCTCTTGCCAAATCAGGGGGAGCCTCTACCAGATCCTGAATGATACAGGCGATTAGTAGGGAGACTAAGTTATCTTACTGTTACTCGTCCAGATATCTCATTCGCAGTAAGTGTAGTAAGTCAGTTTCTCAACTCTCCATGTAAAGAACATTGGGATGCTGTAATTCGCATTGTTCGATATATCAGAGGCGCTCCAGGAAAGGGTCTTTTGTACGAAGACAAAGGATATACTCGAATCATAGGATATTCTGATGCAGATTGGGCAGGATCTCTCAGTGATAGGAGATCTACTTCTGGTTTTTGTATATTTATCGGAGGTAACCTTATTTCTTGGAAAAGCAAAAAGCAGAATGTTGTGGCAAGATCCAGTGCAGAGGCAGAATATTGAGCTATGGCTATAGCCAGTCAAGAGCTTATATGGCTTAAACAGTTGCTCCTGGAGTTAAAGTTTGGAGATGTCACACAAATGTCACTTATATGTGATAACCAGGCCGCCATGCATATCGCCTCAAATCCAGTTTTTCATGAGAGGACAAAACATATTGAAGTCGACTGTCACTTCGTCAGAGAGAAAGTCATATCTGGAGAAATATCTACTAGTTTTGTTAACTCACATGATCAGCTAGCAGATATATTTACTAAGTCACTGAGAGGTCCTCGAATTGACTACATATGTAACAAGCTAGGTGCATATAATTTATATGCTTTAGCTTGAGGGGGAGTGTTAGAATATTCTAAATATTAGGGATAAGTATTGATTTATTATCCTAAATATTAGGGATAAGTATTGATTTATTCTTAGGATAGGATTTGATTTATTCCTTTGAAAAGGTCTTAGTTTTTGTATATAAATAGGGCTAATCTTTGTATCTCTTGGATCAGATAATTATTATCAAATAACA
>JAGFNQ010006231.1:70551-101039 GCA_024364735.1 Boesenbergia rotunda | reverse complement strand
AAATGCCCAATAATAGGGGTGGATCGGTCCGGTGACCGATCCACAACCTGGGATTGGTCTGGTGATCGATCTAGGAGAGTCCCAAAGAAATGGTGATTTCTAATTGGCCGTTGGGAACTGATCAGGATGGAGCCTGATCGGTCTGGTGACCGATCAGGAGGCTCTCTGATCGGTCCAATGACCGATCACTTTAATTCAAAATGCACTGTCAGACGCTCTGATCGCGTCTGAACGTATCCGATTGTCTGCGCTTAACATCTGATATATGATTTGTTGTGTGATATGCTGCTCTAACACCCTGATTAAGCTGCAGGTGATAGGGAAGGATTCAAACACTCAAGGAGAGTCAATGGTGGCCTTTCCTTGGAGCAGGTTTGTCCGTTTTCCATCTCAAGTTGCAACGGCTGGAGCTGCTGACTGGAGCTGCTGACCGAAGCTTGGCTGAGGGAGGCTCAGGAAGTCCAGGGAGAGCTCAGTGGTAGCTGGCGTTGGCAGGGAAGCAGCTGGAGGCTACAAGAGATGGTGTCACCTGATGCTGAGTGGAGAAACAAAAGGGCGGAAGAAAGCTTCTTTGAAGCAGAGTTCGCGAACTGAGTTCTTGCTGCGCCTTTGGGTTCTCCACAACTTGCTTGCGTGTTCTGAAGTTTCATCACCTTGAGAAAGCTACTGCAATCTTGAAGCAACCATTCATTACTTGAGCGCTAGAAGGAAGGTACAAGAAGCTCCGAGTCCAACAGCGAGAAGACACGAGGAGAAGGCTCTTGCGTGAGATCGTCGCTGGGTGGAGCTCTGAGGGAGCTTGCTGTGTTCTTGTCTTTGCTAAGTGCTAAGTAAGATCTTTCTTTGTGTTTCATTGTGTTAAACCTATATCTGTGATTGAAATGCTATGGAGAGGTTTCTCCACCGAGAAGGAGGTTGTCTTCTATCCGGTGTTAACCGGGGCTTGATCTGCCGACGATCAAGGGATCGCCCACCTTAAGGACATGCCAAGGAGTAGGGGCAAGTTATCCCCGAACCTTGTAAACCCTCCTTGTTAGCGATCTTGCTAGTTGTGTTTGTTTGCCTTCGTTTTCTGTTTCTTTTTTCTGCACTGCTTTGTTTCCATTGTTTCTTCCGCTGTGCTACTGATAAGTTTGAGTGCAGAATTCCATAAGTGCCTAAAGTCCAAGTGTTTGGCTATATTCACCCCCCCTCTACCCATCCGGGTTCCAACAAGTGGTATCAGAGCTTGGGGCTCTGTTTTTGAGGATTAACAACCGAGAGCTATCATCCATGGCGTTGAGAGAAGGATTTTCCACCACCCGACCTCCTTTTTTGATGGCGCTGATTTCCAATATTGGAGATCAAAGATGGAGTATTATTTGAAGATGGACATCAACACTTGGTTCGCGGTGAAGTATGGTTTCACTCCTCTTAAGGATGATGAAGGCAAGGAACTTGAATCATGGCGGTGGACAGCCGATCAAACCCGGAAGAGTGAAGCCGACGTGAAGGCGGTTGTCACTCTACAATGCGGGATGAACAAAGACCAACTCATCAAGGTTGGTCCCTTCACAAGTGCAAAGGACTTGTGGAACAAGCTCATCGAACTCCACGAGAGCATCCGAGACTCAAGGATTGCCAAAAGGGACTTGTTCCTCAATCAACTTCAACATCTCTCCATGAAGAAGAATGAATCGGTAAGTGAGCTCCATAGCCGGTTCAAGGAAGTCCTCAATGGACTTCATTCGATTGATGAAAAGGTCGAGAATCGCGACCTTGTGAGGTATGTACTAAAAGCATTTCCAAGGAATGCTTTGTAGGCTTCCATGGTGGATGCCTACAAAGTATCCAAGGATTTATCCATTGTTAAGTTAGATGATTTGTTTTGTGAAATGGAATTGCATGAAATGGCTAACAAAGGCCCCAAGGAGAAGGGGATTGCCTTAGTTGCAGGGGATCGATCCAATAAGAAGAAGAAGGAGAAGGAAGTCACTTCATCCTCTTCTGAATTCGAGTCCGATTCCGAAGAAGATGGCAGTGGCTCCTCATCCTCCGAGATGGCGAACTTTGTGAGAAGGATGATGAGAAGGGGTCGACGCTTCAAGAGTAGAGGTAACTCTAGTGAAGCTAAACTTGATAAGACTAATGCTTCTTGCTTTGAGTGTGGTAGGAAAGGGCATTTCAAGAATGAATGCCCGAAGCTAAAGAAGAAGGAGGAGAAATCCAAAAGGAATGAAGAAAAATCCAAGAAGAAGAAGAAGGCTTTGAAGGCCACTTGGGATGAATCCTCCTCAAGCTCATCCGATAAAGAGAAGGAGGAGAAGAGCACAAGGCATGTGGCACTCATGGCATTGGGAGATCAAGAGAGCAGTGATGAATCATCCAACTCCTCAAACGCGACTTCATCATCTTCGGATGATGAAGAGGTAACTTCTCCCGAGCTTGAGAAATGTTATAGAGCAATTGCTTGTTTAACCAATATGTTGAAGAAGTCGAAAAATAAAGTTAAAGCATTGCAATTAGAAATTGATCAATTGAAACTATCTAGGGATGATAACATTGATGACTTACATGTTGAATTGTTAGAATATGAGATTAAGTCATTAAAACTTGAGGTTGAACATTTAAAATCCTCTAAGGTTGAGGATGTAGATGATTTGTATGATGTTTTGCTAGTAGAAGAAAACCAATCATTAAAGAGTGAAGTTGAGAAACTCAAGAATATTCTTGAGAAGTTCTCAACTAACTCTAAAACCCTAGACATGATCTTGAATGCCCAAAGGGCAGTCTACAATAGGGCCGGTATTGGTTACCGTCCTAAAGAACCCTCATTTGTGTCACTCATGTCTAGGACTGATATGAGACAATCTAGGACACCCAAGGTTCAAAAGAAAGTTGTCAAGGCATGGGTGCCTAAGTCTTGTTTAGTTGATGCTTTAGGTCCCAAGGTTTGGGTACCTAAAACTTCTATTTTCAAATTGTGTAGGTTATGATTGAGGGGGAGCATCTATCAACTTGGTTCGTTGATAGTGGATGCTCCAAACACATGACCGGGGATAGATCATTGTTTACCACACTTCACAAGAAAAGTAGAGGTAATGTTTCATTTGGTAACAATGGTAGCCTTAAGGTCATAGGAATAGGAGACATTCAAATATCCGAATATCTTAGAATTTCAAATGTCCTTCTAGTCAAGGGGATGACTTTTAATCTCCTAAGTGTCAGTCAATTGTGTGACACGGGTTACATAATTGATTTTCAACCAAGTCAATGTCTAGTTAGACAACATGACACCTTGGACACGGTACTAGTAGGAGCAAGAGTAGACAATATTTATCAAGTTTCATTTAAAATTGCTACTAATGCTTTTGCTAAGTGTCTCATGTCAAAAGACGAAGAGTCCACCCTTTGGCATCGGAGACTTGCACATGTGAACATGAAGAACATCCGAAAGTTGGCCAACAAGGGATTAGTTCGTGGCTTACCAAGCATCAAGTATGAAAAGGACAAACTTTGTGATGCATGTCAAATGGGTAAGCAAACAAAATCTGCACATAAAGGTAAAAGCACTGTAAGTACTTCTACAGCTTTAGATTTATTTCACATGGATCTATTTGATTGTAGTACTATCATATCATTGAATGGAAGTAGATATTGTTTTGTGATCATTGATGATTTCACTAGATATACATGGACCTACTTTTTAAAATATAAGGATCAAACCTTAGATGTTTTCATTTCTTTTTGTAGAAGAGTTGAAAATGAAAAATCATCAACTATTAAGACAATTAGAAGTGATCATGGAGGTGAATTTAAAAACCAACGGTTTTTAGAATTTTATCAAGATAGAGGTTATAGACATGAGTTCTCTACTCCTAGAACACCACAACAAAATGGTATTGTAGAGAGGAAGAACCGTGTTCTACAAGAGGCTGCACGAAGCATTCTTAATGAGTACTCACTCCCGAGTTACTTATGGGCTGAAGCTGTAAATATAGCTTGCTATGTGCAAAACCGAGTTCTCATCCATAGGTTTTTAGGAAAGACTCCCCATGAACTTTGGTTTGGGAAACCACCTACGGTTAAACATCTTAGGGTGTTTGGTTGTAAGGTGTTCATCCTAAACACCATGGACCATCTTAGAAAGTTCACGGCAAAGGCTAATGAAGGGATACTAGTCGGGTATTCCCTCGTTAGCAAAGCCTACCGAGTCTACAACAAGAAGTCCAGATTAATTGAAGAGTCTTCTGATGTCGTCTTTGAAGAAATTTCAAAAGTCAATGGACAATCAGAAGATGAAGTCCAATTCGAACTTAGGAGACTAAGTTTGAATGAGAGTCCAAATTTTGTTGATGGTGATGAATCCGATGGCGGTGAGCCCAGACAACCCATTGATCAGCCGGATCCTGAGGCTGAGCTTATGTCTAGTGAACCTATTCAAGAAGCACCATCAACATCTAAGCAAACTAGATTAGCCTCTAGTCATCCCCAAGACCAAATTGTTGGAGACATCCATCATGGGGTTAGGACTAGATCATTCTTCCGGAATGAGGCTAATAAAGTTGCTTTAATTTTCGAAAATGAACCTAGAAAAATTGATGAAGCATTAAATGATCCCGATTGGATCATTGCAATGCAAGATGAACTAGGTCAATTCGAAAGGTCATTTCGAAAGGAGTCAAGTTTGGGACTTAGTCCCTAGACCTAAGAAGACCACCATCATTGGAACCAAATGGATCTTCAAGAGCAAAATGAACCATAAGGGAGAAATCATTAGAAACAAGGCACGCTTAGTAGTCAAGGGCTACAGTCAAGTTCAAGGCCTTGATTATGATGAGACCTATGCTCCCGTGGCACGATTAGAGTTCATTCGATTGATGCTAGCATTTGCAGTACATCGTGGTTTCAAATTATATCTAATGGACGTCAAATCGGCTTTTCTAAATGGTCTAATTAGGGAAGAGGTCTATGTCGAACAACCTCCGGGGTTTGAGAGTACCGAATTCCCAAACCACGTGTTCAAGCTCAAAAAGGCACTTTATGGTCTTAAACAAGCACCCCGAGCTTGGTACGAGTGGTTGTCAACTTTTCTGATTGAAAAAGGCTTTGTAAGAGGTCAAATAGACCCTAAACTATTTCTATGGAGAGATGGTGACAATATTTTTATAGCCCAAGTATATGTCGATGACATAATTTGTGGCTCGAATAACAAGGGCTATTTAAATGAATTCATTGGACACATGAAAAGTGAGTTTGAAATGAGTCTAGTGGGAGAGTTGACTTTCTTCCTTGGACTTGAAATCAAGCAAACTCGCGATGGTATCCATGTGCACCAATCAATGTATACACAAGAAATGCTTTGAAAATTTAACATAAGTGATTCAAAAGAAGTAACCACTCCCATGGCTACAAATACAAGATTAGACAATGATGAGAGTGGTAAACCCGTTGATTTGACTCAATACCGAAGCATGATAGGTAGCTTGCTATACCTCACAGCTAGTCGACCGGATATCCTATTTGCTGTGGGTATGTGCGCTAGGTATCAAGTGTGTGCCAAGGAATTTCACTTGATCGCTGTTAAGCGAATTTTGAGATATCTCAAAGGCACAATTGGTGTCGGTCTATGGTACCCCCGTATAGAATCTTTTGATTTAATTGGCTATACGGATTCCGACTACGCTGGATGTAAGTTGGACCGGAAAAGCACAAGTGGGGGTTGCCAATTCTTAGGTTCATCCTTAGTAAGTTGGTCGAGTTCGAAGCAACATTGTGTTGCTCTCTCCATAACCGAGGCAGAGTATATTACTATGGGAGAGAGTGTATCACAATTGTTATGGATGATTCACACTCTAGAGGACTATGGATTGAGTTACAAGAGTGTGCAAGTGTTATGTGATAACATTAGCACAATTAATCAAACCAAAAATCCAGTCCATCATTCTAAGACCAAACATATTGAAGTGCGTCACCACTTCATTAGAGATCATGTTGCTAGGGGAGATATTGTACTCTCACATGTAGAGTCCAAATCAAACTTAGCTGACATTTTCACTAAACCACTCCCCGAAAATGAATTTAGTTTCCTAAGAAGGGAGTTGGGAATGTGTCGTGCTTCTTGAATTTCAAAATGCATCCAAAACCCTTCATGATTATTTCAAATTGTTGGGAAATGGTTGGGTAATTTTGGGGACATCTCACACAAACTATAAGGTTTACCAAAACGTTTTTGTTTGCTAGAAATGGGGTGAGATGCTAGGATCAACTCGATTTCTCAAAATGTCAATGCATCCCTTGAGAAATTAAGTTGACGAGATAAAAATCACTTTGGTGACCAAGTATGGGGAAAACTAATGCATAACATATGTGTATTTGGCTCCATGATCATACTTGGACATTCCAATCAAGAAAACTTGATTGGAAACTTGAATTTAATACAAACTTAGTTGGAATTGCTTGAATGATTGTTGATTGAGTTTGACTCCATTTGGGTGGATCAAAGTGATTGTTGAACCTATAAGGACCTTTGATCTTTGTTTAGGGATCAATTTTAGTCATGAGATCATGACCAAGTTAGATAAACTTCATCAGATCTCGTTGGAAAGATTCTGAAAATCTGAAACTGAATGTTTCAGATCATGTCAGGGAGTATCAGGAACCCTGATCGGTCACCGGATCGATCAGGCCTAGGGTTGATCGGTCCCCGGACCGATCAGCTTCCTCTTGCATTGATCGGTCCACAGACCGATCAGAGGGGAAGCAGTGACTTTACGAAATCCTGACCAAACTTACTGAGCCAGCCTGGATCGGTCCCCAGACCGATCTGGCACCTTATGGTGATCGGTCCACAGACCGATCAGGGGGCTCACAGGTTTCCCTCCGAACCCTACTGTTCGTGTCCTGATCGATCAGCCGATCGATCAGGAGCGCTCTTGATCGGTCACCCGACCGATCTGGCCCAGGTCAGTCCGATCAGGCTATAGCCTGATCGGTCTAGGCGTTTCCAGATCGAACGGTGATCCGTTCAATTGCATTAAAGCCTGGTTGGTGGACCGATCCACCAACCGATTAACTCCTTCACAACTCCTCATTGTCGAACCCTAGCCGACCAAAAACCCCTTACCACCGAAGCTTTCTCCTACGTGTGCGATCTCCCTTCCTCTTACGCGTGAGCCTCTCTGCGGTTTCTCTCTTCCTGCGCGTGCTCTACTACCATCGCAAGAGCTCCTCCCTGTTTTTGGCATGTTTGTATCACTGAAGCCTTTTGCGCCGAGAACTTCTTCCGCGCGATTTCTTTCTCCAACCTTCAAGAACTTTCTCCATGGCGCCTAAGTAAGTTTATATTGGTTAGTTCACTTTGTGAATCAGTTCATGGATTTATGTATTTGAGCCTAACCATATTTTTGATGATTGTGTTGTGACCTTCTTGTGTTGGTCGTGACCTTATCTTTCATGCTTCACCTTTTGATTGTGTCATCTGTGACCAAATCTCTCTTTCATTTCATTATTGTCCTCCTTTTGATCAAATGTTGTATCTTATGTTCACTGATTGGGTCTTGGGTTACCTCTTGTCTTTTGATCAATCTTTAATCTTGTGTCATGATCTATTCCAATCTCTAGAAAATCATCTAAGGGTAAAGAAGCGGCGGAGGGCAGCTCGAAGGGGAAAGCCCCTTCTTCATCTGTGTCCTCTAGAAGGCCTCAGCCTTCCTCAAGCTCTCGCTTCCAAAATGCTCCCTGTGAGCAGGCATTCTAATCCCGTACCTTTAAGCTTCTATCCTGCTGATCCATTGATATCCCTTTTCTGACTGAACATTGTCCGTCGGTCATGGAGATAGTCATGTTTTACAACCTTGGTTTTCTTCTTTCTTTGGAGAGAACTATCAATTACGACCTAGTCTCCGAATTTTACAACAACCTTCAGCAGGCACCTCAAGGAGGCTTAGAGTTTACCACTCGAGTCGCCATGAGGAATCTTGATTTTTCTTACGAGATTTTAGCAGAATATTTGGGTGGTCGACGATCACCAAATCTGTACTCGATCTACCCTGAGCTTCCCGATCCTTTGCTAGCACCTTTTGTAGATGTTACCCCCGACTCCATCTATCAGCACTTCTTTGGTCATCCTCGCCCTACCGGGCTTGATGAGTTGGGTCCTGATTTTCCTACCTTTGTAGCTCTACGACTATCTCCTATTGATTACATCTTATTCAAGATTATCACAAATTATATCCTCCCAATTACTTCCAAGCCTTTAACTGAAATTCGACCCTACCATTGCCTTATGCTCTATGGCATGCACCGCCAGATGGACTTTGATATCATGGAAAGCATCTTTCAGTCCATTCTATCTTATAGAGAGCCGAGTCACCTCACAGTCTATATGCCATTTGGTCATCTCATCACCGACTGGCTTATGTCAGTAGGTGTTGATGTGACCAAGGGCAGGACAGTGCCTATGGTCCGACAGGATTGCAGACTTGGCCTGCGGGCATTTGCCAAGTCCGGCATCATCTTACGGGACCGCGATGGGGCCTTGGTTTGGAAGGATGGGAGAGGACTCGGTGAGCTACCTGGGGGAGCACCACATTTTCAGCCACCACCCGAGGCTGCTACACCTCACGAGGCTCCTGCTGCTGGTGATTACTACGATGAGCCCGAGCCGGATCTGCGCTGGCAGATTTCAGAGCTGGATTAGACCGTCCAGCATGATTTTCAGTTGCGAGAGATTTACCGCGAGGAGGTCCGATCACAGTTCCGATGCATTGATCGCAGATTGACCGGCGTGGAGTCCACTGTCTCTGGGGTCCAGACATTACAGCAGACTTGGTACACAGAGTGGCGTCGCCATACATTTCCAAGAGATGCCCCTTCAGGCAGTGCTGCACCAGGGTCTGCGGATGCCACGATGGATGATCTCATGCACGATGATGACCCCCCCCTCCGCTGACGTTTGAACTTGGATGTCCCATGCCTCTCCTTGTGATCTGTGTACTTGACTGTTTGATTTGTGTGACTTTCAGGCTGTATGCCCTATGACTTGTCAGTTGTGGCCTTGAGCCGCACGTATTTTGCCCTTGATGCATGTGTCTTGCATCTTGTTATACCTTGATTTGTCTGACTTTATCTCACATGTTTATCCTACTTTAGTATGTTTATTATTGATGCTATGTTGTTTACATGAGTATTATCTGCATGTTTGCTACATTGCCATGATTATGCTTATGATGCCATGTTCATATGCTACATGTAAATGCTATATCTTGATCTATCTTTTCACATGATGTCATATGTGTTCCAAAATTTCAATCGAAAATCAATTAAATCTTTATGGTTTTGGGATATGTAACAACCCAAATTTTTCCCATATGTGATGTTATGAAATGTCATGATGGGCTTGGCTTAATGGGCTTTGATGTGGATTAGTGTAAAATGTGATAAAAAGAAAGTGTAGAAAGGAGGAAGCAAGGATCGAACCTTGAACCTCCTAGTTACACTAATCATGTCTTAGCCAATGCACCAAGAGTGTTTCGTGTTGAGAGAATAAGAAACATGCTAGTTAAAGCTGAGGAAGTGAAGAGACATGTCCCTTCATGAGAATAGTATAAATAAGAGAGGGAGAAAGAACTCTCATTCTTCTTCTTCCCCACTCTCCCCACCGAAAACCTAGAAGCTCTTCTCCTTTTTCATTTTTCGAAAATACACCCTAGGGTTTTATCCCTAGAGAATTGGAAGGAAGAAGACCCCATCCAAGGATCTTGCCCTCTACTAGGGCCAAGGGTTCTAGAGAAGTTCTAGCAAGGGGAACTCTCACCCCTCCTTCAACCAAGGGTACCCTAAGGATTTAGAGAAGGTGAATTTCAAGCGAAAGGATGTAAGTATCCCCTCGCCTGCAGTGTAATTGTTGTTGTATGATTCCTTCTCCTTCCTTGTTTTCGAAAAAGGGAGTCTCCCTTGTGCAAGTTTCGGCCACCCCCAAGAGGGAGGCCTTGGCTACTCCTTGATGCATGAGGAGACCCCTTGGGACTTAGGGTATATATATATGTTGTTTTCCCTTCATGTTGGGATGAACAAAACCCTAGGGTTAGTGAGGGATTGAATTACTCGAAGATGTATCCTATGCTTAGTGGATTGCATGATAGTGTATACATGGTGTTTGTGTAAATGTTTGTGTGAATGTTCGATTTCAAAAACCCTAATTTCCCCTACCCTACACCATTCGGCCAACATGAAGATGTTAGGGTTTGTGAAGGTTAAACTACCCTATGAGATAGGCTTATGTTTAGTAAGATGATATGTATATGCATGTGATGTTTAAATGGAATGCTTGATTGGAAAACTTAACTTTCCCTAGCATGTAATATTCTGCCAAGGCATGAAACATTAAGGTTGTGAAGGTTGATTTCCCCATGATGTATGCTATGCTTAGTATGATACATGATGTATATATATGTGATGCTTGTATGGGATGTTTGATGTCAAAAAAAAACCTAACCTACCCCTACCCTATGACTTTCGGCCAAACCCTAGTTTTAGGGTTGGGAAGAATTAAATTAACCCATGAAGCATGCTACCACTTCCTATGATATGAATATGATTTATGTGACCAATCTTGTCATATATAAAGTATGTTTAAGTGGTTGAAATATGATGTATGTATGAGCATGTCTTATAGCCCATGGGGCACCCTTATGTATTGCATGTGATGTGTATGTTAAAATGCTTGAAAGGATACTCCACTAAGTATGGGATCAAGAGCACCCCTTATGTTGTGTGGTGTGTCCCTATGGGATCATGAGCACCCTTGAAGAGTGGTGTGTCCCTTGAAAGTGGATTTGGAGTACTCCTTAGTATATATGTAAAAGCATGATAAGTATTTTACTTTGAAAGTTGTGTACCCAACTCGGAAGGGGGTTGTTAAACAAATCCGGGGTACATGTTAACTGAAGGTCATGGCTCCGGTAGGACGGAAGGGTCCTGCTCTAATGGGTTGGTGGCTCGCTACCCCAATTCATTAGGGAACGCGCTTGATGTGGTACACAACTGGGCCCCTATATGATGTTGAAGTATTTTTAAGTAATACCTTTATGGAATTGTTTTGAAAACATTTATTATATGGGAAGGGTATGCTTAAGATACTTTATACTGCTTGCTTAGAAACTTTGATGTTTAGTATGATATGATAAACTCATGCTTATGATTCATTATGTGTACATGTTGTATTCTTCCGTATGGATTTTACGAGTAGGACAGGATTCTTACTAGGCATTTGTGCTTACTAGTTTATGTGTTGTCTTATGCTACAGATAAGGGTAAGGGACACTTAAACTAAAGGAAGAGGCAGGAGAGCTGAAGATGTGTGGGGTGGTGGCTCGGGAAAGAAAGATTCTTATATCTACTTTACTATGCTTTTGTTAATGATTCCTTGATAATGAATGTTAGTGATTACTCTTATACTTGACTAGGTTTGATTATGTTGTAAGTTGAACTACTTGTGAACCTATCATGTTGTAGGATAACTCTTGATCAAGATATTTCACATGATGTTCTAGTCTTCCTTTAGACTCAATTTTATGAACTATTATTATGCATGGAAACCTATGACTATGCTTCTAAATGATGTTCTAGGGTGTGAATTCATGATGTCTTGCAATGGAATGTATAACCTCACTATTATGATTTATGTGTTATTGAACTTACTATGCACCTACCATGTTCTAATGATTAAAGCATGATATTTGATTGGCATGCACTGACTAGTATGCTTAGCACTTGTAAATATCACTTGATAGTTTTAAACAAGCATGCTCAGTACTTAGTCCTTGCACTTTTACTTTTTATTTTATATGTTAAAATTATATGAATGATTGTACGTAACCCCGCCCTGAGAGTAGATATAAGGGCGGGCGTTACAGGATACCCCTAGGATTGAGGGGGAGTATGGTTAAACTTAACAGCCCCTCTAGACCCTTTTCGGTGTTCGACAAAGGGGGAGAGTGTTGGTTGGTTAAGTTAAGGATGATTATATTGTAGGGGGAGGATCTTGATTCCCCTATGATTCTGAAAGTTGAGAAATTGATTGAGAATCCCTAAACATGGAGGGTTAGGTGCAAATTCCCAACTTGGAGGGTTAGGTGAAAAATCCTTAGCTTGGAGGGCTAAGGTGGATGAAACCCTAGCTTGGAGGGCTAGGTTGGAGCCCCTGGATCTGATATATGATTTGTTGTGTGATATGCTGCTCTAACACCCTGATTAAGCTGCAGGTGATAGGGAAGGATTCAAACACTCAAGGAGAGTCAATGGTGGCCTTTCCTTGGAGCAGGTTTGTCCGTTTTCCATCTCAGGTTGCAACGGCTGGAGCTGCTGACTGGAGCTTAGCTGAGGGAGGCTCAGGAAGTCCAGGGAGAGCTCAGTGGTAGCTGGCGTTGGCAGGGAAGTAGCTGGAGGCTGCAGGAGATGGTGTCACCTGATGCTGAGTGGAGAAACAAAAGGGCGGAAGAAAGCTTCATTTAAGCAGAGTTCGCGAACTGAGTTCTTACTGCGCCTTTGGGTTCTCCACAACTTGCTTGCGTGTTCTGAAGTTTCATCACCTTGAGCAAGCTACTGCAATCTTGAAGCAACCATTCATTACTTGAGCGCTAGAAGGAAGGAACAAGAAGCTCTGAGTCCAACAGCGAGAAGACACGAGGAGAAGGCTCTTGCGTGAGATCGTCGCTGGGTGGAGCTCTGAGGGAGCTTGCTGTGTTCTTGTCTTTTCTAAGTGCTAAGTAAGATCTTTCTTTTTGTTTCATTGTGCTTAAACCTATATCAGTGATTGAAACGCTGTGGAGAGGTTTCTCCACCGAGAAGGAGGTTGTCTTCTATCCGATGTTAACCGGGGCTTAATCTGCCGACGATCAAGGGATCGCCCACCTTAAGGGCACGCCAAGGAGTAGGGGCAAGTTATCCCAAACCTTGTAAACCCTCCTTGTTAGCGATCTTGCAAGTTGTGTTTGTTTGCCTTCGTTTTCTGTTTCTATTTTCTGCACTGCTTTGTTTCCATTGTTTCTTCAGCTGTGCTACTGATAAGTTTGAGTGCAGAATTCCATAAGTGCCAAAAGTCCAAGTGTTTGGCTATATTCACCCCCCCCCTCACTAGCCATCCGGGTTCCAACAGCATAGAGTAACTCGAGCCGTCTCCCAATGAATGTAGCTGATATATGATAATCCTTAGGATCGTATGTTATTGCTTTGGGGTTTTGGATATTAAACTGGGGTTTGGATTTGAGAGCTATGACTACGAAATGAAATAGCAAAGCAAGTATGAAATCTAATCCTAATTAATGAAAGACAATGCTAATAAAGAAGATCTACTCTAATCTAAACTACACTTGCAAGGATTTGAAAGCAACATAAAGTAAAGCAATTAACAAAATCTAGATTAATCAAACCTAATTACATCCAAATAAAAACAAGAACTCAAAGCAATTAGAAGAGACAAGACAAGCAAAAATTAAGCAAAACAAGAGACATGAAATTAAACCTAACTATAGAAGCATTAGGTCGAACAACTTATGAGCAGTATTCAAAATGACATAAGTGCGTGCAATTTGAAATGGGAAGTTCCATCAACTACAAACATTCAACAATCAACCACATAACATTCAACAATCAACCACATAACATTCAACAATCAAACACAATTTTGATGAAGCTGCTGCCGAAAGTGAAAGAACTGCTGCCGGAAGGAAGCTTGAAAGAACTGAATTGCTGTGAAGGAATTCTGTGAAGGAATGCTGGACAGAAGATGAAGCTGCTGCTGGATGAAGAAGAACAAGCTTTGAAGAAGAAAAACTGCTGGAAATGGAAGAAAGAACTGCTACTCGGCCCTGTGAAGAGCAAGCTATGAAGGAAAAGCTGTGAAGAAATAAGTTGTTGAAGAAAAACTATGAAGAAATAAACTGTTAAAGAAAAACTGTGAAGAATTGGATCGCCGGTGGTGAAGTGGATGATCGCCTCCCAATCCTGCCTTCTCTCAACCCGAGAGAAAGTTGTGGAGGAAGATGGAAGATCGCTTCTCTCAACCCGAGCGAAAGCTGCGGAAGAAGGTCGACTAGGGCTCGAACCCCGAGCCCTAGCTTGTGCGATGGCGGAAGAAGGTGGAAGAGATGGAAAGGAAATGGAGATCAACTAGGGTTCGGACCCCGGCCCTAACTGTGCGATGATGGTCCGGCCGGCAGCGATGAAGATGGAGGAGATCCGCCGGCCGGAGAAGAAGAGTAGAAATGGAAGACGAAGAAAAAGAAATCGTTCGAGTAGATCCGCTGGAGTCGGGCCTGAGGTTGGAGTTGTAATCCAGTCAGTGTTGTCCTCCCCTTGGTTCGGCTCAGCAGTTGGGTTCGACCTAGCATTGGGTTCGGTCCAGCAATTCACAACTCAGCCCTTGGTTCGATTTCTTCAGCCCAACAGTTGGGTTCGATCAGCCTCAGCCCAGCAGTTGAGTTAACCCAGCTCAGCCCTTGAGTTTGGCCCAGCAGTTGAGTTTAGCCAATGCCTTGGGTTCAGCCATATGATGATGGAAGCAACGGACGGCTGAGATCAATTTGGCTTCATCCAACGGTCGGATCTCTTCAGATCTGAACCGAACTCCACAGATCCCAATCAATGGTCCTGATCTACCTGTCCCCAGCTCAGATTCACCAGATCAGTGGCGGATGATCCAAATCTTCCTTTTTCTTAAATGGATGGTCTAGAACATCTTGAGCTTGATCCAACGGTCAGATTACTTTTGATTTGGCTGAAATTTTCAGATCTTGATCTATGGTCATGATTGACTCTATCTTGAACTCAGATTGACCAGAAGTTGACCGATGGCTTAGATCTAGCCGTTCTCTGGAATGGACGGCTCCTATTAATCCGATGCTTGATCCCTTTGATTTGGATCCAATGCTGACTCAAGTCTGACCCGATTTGATCTAGGTCCATGATCATTTGAAGCCTACAAAATGATATTCAAATTTAGTGTCAAAAATATCCTAAATATACAAAGATTTGAATTAAATGCCAAAATAGAGGAAATACATGAAACATAATACAATTACAAAGTTAAGCATATAAAATGTGGATCAAACATGGATTTCAGAGCCTAAAATAATCAACAAAATGGTGGTTATTAACTCCCCCATACTTACTCTTGGGCGTCTCGCACAAGCCAACTAGTAAACTAGGATGTATCCCCCCTGGATTATTCTTAATCATAGTTAGAAGCAATTGAAAGGAAATTACCTAGGGTTGTCAATTCTCAAAAATCTAAGATCAATGGACTAGAGACTTGTCCTTAAATCAACAACTTAGCATTTTCATCCTTCATGATTCATTGAGATGAATTTAACTCACTAAGCCTTTCAAGGGAAGTTTTGGTGGTTCTCTTCTTGAGTTCTAAGTTCATGATGAAAATAGAGCTCACTCAAACACACATGCTTTTTGCACTACCATAGGCTTGCTTGTTATCTACTCTCCACCATCATTCATGATTCGGATCCACATCTACAAAATCTTTATTAGAACATGTTAAAGAAGATATATGAAATGATAGAAATGATGTGAAAGTTCAATGAAATTTTGATACTTAAAAATTATAATAAAGAAAGTAAAGAAATGTGATATGAAAAGGAAACATAGAAAAGAAATATGACATGACAAGAAAATATGGAGAAGTAATATGGCAAAATAAGAAAATATGAAAAAAGTTTAGAAAGTGGAAGACTTGGATACTCAAAAATGCATCTCAATGCCCTTTGCCCTCTTTTGATGACCTCTAATGAATTTCGTCCTCGTTCACAACTTCAAATTCAAAATCTAACCTTGATTTCCACTTCATATTTTTCTATTCTTTTCCTTTTCTTTTCTTCTATTTTCTGTGTTCAACTTTATTTTCCAATGATTCAGTTACTCCATAGCTTCACTTCTTCATAACTTGGAGCTTTTCATGATAATCGAGAACTAAGTGCTCCACTTATACACTTTTAGCTCTTGTAACCCACTTGGCACATTTTTGCTTGTTGGTTGCCAAAAATTTTTTCAATTGTCTCAAAATTTAATAGTATGCTTGCATTCCTCCCCCACACTTAAACTTTTGTCCGTCTCGGGCAAAATAACATTAAGAAACATTAAGGTATCCAACTCCATGCAAAATATTATGATGAACATGAAAAAGAGGTAAAGGAAATATGGACTAAGAGTGTATCAACAAAGAAATTGCAAAAATGATATGACAAAAGAAACAAAGTGATTTACCTCTATAAATATGGTCTAATCATAGAAATATAGCTTTGAAAGAACCTAAGCAAGTTCTAGAGTACAATCACATGTGTGTATCACAAAAATTTGGCCAATTCCTCACTAGGTAAAAAGAATTCATCTCAATTCATCAATTTAGAATCCAATACTAAGAAGTACTCAAGCAACCAAGAATTTTCATCCAATGACTCAAATCTTAAGTTTTAACAACCAAATTTAATTTGCTTTCAAGAGACTCTAAAATGATATAAGAAAATCTAGATGAATACATTTATTCCTAGTCACGCAAGAAATAAAATGCCAAATGACTAACATGATATCTACAATGACTTTTATGCGTTTTAAACCATCTAAGCATTTATTAGTAAGAACATCACTCAACAGGAAACATTTATTACATTGACAACTATAAAATGATATTTACAATGACGTAAGAGTGTGAGAAAGTTAAATACTCCCCTTCAAACTGGGTAAAGAGCACGGAGCATCCATCTTGGGAGAACTATCCTCAAGTAGTCAATCTCGTAGTGCATGGATTTCTCCCTTGACAATTTAGCACAAGCATCTTCCGGGGGTCGGAGACGATTAAGGTTCGGAATCCATTCTTGGTGTAGATAATTGAAAATCAAAGTGAACTCGACCCCTCCTACTGCATGCCCCTTAGAAGTCCTTCCGGGAGGTTGTAGGCTATTAAGTTTCAGTACCCATTCTAGAAGCCTACGGGATCCAGCAAAACCATGTAGAGAAAATACCTCCCGCACACATGCAGGATAAGAAAAGAGTGAAATGTGAACAACCTCTACATAAAATGACTCAAGATATGCGTCACATCATATGAAATCAATTTTTGGTACCTCAATGAATTTATCACAATTATTTTCTACAAATGATACATCAAGAAACTCATCGTAACCAATAAAATCAAACTCGGGTACCTCTATAAGTTTTTCACAATCAATTTTAGCATAAGATGTATCAAGAGATTCATCATAACAAACAACATCAATTTGAGGCACTTCTAAAAGTTTTTCGCAATCCATATCTATAAAAGATGTACCAAGTAATTCACCACATTCAACAAAATCAATTTTAGGTGCCTCTATAGATTTTTCACAAACAATTACTACCGAAGATATGTCAGTAAATTCATCACAATGAACACAATCAGTTTTAGGCACCTCTACGAATTTCTCACAATCAGCATTTACATGAGATGTATCACAACATGCTTCACATTCCACAAATTCAACACTAGGTACCTCTCTGAATTTTTCACAATCAAATTCTATAAAAGATGTATCCATAAGTGTATCACAAACAATAAAATCAGTTTGAGGTACCTCTATTAATTTTTCCGAAGACATGAGAGGAATACTTACCTGATCGTGCTGAAGAATACCTGGAGGTTCTACAAGAGTAGATGTAACTGTGGTCTCCTCCTGGTCAAGTATATGCTCCACTTCAGGTTCAGGTTCTGGTGGACACTCAACTGAAGCAGGTGATTCTTGGGTTCATGCTTCCACCATGCAAGTCCCTACACTGTCATTCTGATCCTTTGAATCTTCTAATATATCAAGCAATATTGGTGGTCCCTGGGGCTCAATGCAATCCCCTACACCTGTGGATTCATCTGCAACGCATGCTTCATCAACCATATCTGCAACAACCATATTAGAAAAATTAGGACCAGCAATTACAATATCATCACAAAGTAAAAGATGAGAAGGGTCCTGTAGAGCTTCAGATTCAAATTCAAGGCTGTCACACGTTTTACTGACAATCTCCTCCATTGCCTCTGTCTATACTGCATCTTCAATCTTATCTGAGCTAAAATCTGAAGAAGGCCTTAAGATTACACTAGGGTCACAACCAACTGATGTGAAATCAATTCCAGGGTTGTTTTGAAGTGGAAAATAAGATGCTGAAAATTTTTCAGAAATTTCAACCCTTGGAATGTTTAAACTTGAAACAACTTCTTCATTCCTCCAAGTTAGTTCACAACCATACCCCTTAAAATCTGGAGTAGCTTGAGGAGGTGATTGGCTTGATCTTTGAACTTGCATTAGATTTATTTGACTCGCAATTTGTCCAATGCTCCTTTCGATGACTTGAAGCCTTTGTTGCTTCTGTTGTTGTAAACTTTGCTGTCGTTGTATAAATTGTTCCATAATCTCCCCAAGCTTTTGTTGTTGAGCCTCAAGCTCTCTAGAATCCTCAAAGTCTTCTTGATTGGTATAGAACTCTTCTTGGCCTTGAAATGTAGTATTAGGTTGCTGAAATTCTTGAGTAGGTTGTGAATTCTGAAAATCAAATAGTTGGGGTTGATCTACTTGCTGAAAGTGTTGGTTGAAAATCTGAAAATTCTGGGGCTGAGAGGATGGAAAATCTTGCTGAGAATTCGGGAATGGTGGCTGATAACCTTGCTGTGAATGTGGCCATCCTTGCTGATCATAATTGAATGGTTGTTGGAAATCTTGGAAATTTTGCTGAAACTGCTGAAATGGTTGAAAATTTTGTTGAAAATTTGGATTGTACCCTTGCTGAAAATTTTGAAATTATGGTTGAAATTGCTGTGGTGGCTGATTGAAAGTTTGGTACTGCTGCAAATCTGAATAGGGCTACTGAAATTGTTGAAATTGAGGTTGAAATGCTAAAGGGTAAAAATTCTGAGTGTCTTGCTGAAAATTTTGACCTTGAAACTGGAAATCTTGATTTGAAAACTATGAATAATGAAAACCTTTTTGAAATTCTTGTTGTCCAATTCCCGAATTGGGATATTCATTGAAGCCTCCAAATTGTTGAGAGTAGAAATCCATGTTGAGCTGAAAGAATAATCCTGGTCTTACACTGAAACACTAATAACGAGATTAGAAGACTCAGGAGCATATGATATCAAACACACGAATGTATGAACATTAAATCACATGAAAAATAAGGAAACAATCCTAAAATTATCAAATACCACTACACTCCCCGGCAACGGTGCCAAATTTGATAGACCGTGTGTCGTACCGCGAGTATCAAATACAATTAAAGTATCGAACTCCTCTAAACTAATGTAGCATAGAGTAACTCGAGTCGTCTCCCAACGAATGTAGTTGATATATGATAAACCTTAGGATCGTATGTTATTGCTTTTGGGTTTTGGATATTAAACTAGGATTTGAATTTGAGAGCTATGACTACGAAATGAAATAGCAAAGCAAGTATGAAATCTAAATCCTAATTAATGAAAGACAATGCGAATAAAGAAGATCTACTCTAATGTAAACTATACTTGCAAGGATTAAAAGCAACATAAAGTAAAGCAATTAACAAAACCTAGATTAATCAAACCTAATTACATCCAAATAAAAACAAGAACTCAAAGCAATTAGAAGAGACAAGACAAGCAATAATTAAGCAAAACAAGAGACATGAAATTAAACCTAACAATAGAAGCATTAAGTCGAACAACTTATGAGCAGTATTCAAAATGACATGAGTGCGTGCAATTTGAAATGGGAAGTTCCATCAACTACAAACATTCAACAATCAACCACATAACATTCAACAATCAAACATAATTTTGATGAAGCTGCTGCCGGAAGTGGAAGAACTGCTGCCGGAAGGAAGCTGTGAAAGAACTGAATTGATGTGAAGGAATTCTGTGAAGGAATGCTGGACAGAAGATGAAGCTGCTGCTGGATGAAGAAGAACATGCTGTGAAGAAGAAAAACTGCTGGAAATGGAAGAAAGAACTGCTACTCGGCCCTGTGAAGAGGAAGCTGCGAAGGAAAAGCTGTGAAGAAATAAGCTGCTAAAGAAAAACTGTGAAGAAATAAACTGCTAAAGAAAAACTGTGAAAAATTGGATCGCCGACGGTGAAGTGGATGATCGCCTCCCAATCCTGCCTTCTCTCAACCCGGGAGAAAGCTGCGGAGGAAGATGGAAGATCACTTCTCTCAACCCGAGAGAAAGCTGCGGAAGAAGGTCGACTAGGGCTCGTACCCCGGGTCCTAGCTTGTGCGATGGCAGAAGAAGGTGGAAGAGATGGAAAGGAAATGGAGATCAGCTAGGGTTCGGACCCCGGCCCTAGCTGTGCGATGATGGTTCGGCCGGCGGCGATGAAGATGGAGGAGATCCGCCGACCGGAGAAGAAGAGGAGAAATGGCAGAGGAAGAAAAAGAAATCGTTCGAGTAGATCCGCTGGAGTCGGGCCTGAGGTTGGAGTTGTAATCCAGTCAGTGTTGTCCTCCCCTTGGTTCGGCTCAGCAGTTGGGTTCGACCCAGCCTTGGGTTCGTCCAGCAATTCACAGCTCAGCCCTTGGTTCGATTTCTTCAGCCCAACAGTTGGGTTCGATCAGCCTCAGCCCAGCAGTTGAGTTAACCCAGCTTAGCCCATGAGTTTGACCCAGCAGTTGAGTTCAGCCAATGCCTTGGGTTCAGCCATATGATGATGGAAGCAACGGACGGCTGAGATCAAATTGGCTTTATCCAACGGTCGGATCTCTTCAGATCTGAACCAAACTCCATAAATCCCAATCAATGGTCCTGATCTACCTGTCCCCAGCTCGGATTCACCAGATCAGTGGCGGATGATCCAAATCTTCCCTTTTCTTGAATGGATGGTCTAGAACATCTTGAGCTTGATCCCACGGTCAGATTACTTCTGATTTGGCTGAAATTTTCAGATCTTGATCTATGGTCATGATTGACTCTATCTTGAACTCGGATTGACCAGAAGTTGACCGATGGCTCAGATCTAGCCGTTCTCTGGAATGGGCGGCTCCTATTAATCCGATGCTTGATCCCTTTGATCTGGATCCAATGCTGACTCAAGTCTAACCCGATTTGATCTAGGTCCATGATGATTTGAAGCCTACAAAATGATATTCAAATTTAGTGACAAAAATATCCCAAATATACAAAGATTTGAATTAAAAGCTAAAATAGAGGAAATACATGAAACCTAATACAATTGCAAACTTAAGCATAAAAAATGTGGATCAAACATGGATTTCAGAGCCTAAAATAATCAACAAAATGGTGGTTATCAGCAGTACTCTACGAAAACTCACAGAATGTGTTGAGGCAATCGGCCCTTGAATGATTGGAAGATCATGGTTTTGATGATTGGGCGAATAGGTTTAAAGTTAGAGTGTTATGTTGTATTTGATTTGTGTGATTGAGTTTGCAGGACTTGGAGAATCACACTTGGTGGACCTATCCGAGGGACGAGAGCCGAGGGAGGAGAGCTCCAAGGGCAAGCCAGGAAGTGGACTTCAAAGGGCACACGTGAAGGGTGGCATGGAGGCAAGCCAAGGGAAGGCTTGTGTGTGCATTCGAGGGACGATAGCCAGAGGAAAAGGACTTCAAGAGGCGAGCTAAGGGAGCAGACCTGAAGGCAAACGCGAAGGAGAAGGTTCGGAGTGGCTGGAGCTGAGCTGGGAGGCAGAGCAGTTGACTGGCCCAGAGGCAGTCGACTGCCAAAACCCACAGAGTGTTTGCAGCTTCGGACCAGTCGACTGGCCCAGGGGGAGTCGACTGGTATACCCCAAAACTAGTCGTTGGCTAGCTATTTGCTAGCCGTTGGCTAGCTATTTGCTAGCCGTTGGCCGGCATTTAATGCCGGGCCAGTCGACTGCCCTTGGGGCAGTCGACTGGTGCGAGTCTGGACAGACTGCGAATTTGTCCTTTTCACCTATAAAAGGAGGCCTCGTTACACGTGTCTGTACAGTTCCATACAGTAACGAAATGCTGCCCAATTGTAGAGTGATCTTTTCCTTCCTCCACCGTAATTCTGCATCTGTTAAGAGGAAGTTTTTGCTGTAAAGGTTTCTCCACCTCAAGGAGACTTTTCGATAGTGAAAAGTGGTGCTCGCGGCGTGGATCCTTGGATTAGTCACCCATCTGGGTGGATACCAAGTAAAATAATTTTTGTTAGCATTGTTTTTGTCTTTGCATATTATTTCTGCTGCGCTAACATCTGTGTAGAGATCAAAACGATCCGCGAAAGTGCATTCACCCCCCCCCTCTGCATGCCTACATCGATCTTTCAGTTGGTATCAGAGCCGGTGCATTTTGGAAGATCTAACAATCAACCAGAACATTTGTAATGGCGTTTCAAGAGGGATACTCCACCGCACGACCACCATTCTTCGACGGCAACGACTTCGCGTACTGGAAAGGTAGAATGCAGTACTATCTTATGAATGACATAGAAACTTAGATAAGTGTTGCAGATGGCTTCGAGGCGCTCGTCGATGAAAGAGGAGACCCTACACCTATGAGAACATGGTCTAAAGAAGTGATGAAAAGGGCGCAGTTAAATGCCAAGGCCACCACTACACTGCAGTGCGGGCTCTCAAAGGAGCAACTGAACAAGGTGGGGCCATTCAAGAGCGCCAAAGAGCTATGGGACAAGTTGGTAGAACTGAACGAGGGGTCAAACGAGTCCAGAATAGCCAAGAAGGACTTGTTGGTGGCTCAACTGCAATCCCTCTCCATGAAGAGCAACGAGACCGTCAGTCAGCTGCATGGAAGGGTAAAGGAAGTGATCAACGAGCTCCATGTAATTGGAGAGAAAATTGAAAACCGGGACATTGTCAGGTATGTCTTACAAGCCTTCCCGAGAACCACCCTGTGGGCATCCATGGTTGATGCTTACAAGGTATCGAGGGACTTATCTTTAGTTAAATTAGACGATCTATTTTGTGAATTTGAACTGCACGAGCAAGCTAACATTTCGGCAAAAGAGAAAGGTATTGCATTTGTTGCAAAAAAGGAGAAGAAGAGGAGAAAGGAGAAGAAGAAGGTGATCTACTCATCATCCTCGGATTCAGAGGAGTCAAGTGCCTCTATGGACAGTGACCAAGAGGCCTTTATGGTAAGGAAATTTCGTAAAGCATTTAAAAGATTTTCTAACAAATCATATGCTAGGAAAGGGGCCAAAGGTAAGGGTAAGGCCAAGGAGATAATCTGCTACAACTGTCATTAAGAGGGACATATGAAGAACGAGTGTCCCCAGTTGAAGAAGAAGGAGGACAAGAAGGAAGAGAAGAAGAAGAATGACAAGAAGAAGTCAAAGGGAAAGGAGAAGAGTGCCACGAACCTCAAGGCGACTTGGGACGATCCCTCATCCTCAGAGGAAGAAGAAGAGCAAGTCTCCCACTTTGCTCTTATGGCACAAGATGATTCAGACTCTTCAGACGATGAACGAAGCTCAAGCAGTGAAGATGAGAGCTCCTCCACTTCATCATCATCAGAGTCAGAAGCTTCGGTAAGTGAGGTATACCACTTACCCTCTTCTACCTTAGTGAAAATCATTTCTAGCACGAACATGGATTTAGCTAAGGCTAAAAGTAGAATTAAGGACCTTAAGGAAGTAATTGTCATGCTTAGAGTAGAAGCTATTAAACTTAAAGATTTGCATGCTAGCTCTACCTCTTCACATGTTTCACATATTGAAAATGAAAATAAGGAGTTAAGGAAACAAGTAGATGACCTCACAAAGGCCCTAAGGAAATTTCAAGTAGGATCAAGTAACCTTGATATGATCATTAACAGCCAAAGGGCGGTATATAACAAGGCAGGATTGGGTTATAGGCCTAAGACCAAGAAGATAGTCTTTGTTTCACTTACCGGTAGGATTGGTGCATCTAGGAGACTAGGGGCTAGGGGAACCACAAAGAAGGCATGGGTACCTAAGAAATTTTTAAATGATTCTTCTGGATCAAAAATATGGGTATCAAAAGAGTGTGTTTTTCATGTTTAGGTAAAAGTGAAGGAGGCCCCAACCTTGTGGATAGTAGATAGTGGATGCTCAAGACACATGACCGGAGATGTGAGCAAGTTCACCACTATTAGCTACTTAAGAGAAGGGACGGTCTCCTTTGGGAACAGTGGAAAGTTAAGGATCATTGGTAGGGGCACAATTGAGGTATCTCCCACTATTTCAATTCATAAGGTACTTTTAATTAAGGATATGAAGTTTAATTTATTAAGTGTAAGTCAATTATGTGATGTCGGTTTTAGAGTAGAATTTCATGCTAAGAAATGTGCAATAAGACAAAGTGAATCAAACACTATCATATTAGAAGGGTTTAGAGAGACAAACTTGTTGGTGCAGGAAGCACCATATCGAACCTGGTTTTGATATTGGCAAAGGATTCAAAGTTAAGTTTATTTGTGATCTAACGTTGTTCACTGAGTGTGCAGAAAAAGCCCTAGCGAAGGACTGCTAGGCACTGGTAAAGGAATGCCAGGAAAGAAAGCCCTAGCGAAGGAATGCTAGGCACTGGCGAAGGACTGCCAGACAGGAAAAGCCCTAGCGAAGGAATGCTAGGCACTGGCGAAGGACTGCCAGAATGGACAAAGCCCTAGCGAAGGAATACTAGGCACTGGCGAAGGACTGCCAGAATGGAAAAGCCCTAGCGAAGGAATGCTAGGCACTGGCGAAGGACTGCCAGAAGAAAAGACCTAGCAAAGGGCTGCTAGGCACCAAGCGAAGGGAAGCTTGGTAACTCAAGACCTGGCGAAGGACTGCTGGGCAAAAGTCCAACTGGAGGATCCGGTTGGCACCAGGTAAAACTCTCCCGAGAGGAGTAGGTGAGGACGCGTTCCCCTCGAGGGAACATTAGGCGTCGGTTCGACCTAGGGCTCTATTTTGGAGATCCAAAGTCAGAACCAAGACAGCTAAGGTTGTTTTAACTAACTTATTATTTACTGTTTTGGACTAACCCTGGATGCAGGACCGAAGGACTGTGTTTCTGCAGCTCAGAGAGCCTCAAAGGAGTGAGGCCGTAGCTGAGTAGGGCGCCCCGGATGTGTCGGGCGCCCCAGAGTCAACCCAAAGTCAGCAGAGAGGTAAACGCCCCGACAGCAGCGCAATTGGGGGCGCCCCGCGTGTGTCGGGTGCCCCGCATGTCGGGCGCCCCGCGTGTCTCGGGCGCCCACTGTGCCACGCCACTGGCAGCTGCAGCTCACCCTCGCGAAACCAAATGGATGAAGCTTTGACCGGTCAACCGGGCGCCCCGCGCGCGTCGGGCGCCCCAGTCAACTGTTATCCCGAAGTCGAAGCGATCAGTCACGACCGAGAGCATGCCGGATCAGAAGCCACGTGGGGGGCGCCCCGAGCATCCCGGGCGCCCCCAGCCCTATATAAAGGGCCCTCGACCCCAGGTTTAATCAATCAATTCCATTGAACGCAATCACGCTCTTCTGCTCCCGCGCTCTGCTCCAGAACCCTCCAGACTCGAGATACAAGCGCCGGCGACGTCCAACTGCTCTGGAACTTCGATTTACACCGGACGTCGGTAACAAAGAAAAGCTGTCTTTTTCCTTACTGCAATTTACTGTAATCAATCTTTGTAAAATTGTTTTGCGCGATTATAGTATTGCCCATAGTAAACGGTCAACGACCGTGGGCCTTGGAGTAGGAGTCGACCCAGGCTCCGAACCAAGTAAAAATCTTGGTGTTCGCATTGTCTGATTTTGATTATTCCGCTACGCAATTGCTCTTTACGAAATCCGAACGAATTGCGACATTCACCCCCCCTCTCTCGCAATTCTCGATCCAACAAAACTTGTATTATCTTGATCTATCTCATGCTACTAACAATGTTGTTAAGTGTCTCATGTCCAAAGAAGAAGAAGGGTGGTTATTGCACCGGAGACTTGGACACGTCAACATGAGGAACATTGCAAGAGTGGCCAAGGAAGAATTGGTGAAGGGGCTCCCAATGATGAAGTACGAAAAAAACAAGTTGTGTGATGCATGTCAAGAGGGTAAGCAATCCAAAGCATCACACAAAGGTAAAACTTTAATTACCACTTCCTTGCCTTTAGAACTTTTACATATAGACTTGTTTGATTGCCATAGTACTCCATCACTTGTAGGGAGAAGTATTGCTTAGTGATAGTAGATGACTTTTCTTGGTTTACTTGGGTCTATTTCTTGAAACATAAGGATGATACCATAGATATATTTATAGGATTTAGTAAAAGGGTAGAAAACGAAAAGAACATCAAAATAAACCAAATTAGGAGTGACCATGGTGGGGAGTTCCAAAACGCTAGTTTCACACAATTTTGTGTTGAAAATGGGTACAAGCATGAGTTTTCATACCCTAGGACTCCTCAACAAAATGGGGTAGTTGAGAGGAAAAACCGAGCCCTACAAGAAGCTGCTAGGACTATGCTTAATGCATACTCTCTTCCTAGCTACTTTTGGGCCGAAGCGGTTAACACCGCTTGCTGTATCCAAAACCGGGTGTTGGTACATAGGTTTTTAGGAAAAACACTCTTTGAACTTTGGAATGGAAGGGTACCCCAAGTCTACTATTTTAGGGTCTTTGGATGTAAAGTTTACATCTTAAACACCAAAGACGACCTAAGAAAATTTGAGTCAAAAGCCGATGAAGGAATCTTAGTAGGGTATTCATTGACTAGTAGGGGTTATAAAGTGTACAACAAGAGGACAAAAGTGATTGAGGAGTCCTCAAATGTCAAATTTGATGAAACCACTAGTACTTACCTTAGAAAGGCTTCCATTGATAAAGATATAGAAGAAGTCCAACCCCTTGCCCAAAGAACCCAAGACCTACATTTGGAGGGCAATGATCAAGGGGGAGTAAGAAGTACCCTAAAGGATGAGGAAGAAGGAGCAAATGAACCTACAACCTCTAGACCCTTGAGACATCATCATGATCATCCTATTGACCAAATAGTGGGTGATGTCACTTAAGGAGTAAGGACTAGGTCCTACTTTAGGAACCAAACTAGTCAAATAGCTTTAATCTCCCAATTAGAACCCAAGACCATTGATGAAGCATTGAGAGATACCGATTGGGTGTTGGCCATGCAAGAAGAGCTAAACCAATTTGAGAGGAGTGAAGTTTGAGAGTTAGTTCCTAGGCCCACTGATTGTACCATTGTAACCACGAGATGGGTCTTTAGGAACAAATTAGATGACCAAGGTAAAATCACTAGGAACAAGGCTAGATTGGTAGCTAGGGGGTTTAACCAAGTTGAGGGATTAGATTATGATGAGACCTACGCCCCCGTAGCTAGGTTAGAATCAATTAGAATTCTACTAGCCTATGCCGCTCACATGGGTTTTACACTCCACCAAATGGATGTGAAGTTGGCATTCCTTAATGGGATCATTAAGGAAGAGGTTTATGTAGAACAACCCCCCGGATTTGAGGATCCCAACTATCCGAGACAAGTATTCAAATTAAGGAAAGCCTTGTATGGATTGAAACAAGCTCCCCGGGCTTGGTATGAAAGGCTTTCTTCATTTTTGGTGTCTAAGGGGTTTAGGAGAGAAACAATTAACACTACATTGTTCCTAAAATCTAAGGATAAGGACATATTTGTTGCCCAAGTCTATGTAGACGATATCATTTTTGGGTCAACAAATAATGACTTCCTACAAGAATTCATCAAGTGTATGGAAGATGAATTTGAGATGAGTCTTGTAGGAGAGTTAACCTTCTTCTTAGGCCTTCAAGTTAAGCAAACTAATGAAGGTACACATGTATTTCAAACCAAATATGCTAAAGAGATGCTAAAGAAATTTGGTTTAGAACATGCCAAGGAAGCATCTACACCCATAGGAACTAATGTGAAAACGGATAGTGACCTTGAAGGCAAAATGGTAGACTCTAAACAATATAGGAGCATGATTGGTAGCCTCCTATACCTAACCGCTAGTAGACCCGACATACTTTTTGCGGTAGGTATGTGTGCAAGGTATCAATCTTGTGTCAAAGAGTCCCATTTGATTGTAGTCAAAAGGATCCTAAGGTATGTGAAAGGAACCCTAAATGTCAGACTTTGGTATCCTAGAACCCCAAATGTTGACCTAATTGGATACACCGACTCGGACTATGTGGGTTGCAAGTTAGATAGGAAGAGTACAAGTGGAGGGTGTCAATTCCTTGGGTCTTCTTTAGTTAGTTGGAGTAGTAGAAAATAACCATGTGTTGCCCTATCAACAACGGAAGCAGAATATGTGGCAATGGGTGGTTGTGTTTCCCAACTTCTTTGGATCATGCACATCTTAGAGGACTATGAGCTACATTATACCAAGGTCAAAGTCTTCTGTGATAATGTAAGCACGATCAACCTAACTAAAAATCCGGTTCACCATTCTAGAACAAAACACATTGAAGTGAAACATCACTTCATTAGAGAACATGTGGCAAGGGGAGACATAGAATTACACTATGTTGAATCAAAGTCGAACCTAGCCGACATCTTTACCAAGCCTCTTCCCGAATCGGAGTTTACATCCTTAAGAAGAGGCCTTGGAATGTGTTTTGTGGAAATATAGAATGAACTTGGACACATTAGCTTTGAAAAAGGGTGCTTGATCCATTAGGGTGATACATTTGGCTCACTTGTGCTTGTGGCACATTGTTGAACCATTAAAAGTATCAAAATATCAAAAACTAAACCAACTATGGGGGAGGCAAGTATTTAATCAATGGATACTTTGCCAAAGATCATAGTTGGACATTTTAAAACTTTAAAAATAATTTTATGTTTTACATACTGTGTCATGCTTTTAAAAGACACATATTTGCAAAATTGGTTTCAAAGGTTGATACAAAATGTAGTGTTTTTCAAAACTTTTGAGTTTTTATCAAAAGACATGCATGTTTGAAATTTTATATGGTTTAGTATTTTTCCCTGATAGAGTATAACATTTCAAACATGTATGCAAAATTTTATAATTTTTGGAATTTTCTGGAATTTTCTGGGAGTTTCTGAAATTCGACAGAAAACCTGAAATTCAGACTGATAGCGTATCAGTCGACTGCCCTATGGGCAGTCGACTGGCACAGCTATTTTCAGCTGCTGTGAGAAATTCAGAAATCAATAATTCTCACATTTGATGCCTAGGGTTTGGTTGCTTGAGGCAATCATTTTGATGGTGTCAAAGGGGGAGAATGGTCGGTTTAAGTTAGAATTTTGACTTAAAATGGATGATTTTAGGTATTTTATCTAACTTAGACCTTGAAAGTTTAAAATTTGGAGAGAAGACATGGATTAAGGGGGAGGTACCTCTTAGGTTCGGATATGTCTTACATCCTTATTGATGTTGTTAAGTGGAAACTTAACTTGGAATATGATTAGAATTGAAACTGTGGAGAGGACATAGGTTAAGAGGGAGGTTACCTTTTAAGGTTATTATGTCTCATAATGTTTCAATTGCTATCTTTTGCTATTGCTATTGCTATTGCTATTGCTGTTATTTATCTCTAACTTAAACATATTGCCACACATCAAAAAGGGGGAGATTGTTGAAGCAATCGGCCCTTGAATGATTGGAAGATCATGGTTTTGATGAGTGGGTGAATAGGTTTAAAGTTAGAGTGTTATGTTGTATTTGATTTGTGTGATTGAGTTTGCAGGACTTGGAGAATCACACTTGGTGGACCTATCCGAGGGACGAGAGCCGAGGGAGGAGAGCTCCAAGGGCAAGCCAGGAAGTGGACTTCAAAGGGCACACGTGAAGGGTGGCATGGAGGCAAGCCAAGGGAAGGCTTGTGTGTGCATCCGAGGGACGATAGCCAGAGGAAGAGGACTTCAAGAGGCGATCCAAGGGAGCAGACCTGAAGGCAAACGCGAAGGAGAAGGTTCGGAGTGACTGGAGCTGAGCTGGGAGGCAGGGCAGTCGACTGGCCCAGAGGCAGTCGACTGCCAAAACCCACAGAGAGTTCGCAGCTTCGGACCAATCGACTAGCCCAGGGGCAGTCGACTGGTATACCCCAAAACTAGCCGTTGGCTAGCTGTTTGCTAGCCGTTGGCCGACATTTAATGCCGGGCCAGTCGACTGCCCTTGGGGCAGTCGACTGGTGCGAGTCTGGACAGACTGCGAATCTATCCTTTTCACCTATAAAAGGAGGTCTCGTTACACGTGTCTGTACAGTTCCGTACAGTAACGAAGTGCTGCCTAATTGTAGAGTGATCTTTTGCTTCCTCCATATTTCTACATCTGTAAAGAGGAAGCTTTGCTGTAAAGGTTTCTCCACCTCAAGGAGACTTTTCGATAGTGAAAAGTGGTGCTCGCGGCGTGGATCCTTGGATTAGTCACCCATCTGGGTGGATACCAAGTAAAAGAATTTTGTTAGCATTGTTTTTCTTTGCATATTATTTCCGCTGCGCTAACATCTTGTAGAGATCAAACGATCGAAAGTGCATTCACCCCCCCCCCTCTGCACGCCACATCGATCTTT
>JAGFNQ010006231.1:0-69860 GCA_024364735.1 Boesenbergia rotunda | reverse complement strand
TTTATAAAATCAATCATGGATTGATTTACCATGATAAGGAAATTTATTCCATAGGAGAGAAGAGACTTGATTGATTTTTTATCATGAATTAAAATATGATTTTCACCATGATATAAAATCAAACATGGCATTATTCCATATTTGAGAGGCTTGATGGTTGAGAGGCCACTATATAAAGGACCCAAGGCAAGACTTGGGTGATAATAAAAGAGATGAAGGCATAGGCTCTCTCCCTCTCTTTCTCTCCTTCTCTTCTACCCTTCTTGCCGTGCGGCAACCAGCCCCAAGAAGGAGCACCAGCCGACCGCCCCTGTCCTTTCCCTACTGACCACCACCTGCTGCAAAAGAAGGAAGCTTTGGCCATCTCTTGGCCGGAAGAAGGTGCTGCTGGAATTAGAGTTTGCCGCAAGGATCTTTTTGCCGCAAGCCTCTTCTTTTGCTTCGCTGGAATTTTGATTCCAGACATCCTTTTGTGGTTAGTCTTCTGACTTCTCTCTTGGTTTTTCTCGTCGTGTTCTTGGAGAATCTAGTAGTTGTCGAGAACACGAAACTCGTGGCTTTGCGAAGTCATCCCGAAGATACTCGGCGTGGACGCGAATAGAGGCGGAGCTTCCAAGGGACGCTTACAGTTGGATCTCTTTCCTTCCTTCAAGTTACGCGAGGTAATACGTAAATTAGTTTATGTTTCTGCAAAATTTCAAATATATGATCATGTCTACACAAGATAAAATTGCATGCTTAAATGTGTGGTTAAATGATTTAGAGAAATTATTTATGCTAAACCTTCCGCTGCACGTAATTAATTTTGAAATTACGAACCCGCATCCATGTCAACATGCACCCGGTCCCAACGGTGGTATCAGAACCGAGGTTTGTGTTCGACATAATCTTATAATTGTTTTTCGGAATGCTTTATCATGATCATAATTTTGTAAAATTTTCAATTATGGAAACATTCCGATTATGGTAAATTTTCGATTGAGGAATTTCAAATTTTGTAAATCCTCATGAAATTTCGCAAACTTTTGAAATATCTCTGTTTCTGAAATTTTATGATAATTGTGAAAACTTTCCATTTTTGGAAACTTTCCAATTTTGGAAATTTTCTATTTTAGAAATTTTCCAATTTTTGAAAAACGTCAGTTTTCTTTGTACAAGAAACTAAGAATTATTCTGAAAACCTTTTATTTTCGGAATCTTTCCATTTATGGAAAGCTTCTTTCAACAATGTCTAGACAAATTATGGGAATATTAATTGGCATTTAAATTTATAATTGGAAATTAAATTATTTACAAAATTTTTTATTTTGGATTGAGCCTCGAGGAGCCGTCAAATTTAAAGTTAGTTGTTATAATTAAATTTCCTAAATTGAATTTAAGCTGTCAAATGTTTAATTTGGATTGAGCCTCGGAGAGCTGTCCAAATTAAGTTATTGATATTAATTTTTCATAAATAAAATATGTGATCAAATCTTGGAAATTTTTGAGGTGATTCTCAAACGATAATTTCCTTATTTGATTTATGAGGTGATGCTCTTATATATTATTGTCTCCAAAATTAATTAGGAAAATTGTTTTCTATAGAGCATATTTCCTTAAATAAGATTTCATGAAAATAATATGTGGTTGAATTAAGGGAATCTGTCTCTTAATTTAATATGATTTGATTTAGAGAAATCAAAGTCTTAAACATATTATTTCCGAAATTGATTATGACAATTTAGGAAATTGTTTCCCAAAACAATTCCTTGAATAAAGTATGAAATTAGAATTAGGAAATCCGGTTCCTAATTCAATTAATGAGACTTGATAAATTAAGTCACATACATACTTTATTAAGGAAATCGTTAGTACATGACATAATTATATGTGATGAATGTGCTTAGAAAGAAAAGGATGAGACCCAAAACCCCTTACAAAATATTAAGGCCAACACCTTCCATTAATATGGTTAGAACTGGAGTTTTGTTTCTCGTTTGGGTTGATGGACACATCCATGCCCGACTTTAACCTCAACATGTTCAAACCATGGAATTAGTTTATGATTAATATAGTTGGAGTCAGAGGTCAATCCTTAGTTTTGGTTGTTGGACACATCCAAGCCTGACTAAATGGTTGAATGAGCTCCAACCATATTAAAACTATTTCTTGATTAATGGGTCAGCCTTAAGCTTGGAGCATCGATTTGTTGTGCCACAGCCAAGGTCGATTTAAAGAGAGGTGCAGTTGGGTGCTATGTATATTGTTGCATACTTGTTAATGAGTTAACAACCCAATGATTTATGCAAACATTCAATTAGTTGATAGCATAATGTGATAGTTACATATGTATAATATGTAATCGGTATAATTACCTACCTTCATAACTAAGAATAACTTGATGGACTCTAGCCATGGTTGTTCTTATCTATGGTTGGATATCAACCTATTTGGAGATGTTCCTACGATCTCCCGAATTGATAAAAAGGGTTATTCAATTCAAAAAATAAATAGGATTTAATTAATGTATATTGATGCATTCTTTATCATTCTCATCACATAACCTCAATTGTATTTCTAGGATAATCACCTGATCATGTCTTCTCTGAATTTGCGTTCCATTTTGGACACCAATAAGCTGACTGGGCCAAACTTCATGGACTGGCTTCGAAACCTGAGGATAGTCCTCAAGGCAGAAAAGCTTGCTTATGTACTTGAAGAACAACTTCCCAACTATCCTCCTGAAGATGCAACTCCAGACCAGTTAGTGGCCTATCAGAAACATGTGGCTGGTTCTGAACTTGCAAGTTGCATCATGCTGGCCGCTATGGTACCTGAGCTACAAAAGCAGCATGAGCATATGGATGCTCATACCATCATCTTCCATCTTTATGAGTTGTTTGACGAGCAGGCGAGATCCGAAAAGTTTGAGGTCTCCAGACTCCTCTTCCCCTCTAAGATGCAGGAAGGCACTTCTGTTTCACAGTTTGTGTTGAAGATGTTGGGGTACATTGAGCGACTAGGCACACTCGGATTTGCAATGGATCACGAACTAAGTATTGACTTAATTCTGCATTGTTTGCCCAAGAGTTACTCACAGTTTGTGATGAACTATCGGATGAACAAACTGGAGACTACCATTCCTGAGTTGCTTAACCTACTGAACACTGTAGAGCCTTCTGTAAAGCAGGATCAGAAGACAGTACTGTTAGTTGGTTCCTCAAAGAAAGGCTCTAAGAGGAAGCCCAAAGAACAAAAATAAGGGAAGGAAGAAAAAGGCCAAAAAGATTGAAAAGGCACTTGCCATCACTGCGGCAAGGAGGGCCACTAGCGAAGAAACTGCAAGGTTTATCTTGAGTCCTTGAAGAAGAAGGCATCCGATGCCCCATCCTCTTCAGGTATCTTCGTTATTGAATGTCACTCCATTTCCTCGGACACCTGGGTACTTGATACTGGGTATAGCTCACATATATGTAATGACATACAGGGGCTAAGGAATAGAAGAAGACTCGTCAAGGGAGAAGCGAATTTGCGAGTTGGAAATGGAACAAAGATTGCTGTTGTTGCCATCGGAACATATTTGCTAAAGCTCCCTACTGGACTTGTCTTAGAATTGGATAATTGTTATTTTGTTCCTTCGTTAATAAAGAATATTGTATCTATTTCATGCTTGAATGAAATGGGTTATGATTTAACTTTTAGTAACAATTGTTGTTACATAACTTTAAATGGTGTTCTTTATGGGACCGGAACTTTATGCAATGGTATCTACACGTTAGATTTATCCGGTGACGTTTTCAATATCGATGTTAGCAACAAACGTGCTCGAATAGATAATCAAATAGACTCCTATAAGTGGCATTGTCGTCATGGCCACGTAAGTAAGAAACGCATGACCAAATTACACTGATGTGGAATTCTGGAATCGTTTGAACCCGGTTCATTTGATACATGCGAATCATGCTTAAAAGTCAAGATAACCAAATTACCCTTTTCCGAAAAAGGTAAACCAGTGGGAGAATTGCTTGGTCTAATACATACTAATGTATGTGGACCAATGTCAACTCTTGCACAAGGAGGCTATAGCTACTTCATTACCTTTATCGATGATCACTCACAATTCGGGTATGTGTTCTTAATGAAACACAAATCTGAAGCTTTTGAGAAATTCAAAGAGTTCAGAAGTGAAGTAGAGAAACAGCTTGGCAAAAGTATTAAGATACTTCGATCCGATCGAGGTAGTGAATATTTAAGTCAAGAGTTTCAAGATTATCTTAGGGACAATGGGATATTGTCTCAATGGACTCCGCCATATACACCACAGCATAATGGTGTATCTGAGAGGCGTAACCGAACCTTGATGGATATGGTTAGATCTATGATGAATCATGCAACTCTTCCAAAATCCTTTTGGGGCTATGCGCTTAAGACAGCTGTTTACTTACTAAACAGAGTCCCGACCAAGGTAGTCTCTACTACTCCATATGAGACGTGGAATAGTAAGAAACCTCATTTATCTCACCTAAAGATATGGGGTTGTCCTGCTTATGTAAAGCGGACTGTATCAGACAAATTGGATGCTAAGTCTGATAAATGTCTATTTATTGGATACCCTAAGGAAACGAAGGGTTACCAATTCTATCATCCCTTGGAACAAAAGGTGTTTGTTTCAAGGCATGCTGTATTTCTAAGAAAAAGAATTTTTTTTACAAGAAAACAGTGGGAGTAGCATTGAACTTGAAGAAGTTCAAGAAACTCCAATAGACATTACAGAGACACCTAGTCGAGACCCACAACCAATAACTTATAATGATGAGCTATCAGTTGAACCTAAAACAACACCACTTCTTCGTAGGTCTGATAGGACACGCAATATTCCAGAGAGATACGGATTTCTCATAAGTGAATCGAACGACATGTTACTCATTAATGATGATGAACCTATCAGTTATGAAGATATTCTGAAAAATTCAGAAAGGGATAAATGGCTTGAAGCCATGAAGTCGGAAATGGATTCCATATACAAAAATCAAGTATGGGACTTGGTTAACCCACCTGAAGGGATTGAGCCCATAGGGTGCAAGTGGGTTTTCAAGATGAAAACCGACATGGAAGGTAATGTTGTTACCTTTAAGGCTAGATTAGTGGCAAAAGGATATCGTCAGAAACAAGGAATTGATTATGACGAAACTTATTCGCCAGTAGCTATGCTTAAATCCATTCGGATGCTCCTGGCCATAGCAGCTCATTATGATTATGAGATATGACAAATGGATGTGAAAACAGCTTTCCTTAATGGAAACCTGCTTGAGGATGTATACATGATACAACCTGAAAGTTTCACATCGGTTAATAAAACCAAAGTATGCAAGCTTCGACGATCCATATATGGACTAAAGCAAGCATCTAGGAGCTGGAACATCCGTTTTGATGAGACAATCAAAGAGTTTGATTTCTCACAAAATCCTGACGAACCTTGTGTGTACAAGAAGGTTTGTGGGAGTGCAGTCGTATTCCTAGTGTTATATATCGATGACATATTACTTATAGGAAACGATATATCAGTCTTACAGTCAGTTAATATTTGGTTGTCCAAAACTTTCTCCATGAAAGACCTGGGAGAAGCAACCTATATCCTTTGGATTAGAATCTATAGAGATGGATCTAAACGTTTGCTTGGTCTTTCGCAGTGTACATATATAGACCGAGTGCTAAAAAGGTTTAGCATGTCGGAATCCAAGAAAAGTTACCTTCCCATCAGGCATGGGATCAACCTTTCGAGGTCTATGTGTCCACGCACAGAAGACGAGAGGATTTGCATGAATAAGATTCCTTATGCATCCGCGATAGGATCTATCATGTATGCTATATTATGTACTAGGCCCGATGTATCGTATGCTCTGAGCGTCACAAGCAGATACCAGTCTGATCGAGGAATGGATCATTGGGAGGCTGTTAAGACAATCCTCAAGTACTTAAGAAATACTAAGGATGTGTTCCTAATATATGGAGAAGGTGATATGGTAATACGTGGGTATACAGATGCCAGTTTCCAGACAGATAAGGATGACTCGAAATCTCAGTCCGGATACGTATTTATTTTGAATGGAGGCGCAATAAGTTGGAAGAGTTCCAAGCAAGACACCGTAGCGGATTCTACCACGGAAGCGGAATATATTGCAGCTTTAGAAGTAGCAAAGGAAGCAGTCTGGATCAAAAGTTTGTCTCAGAACTTGGTGTGGTTCCAACCATTGATGAAGAAATTCCAATTTACTGCGACAACGATGGAGCTATTGCTCAAGCAAAGGAACCAAGGTCTCATCAGTGATCCAAACATGTGCTTCGCCGCTATCATCTGATTAGAGAGATTATAAGTAGGAATGATATACAAATTGAGAAAATTCCCACTGAAAGGAATTTAGCGGATCCTTTAACTAAGGCCTTGCCTCAAAGCAAGTTTGAGGGTCATGTTAGAGCCTGTGGTATTGGGTACCGTAGCGATTGGCATTAGGCCAAGTGGGAATTTGTTAGTTATATGAGAGAAGTGTCGTAAGGCAATCGCCTTATGATTGTAATCATTTATTCTAATAAATGAATATTCACTATTTGAGTATACATGTTTGTGTATTTGATTGAGATCTTAAACTCATTTTCTAAATGTCCGCAATACAATTCACAACATGAGAGAATTTGTGATGAATTCACAACTAGTGATTATCTCTACATGTGCAATTGTGAAGTATTGAAATTGTCCCTAGTTGATGAATTGATAAATACGGACACTATCAATTCTGTTGAGACTAGCATGGGTTATTCTCTAATTAGCTGATTCTCACTGGATGGTGATATTGAGATGTCCAGAGATAAACATGAATGCTAGTTAAGGGAACTAGTTCATTGGAATGACTGGATGTAAAACTTCATATGGTAGTCTACATATAGATATGTCAGTGAAGTTCTTACTGCAGCTTAAGTGCGATGTTCCTTTGACTTGCGGTATTCAAGTCATCTTGGTCATGGAGACTTATACTTTGACATCTTAAGCAAGCATCTCCAAGGAGGTGTGGACCCAGGATGATTGGGTATAAGCCGAAGTGCCCGAAGATGTTTGAACAACCTACAAAGGATTCACCACTCCTTGCAAGGAGATGTATACCCGAGGCCTATCGTCGGATTGTTACTCGAAGCCTCTGGCCAGAGCATGACATGTTGAGAGTATGAATCTCTTAAATACATGAGAGTAATGAGAATCCGTAGGACGAGAAAACGTTACTTGGGCTAGGTGTGACGTAGTCAACCTAGTGGGGACTGACACACATAGACCATGTCCTGAACCAAGTGGGTATAAGATGGTGAAGGGAATTGGGCACGATTCATTATAGCTACTGAAGGGTTTCAGAATTGTTTCTGAGGTCAACCGTTGATCTTTCGATTAATTGGGGATCATGATGTACTACTAGGTTCCACTCATGATCGTTCTATAATTAATTGATTAATTATAGACGGCCAACATAAATCGAATGCCTATTTAGTCACACGCACTACGAGTAATCCGAGGGATTTAAAATGAGTTGAAAATTGGATTTTCAAATCAAGAGAGATTAAGTTTGGTTGAGCCAAATGATAAGTCGAATCTGAATTTTTCAGAGACGCATCGGAAGCGTAAAATGGTTAAGTCTTTTGAAGACTTAATAGATGAATTAAATAAGTTTAATTCATTGGGGGTTGGCTTGGATGGGCCGGCCAAAGAGGGCCTCCATCCTCTTTGCTTGGTCGGCCACAACAAAGGGAGAGAACCAAGTTTTTGGTTCAATTTATAAAATAAACCAAGTGTGGTTTGTTTTATAAAATTATGGATGATATAAATTTTTATATAATAAACCAAGGTTTGGTTTATTTTTTATGGAAATTAAAATGAACCATGAATTGGTTTATTTTATAAAATCAATCATGGATTGATTTACCTTGATAAGGAAATTTATTCCATAGGAGAGAAGAGACTTGATTGATTTTTTTATCATGAATTAAAATATGATTTTAACCATGATATAAAATCAAACTTGGCATGATGGAATAAGTTATTCCATATTTGGGAGGCTTGATGGTTGAGAGGCCACCATATAAAGGACCTAAGGCAAGACTTGGGTAATAATAAAAAATAGATGAAGGCATAGGCTCTCTCCCTCTCTTTCTCTCCTTCTCTTCTCCCCTTCTTGCCGTGCGCCAACCAGCCCAAAGAAGGAGCACCAGCCGCCCGCCCCTGCCCTTTCCCTGCCGACCACCACCAGTTGCCGGAGAAGGAAACTCTGACCATCTCTTGGCCGGAAGAAGGTGCTGCCAGAATTATAGTTTGCCGCAAGGATCTTTTTGCCGCAAGCCTCTTCTTTTGCTTCGCCGGAATTTTGATTCCGGCCATCATTTTGTGGTTAGTCTTCCGACTTCTCTCTTGGTTTTTCTCGTCACATTCTTAGAGAATCTAGTAGTTCTCGAGAACATGAAACTCGTGCCTTTGCGAAGTCATCCTGAAGATACTCGGCGTGGACGCGAATAGAGGTGGAGCTTCCAAGGGACGCTTACGGTTGGATCTCGTCCCTTCCTTCGAGTTACGCGAGGTAATACGTAAATCAGTTTATGTTTCTGCAAAATTTCAAATATATGATCATGTCTACACAAGATAAAATTGCATGCTTAGATGTGTGGTTAAATGATTTAGAGAAATTATTTATGCTAAACCTTCCGCTGCACGTAATTAATTTTGAAATTAAGAACCCGCATCCATGTCAACATGCACCCGGTCCCAATAGCCTCTTGATGTCCTCTTCCTCTGGCTATTGTCCCTTGGATGCGCACGCAAGCCTTCCCTTGGCTTGCCTCCATGCCACCCTTCACGTGTGCCCTTGAAGTCCACTTCTCGGCTTGCCCTTGGAGCTCTCCTCCCTCTGCTCTCGTCCCTCAGATATGTCCACCATGTGTGATTCTCCAAGTCCTGCAAACTCAATCACACACATCAAATACAATATAACACTCTATCCTTAAACATATTCAACCACGCACATCAAAACCATGACCGTCCAATCATTTAAGGGTCGATTGCCTCAACAAGTCCAACTAGAGTGAAGGAACTTAGAGTTTCCCTAGAGCGGTTTACCTCTGGTTCCAAGAATCTTGACATAATTCTTGAAAAATAGAATGTCATTCTCAACCGATCCGGACTTGGCTACAGAACCGTCTCACGGTATAGATCTTATTATTCTATGATGAACCATACTAGCACCCAAGTCCAAGCATAGGTCCCTAAGCTAAGCTTAACTAATCATGCACGACCAAATCACTATTGGATTCCCAAGGACAAAATTCATATCCTAGATAGACCATATCGAGGCTTTAGTCTAGGGGGAGCTAATAGAAAAATAATTTTTATAATTAGATGATTTCATTATATGTTTTTCTTATTTATTGATTGATGATTGTGTTAGGATGTATAGATCAGCTTGTTGGGCAGTGGTGATCGCCGGCAGCACAAGGAGGAGAAGGGTTGGCCGGCCGAAACCCTAGGCAAGGGTTTTATGGAGGAGCTTGGAAGAAGATTGAAGAAGGTGATTAATTGCAAGCCTTGGTGACTCCGTGTCTTGGTAGCTCGTCGTCCACACGACGTCCAAGAGGGGAGGGTCATAAGGTAGAAGACTGCGAGGTAAACGACGAGGTATACCTCCCCATAGCTTCGTCTTTATTTTTGTTATTCCTTGCTTTGATTATTTTTGTCATTGCATGCATTAATTAATTATCATAGTTTAATTATTCATTAATTAATATTGATAATTAATTAATGTCATGGACCCCGATAATAAACACAAAAATCGACGATCCAATCGTCCTCTTTTCTGCGGTCTTTTGATTCGGAAAGTTACAAGGACTTAACATTGATTTTTGCTAAGTTGTAACTTGAATTAATTGACACGACGACGAGATGGTTGTTTAGGAGGCGGGTCTCTATTCGAATTAAATTTTTAATCCGTAGACATAGAGAGGTCTCTTATGTTCGACCCTGTGGTTGCTTAGGAAACTCACCGAGTCAATTCCATCAATGCCCACCTGAGTTTTTAGGTGGACTTCCATGAGGCTCTTCTAGTATCTGATGTCCTCTATAGAGAAGAGAGTAGGGCGGGTGGTGCATTAAACTTCTTGTTGGGCCATTAAGAAAGTACGTGAAAATACTGCAAGACAAAAATAAGAAAACTCGAGCCAGACTTGGTCTTGGATTAGCAGTGCGGGAATAAATATAAGTACAAAAAATTTCGAGTGGTGTTGGTCCGACCTAGGATTTAATTTAAAATCCAAAATTTGGACCAGATAGCTCTGGCTATCAAATATTCATGCGTTCTTGATATACAATTATGTTTCTGGACTAACCCTAATTGCAAACCTAGAAAAGCAGCGGGCTGGATTAGGGGTGCATGAGAGGACTCAGGCGCTCAAGAAGCCAGGCGGTCAATGTTGAGGCAATCGGCCCATGAATGATTGGAAGATCATGGTTTTGATGAGTGGGCGAACAGGTTTAAAGTTAGAGTGTTATGTTGTATTTGATTTGTGTGATTGAGTTTGCAGGACTTGAAGAATCACACTTGGTGGACCTATCCGAGGGGCGAGAGCCGAGGGAGGAGAGCACCAAGGGCAAGCTGGGAAGTGGACTTCAAAGGGCACACGTGAAGGGTGGCATGGAGGCAAGCCAAGGGAAGGCTTGCGTTCGCATCCGAGGGACGATAGCCAGAGGAAGAGGACTTCAAGGGGCGAGACAAGGGAGCAGACCTGAAGGCACACGCGAAGGAGAAGGTTTGGAGTGGCTGGAGCTGAGCTGGGAGGCAGGGCAGTCGAGTGGCCCGAAGGCAGTCGACTGCCAAAACCCACAGAGAGTTCGCAACTTCGGACCAGTCGACTGGCCTTGGGGCAGTCGACTGGTATACCCCAAAACTAGCCGTTGGCTAGCTGTTTGCTAGCCGTTGGCCGGCATTTAATGGCGGGCCAGTCGACTGCCCTAGGGGCAGTCGACTGGTGCGTGTCTGGACAGACTACGAATCTGTCCTTTTCACCTATAAAAGGAGCTCCTCGTTACACGTGTATGTACAGTTCCGTACAGTAACGAAGTGCTGCCAAATTGTAGAGTGACTTTTTGCTTCCTCCATCATTTTTCTACGTCTGTAAAGAGGAAGCTTTTGCTGTAAAGGTTTCTCCACCTCAAGGAGACTTTTCGATAGTGAAAAGTGGTGCTCGCAGCGTGGATCCTTGGATTAGTCACCCAGCTGGGTTGATACCAAGTAAAAGAATTTTTGTTAGCATTGTTATTGTCTTTGTATATTATTTCCGCTGCGCTAACATCTGTGTAGAGATCAAACGATCAAAAGAAAGTGCATTCACCCCCCCTCTGCACGCCCACATTGATCCTTCAGTTGGTATCAGAGCCGGTGCATTTTGGAAGATCTAACAATCAACCAGAACATTTGTAATGGCGTTTCAAGAGGGATACTCCACCGCACGACCACCATTCTTCGACGGCAACGACTTCGAATACTGGAAAGGTAGAATGCAGTACTATCTTATGAACGATATAGAAACTTGGATAAGTGTTGCAGATGGCTTCGAGGCGCCAGTCGATGAAAGAGGAGATCCTACACCTATGAGAACATGGTCTAAAGAAGTGATAAAAAGGGCACAGTCAAATGCCAAGGCCACCACTACACTGCAGTGCGGGCTCTCAAAGGAGCAACTGAACAAGGTGGGGCCATTCAAGAGCACCAAAGAGCTATGGGACAAGTTGGTAGAACTGAACGAGGGGTCAAACGAGTCCAGAAGAGCCAAGAAGGACTTGTTGGTGGCCCAACTGCAATCCCTCTCCATGAAGAGCAACGAGACCGTCAGTCAGCTGCATGGAAGGGTAAAGGAAGTGATCAACGAGCTCCATGTAATTGGAGAGAAAATTGAAAATCGGGACATTGTCAGGTATGTCTTACAAGCCTTCCCGAGAACCACCCTGTGGGCATCCATGGTTGATGCTTACAAGGTATCGAGGGACTTATCATTAGTTAAATTAGACGATCTATTTTGTGAATTTCAACTGCACGAGCAAGCTAACATTTCGGCAAAAGAGAAAGGTATTGCTTTTGTTGCAGAAAAGGAGAAGAAGAGAGAAAGGAGAAGAAGAAGGTGATCTACTCATCATCCTCGGACTCAGAGGAGTCAAGTGCCTCTATGGACAGTGACCAAGAGGCCTTTATGGTAAGGAAATTTCGTAAAGCATTTAAAAGTTTTTCTAACAAATCATATGCTAGGAAAGGGGCCAAAGGTAAGGGTAAGGCCAATGAGATAATCTGCTACAACTGTCATCAAGAGGGACATATGAAGAACGAGTGTCCCCAGTTGAAGAAGAGGGAGGACAAGAAGGAAGAGAAGAAGAAGAATGACAAGAAGAAGTCAAAGGGAAAGGAGAAGAGTGCCACGAACCTCAAGGCGACTTGGGACGATCCCTCATCCTCAGAGGAAGAAGAAGAGCAAGTCTCCCACTTCGTTCTTATGGCACAAGATGATTCAGACTCTTCAGACGATGAACGAAGCTCAAGCAGTGAAGATGAGAGCTCCTCCACCTCATCATCATCAGAGTCAGAAGCTTCGGTAAGTGAGGTATACCACTTACCCTCCTCTACCTTAGTGAAAATTATTTCTACTACTAACATGGACTTAGCTAAGGCTAGAAGTAAAATTAAGGATCTTAAGGAACAAATTGCCATGCTTAGAGTAGAGGCTATTAAACTTAAGGCATGCTAGCTCTACCTCTTCACATGTTTCACATATTGAAAATGAAAATAAGGAGTTAAGGAAACAAGTAGATGACCTCACAAAGGCCCTTAGGAAATTTCAAGTAGGATCAAGTCACCTTGATATGATCATTAACAGCCAAAGGGTAGTATATAACAAGGCAGGATTGGGTTATAGGCCTATGACCAAGGAGATAGCCTTTGTCTCACTTACCGGTAGGATTGGTGCATCTAGGAGATTAGAGGCTAGGGGAACCACAAAGAAGGCATGGGTACCTAAGAAATTTTTAAATGATGCTTATGGATCTAAGATATGGGTACCAAAAGAGTATGTTTTCCATGTTGTCTAGGTAAAGGTGAAGGAGGCCCCAACCTTGTGGATAGTAGATAGTGGATGCTCAAGACACATGACTGGGGATGTGAGCAAGTTCACCACTATTAGCTACCTAAGAGAAGGGACGGTCTCCTTTGGGAATAGTGGAAAGTTAAGGATCATTGGTAGGGGCACAATTGAGGTATCTCCCACTATTTCAATTCATAAGGTACTTTTAATTAAGGATATGAAGTTTAATTTATTAAGTGTAAGTCAATTATGCGATGCTGGCTTTAGAGTAGAATTTCATGCTAAGAAATGTGTAATAAGACAAAGTGAATCAAACACTATCATATTAGAAGGGTTTAGAGAGGCAAACTTATATTATCTTGATCTATCTTATGCTACTAACAATGTTGTTAAGTGTCTCATGTCCAAAGAAGAAGAAGGGTGGTTAGTACATAGGTTTTTAGGAAAAACACCCTTTGAACTATGGAATGGAAGGGTACCCCAAGTCCACTATTTTAGGGTCTTTGGATGTAATGTTTACATCTTAAACACCAAAGACGACCTAAGAAAATTTGAGTCAAAAGTCGATGAAGGAATCTTTGTAGGGTATTCATTGACTAGTAGGGGTTATAGAGTATACAACAAGAGGACAAAAGTGATTGAGGAGTCCTCAAATGTCAAATTTGATGAAACCACTAGTACTTACCCTAGAAAGGCTTCCATTGATAAAGATATAGAAGAAGTCCAACCCCTTGCCCAAAGAACCCAAGACCTACATTTGAAGGGCAATGATCAAGGGGGAGTAGGAAGTACCCTAGAGGATGAGGAAGATGGAGCAAATGAACCTACAACCTCTAGACCCTTGAGACATCATCATGATCATCCTATTGACCAAATTGTGGGTGATGTCACTCAAGGAGTAAGGACTAGATCATACTTTAGAAACCAAACGAGTCAAATAGCTCTAATCTCCCAATTAGAACCCAAGACCATTGATGAAGCATTGGGAGATGCCGATTGGGTTTTGGCCATGCAAGAAGAGCTAAACCAATTTGAGAGGAGTGAAGTTTGGGAGTTAGTTCCTAGGCCCACTGATTGTACCATTGTAACCACGAGATGGGTCTTTAGGAACAAATTACATGACCAAGGTAAAATCACTAGGAACAAGGCTAGATTGGTAGCTAGGGGGTTTAACCAAGTTGAGGGATTAGATTATGATGAGACCTACGCCCCCTTAGCTAGGTTAGAATCAATTAGAATTCTACTAGCCTATGCCGCTCACATGGGTTTTACACTCCGCCAAATGGATGTGAATTCGGCATTCCTTAATGGGATCATTAAGGAAGAGGTTTATGTAGAACAACCCCCTGGATATGAGGATCCCAACTATCTGAGACATGTATTCAAATTAAGGAAAGCCTTGTATGGATTGAAACAAGCTCCCCGGGCTTGGAATGAAAGGCTTTCTTCATTTTTGGTGTCTAAGGGGTTTAGGAGAGGAACAATTGACCCTACAGTGTTCCTAAAATCTAAGGATAAGGACATATTTGTTGCCCAAGTCTATGTAGATGATATCATTTTTGGGTCAACAAATAATGACTTCCTACAAGAATTCATCAAGTGTATGGAAGATGAATTTGAGATGAGTCTTGTAGGAGAGTTAACCTTTTTCTTAGGCCTTCAAGTTAAGCAAACTAATGAAGGTACACATGTATTTCAAACCAAATATGCTAAAGAGATGCTAAAGAAATTTGGTTTAGAACATGCTAAGGAAGCATCTACACCCATAGGAACTAATGTGAAAATGGATAGTGACCTTGAAGGCAAAATAGTAGACTCTAAACAATATAGGAGCATGATTGGTAGCCTCCTATACCTAACCGCTAGTAGACCCGACATACTTTTTGTGGTAGGTATGTGTGCAAGGTACCAATCTTGTGTCAAAGAGTCCCATTTGATTGTAGTCAAAAGGATCCTAAGGTATGTGAAAGGAACCCTAAATGTCGGACTTTGGTATCCTAGAACTCCAAATGTTGACCTAATTGAATACACCGACTCGGACTATGCGGGTTGCAAGTTAGATAGGAAGAGTACAAGTGGAGGGTGTCAATTCCTTGGGTCTTCTTTAGTTAGTTGGAGTAGTAGGAAACAACCATGCGTTGCCCTATCATCAACGGAAGCAGAATATGTGGCAATGGGTGGATGTGTTTCCCAACTCCTTTGGATCATGCACACCTTAAAGGACTATGAGCTACATTACACCAAGGTCAAAGTCTTGTGTGATAATGTAAGCACGATCAACCTAACTAAAAATCCGCTTCACCATTCTAGAACAAAACACATTGAAGTGAAACATCACTTCATTAGAGACCATGTGGCAAGGGGAGACATAGAATTACACTATGTTGAATCAAAGTCGAACCTAGCCGACATCTTTACCAAGTCTCTTCCCGAATCAGAGTTTACATCCTTAAGAAGAGGCCTTGGAATGTGTTTTGTGGAAGTATAGAATGAACTTGGACACATTAGCTTTGAAAAAGGCTACTTGATCCATTACGGTGATACATTTGGCTCACTTGTGCTTGTGGCACATTGTTGAACCATTAAAAGTATCAAAATATCAAAACTAGACCAACTATGGGGGAGGCAAGTGTTTAATCAATGGACACTTTGCCAAAGATCATAGTTGGACATTTTAAAACTTTGAAAACTATTTTATGTTTTACATACTGTGCCATGCGTTTTTAAAGTCACATATTTGCAAAATTGGTTTCAAAGGTTGATACAAAATGTAGTGTTTTTCAAAACTTTTGGGTTTTTATCAAAAGACGTGCATGTTTGAAATTTTATATAGTTTGACATTTTTCCCTGATAGAGTATAACATTTCAAACGTGTATGCAAAATTTTATAATTTTTGGAATTTTCTGGAATTTTCTGGGAGTTTCTGAAATTCGACAGAAAAGCTGAAATTTCAGACTAATAGCGTATCAGTCGACTGCCCTATGGGCAGTCGACTGGCACAGCTATTTTCAGTTGCTGTGAGAAAATTTAGAAATCAATAATCCTCGCATTTGATACCCTAGGGTTTGGTTGCTTGAGGCAATCATTTTGATGGTGTCAAAGGGGGAGAATGGGCGGTTTAAGTTAGAATTTTGACTTAAAATGGATGATTTTAGGTATTTTGTCTAACTTAGACCTTGAAAGGTTAAAATTTGGAGAAAAGACATGAATTAAGGGGGAGGTACCTCTTAGGTTAGGATATGTCTTACATTCTTATTGATGTTGTTAAGTGAAAACTTAACTTGGAATATGATTAGAATTGAAACTATGGAGAGGACATAGGTTAAGGGGGAGGTTACCTCTTAGGGTTATTATGTCTCATAATGTTTCAATTGCTATCGTTTGCTGTTATTTATCTCTAACTTAAACATATTGCCACACATCAAAAAGGGGGAGATTGTTGAGGCAATCAGCCCTTGAATGATTGGAAGATCATGGTTTTAATGAGTGGGCGAATAGGTTTAAAGTTAGAGTGTTATGTTGTATTTGATTTGTGTGATTGAGTTTGCAGGACTTGAAGAATCACACTTCGTGGACCTATCCGAGGGACGAGAGCCGAGGGAGGAGAGCTCCAAGGGCAAGCCGGGAAGTGGACTTCAAAGGGCACACGTGAAGGGTGGCATGGAGGCAAGCCAAGGGAAGGCTTGCGTGCGCATCCGAGGGACGATAGCCAGAGGAAGAGGAGTTCAAGGGGTGAGCCAAGGGAGCAGACCTGAAGGCACACGCGAAGGAGAAGGTTTGGAGTGGCTGGAGCTGAGCTGGGAGACAGGGCAGTCGATTGGCCCGAAGGCAGTCGACTGCCAAAACCCACAGAGAGTTTGCAGCTTCGGACCAGTCGACTGGCCTTGGGGCAGTCGACTGGTATACCCCAAAACTAGCCGTTGGATAGTTGTTTGCTAGCCGTTGGCCGACATTTAATGCCGGGCCAGTCGACTGCCTTAGGGGCAGTCGACTGGTGCGTGTCTGGACAGACTGCGAATCTGTCCTTTTCACCTATAAAAGGAGCTCCTTGTTACACGTGTATGTACAGTTCCGTACAGTAACGAAGTGCTGCCAAATTGTAGAGTGACTTTTTGCTTCCTCCATCATTTTTCTACATCTGTAAAGAGGAAGCTTTTGCTGTAAAGGTTTCTCCACCTCAAGGAGACTTTTCGATAGTGAAAAGTGGTGGTCGCGGCGTGGATCCTTGGATTAGTCACCCATCTGGGTGGATACCAAGTAAAAGAATTTTTGTTAGCATTGTTATTGTCTTTGCATATTATTTCCGCTGCGCTAACATCTGTGTAGAGATCAAACGATCAAAAGAAAGTGCATTCACCCCCCCTCTGCATGCCCACATCGATCCTTCAGTCAAGAGGTCTCGGGCGCCCTAGATGCTTTTGCTCAGCGTTAGAGAAGCTGAGTTGGTGGCTGCTGATTGGATGCGCCACATCAGCATTCAAGCGCCCTAGTGCACTCAAGCACCCGAGAGTGGATAAGTTTTGGCCGAGTCAGAGGATAAAGTCATGGCTGAATCACTAACGTGGAGGGCGCCCCCCATGCGCACTCAGGCGCCCGAGTAGCAATATATAAGGGGTTTCACCCCCTTGGTTCAACACATCAATTTCGCGCCAACGATGATCGAGATCGACGACACGCCGCTTCTATGACAAAAATGATTTGTTCTTCCTTTAACAAGTGTCATCGGTATAACATTTCAATTTTATTTGTGTACTTAAACTTCATATTTGTAACTCATTTTTATGGATTATAGAATTGCCCAATGAAAATAGTCAAGGACCATGGACCTTGGAGTAGAAGTCGTCAAAGACTCTAAATCAAGTAAAACAAACCGTGTTAGCATTGTTTTAACTTGCTACTTTTCTTATTTCTGCGGCGATTACTCTCGATTGATATTCAAAAAAATTCATAATCGATATTCACCCCCCCTCTATCAATCACATCGATCCCACAAGTGGTATCAGAGCAAATTGCTTAATTTCGGTGAAACCACCAGTTGAGTTTTTTTTTTGAATTTTTGTTGTTTTTCAATCAGAAAAGGTATTCTTGCCTTTTGCTGATATTCCTTTTAGTTCTTTTTCGATTGTAGATTTTTTCATTTCTTGAAGTTGGTGTAACAGCACTTGGGATTTACTATTTATATATTTCCATTCCGCACTGCTAATCCAAGACCAAGTCATGAAACAAGTTTGTTGTTTATCTTTTTCAGGACTCTTTATGACCCAACATGAAGGTTACAACACTGCTCGACCTCCTCTCTTCTCAGGAGGGAATTTCAGTTACGGGAAGAGTAGCATGGACGCCCACCTGAATCTCAAGTGGAAATGTGGATCATCATCCAGGTCAGATTGGAAATCCCAAAAAATGCACAAGGCAAATTTTCTGGGATACATTGAGTGGGATGCTCTCCTAAAGAAGAAAATTGAAGCAGATGCCAAGGCAACGCAGACCCTCTAGTGTAGCCTCATAAACGAAGAACTCAACTGCGTTAGCCCCTTCAATAGTATGAAGGAGCTCTAGAACATACTGATTGAGTTGCACGAAGGGACGTCGGATACTAGAATCAGCATGCGGGATCTGCTCCTTAACAAACTCTACAACATTAAGATGCAAGATGGCGAAACCGTTGCACAAGTTCATGCATGTATCCAAGAGCTGATGAACAACCTTCATGCCATTGGCCATAAGGAAGAAAATCGAGACTTGATAAGGTATGCCTTAAATTCTTTCCCTAGAAACTCTTTGTGGGCATCTATGGTAGATGCTTACAAGGTTTTAAGGAATCTTTCAAAAATTAAATTAGTTGAGCTATTTTTAGAACTTGAATTACAAGAGCAGACTATCTCTACACAGGTCGAGAATTGTATTGCACTTATTGCAGGTAAAGTTCTAGGCAAAATAAAGAAGAAAAAGCAACAATCGATATGCAAGTCTGATTCTGAATCGGAATCTGACGAAGATGGCATCAACTGCCCTAAGAGGATGTAGAAAGCAGTCTTCAGACGAGAAGCACTTCGACGCTGTACGGAACCGTACCGTTCACGTGCAAAATGGTGCTCCTTTTATAGGTGAACAGGACAAACTCGCAGTCTGTCCAACCCCGCACCAGTCGACTGCCCCAAGGGCAGTCGACTGGTCTAGCATTAATTGCTAGCCAATGGCTAGTTTTTGGGGTATACCAGTCGACTGCCCCAAGGGCAATCGACTGGTCCGAGGCCGAAAACTCTCTGAGAGTTTTAACAGTCGATTGGCCCAGGGCCAGTCGACATCCCTGCCTCTCAGCCTAGTTTTAGCCACTCCGGACCTTCTCCTTCACGTGTGCCTTCAGGTCTGCTCCCTTGTCTTGTCTCTTGATGTCCTCTTCCTCTGGCTATCGTCCCTCGGATGCGCACGCAAGCCTTCCCTTGGCTTGCCTCCATGCCACCCTTCACGTGTGCCCTTAAAGTTCACTTCCCCGCTTGCCCTTGGAGCTCTCCTCCATCGGCTCTCGTCCCTCGGATATGTCCACCATGTATGATTCTCCAAGTCCTGCAAACTCAATCACACACATCAAATACAACATAACACTCTAACCTTAAACATATTCAACCACGTACATCAAAACCATGACCTTCCAATCATTTAAGGGTCGATTGCCTCAACAATCTCCCCCTTTTTGATGAGTGGCAATATGTTTAAGTTTAGAGATAAAAAACAGCCAACAACAGCAATAACAAGAGATAGCAATTGAAAAAGCATAAGACATAATAACCCTAAGAGGTAACCTCCCCTTAATCCATGTCTTCTCCCCATTTTCAATTCTACTCATAATCCAAGTTAAGTTTACCCTTAACACTAACCATCATAAAAAATATAAGACATATTAAAACCTAAGAGGTAACCTCCCCCTTAATCCATGTCTTCTCCCCATTTTTAATCATTCAAGGTCTAAGTGAGAAAGAAAACCTTAAACCATCCATTCTAAGTTAAAATTCTAACTTAAACCACCCATTCTCCCCCTTTGACACCATCAAAAGGATTGCCTCAAGCAACCCAACCCTATGACATCAAATGAAAGAATAATGGATTTTTAAAATTTCTCACAGTAGCTGAAAACAGACGTGCCAGTCGACTGCCCCTGCGGCAGTCGACTGATAAGCTATCAGTTTCAATTTTCAGATTTTCTGTCGAATTTCAGAAACCTCCAGAAAAATTCCAAAAATTGTAAAATTTTGCAGACATTTTTGAAATGATATACTCTATCTAGGAAAAATATTAGTCTATATAAAATTTCAAACATGCATGACTTTTGATAAAAATCCAAATTCTTTGAAAAGCACTACATTTTGTATCAAACTTATAATCTAGTTTTGCAATCATATGACTTTTAAAAGCATGACAAAGCATATAAAGCATAAAATGGTTTTCAAAGGTTTAAAATGTCCAACTATGATCTTTGGGCAAAGTGTCCATTGATTAAACACTTGTCTTCCCCATAGTTGGTCTATTTTTCATATTTTGATACTTCTAATGGTTCAACAATGTGCCACAGGCACAAGTGAGCCAAATGTATCATCCTAATGGATCAAGCACACTTTTTCAAATCGAATATCACCAAGTTCATCATACACTTCCACGAAACACATTCCAAGGCCTCTTCTTAAGGATGTAAACTCCGATTTGGGAAGAGACTTGGTAAAGATGTCGGCTAGGTTCGACTTTGATTCAACATAGTGTAGTTCTATGTCTCCCCTTGCCACATGGTCTCTAATGAAGTGATGTTTCACTTCAATGTGTTTTTCCCTATAATGGTGAACCAGATTTTTGGTCAAGTTGATTGTGCTAACATTATCACACAAGACTTTGACCTTGGTGTAATCTAACTCATAATCCTCTAAGGTGTGCATGATCCAAAGGAGTTGGGAAACACATCCACCCATTGTCACATATTCCGCTTCCGTTGTTGATAGGGCAACGCATGATCTTTGGGCAAAGTGTCCATTGATTAAACACTTGCCTTCCCCATAGTTGGTCTATTTTTCATATTTTGATACTTCTAATGGTTCAACAATGTGCCACAGGCACAAGTGAGCCAAATGTATCACCCTAATGGATCAAGCACCCTTTTTCAAATCGAATATCGCCAAGTTCATCATACACTTCCACAAAACACATTCCAAGGCCTCTTTTTAAGGATGTAAACTCCAATTTGGGAAGAGGCTTGGTAAAGATGTCGGCTAGGTTCGACTTTGATTCAACATAGTGTACTTCTATGTCTCCCCTTGCCACATGGTCTCTAATGAAGTAATGTTTCACTTTAATGTGTTTTGTCCTAGAATGGTGAACCGGATTTTTGGTCAAGTTGATTGTGCTAACATTATCACACAAGACTTTGACCTTGGTGTAATGTAACTCATAATCCTCTAAGGTGTGCATGATCCAAAGGAGTTGGGAAACACATCCACCCATTGCCACATATTCTGCTTCCGTTGTTGATAGGGCAACGCATGGTTGTTTCCTACTACTCCAACTAACTAAGGAAGACCCAAGAAATTGACACCCTCCACTAGTACTCTTCCTATCTAGCTTACAACCCGCATAGTCTGAGTCGGTGTATCCAACTAGATAAACACTAGGGGTTCTAGGATACCAAAGTCCGACATTGAGGGTACCTTTAACATACCTTAGGATCCTCATAACTACAACCAAATGGAACTCTCTGGCACAAGATTGGTACCTTGTACACATACCTACCGCAAAAAGTATGTCGGGTCTACTAGCGGTTAGGTATAAGAGACTACTAATCATGCTCTTATATTGCTTAGAGTCTAACATTTTCCCTTCAAGGTCACTATCCATTTTCACATCGGTTACTATGGGTGTAGATGCTACCTTAGCATTTTCTAAACCAAATTTCTTTAACATTTCCTTAGCATATTTGGTTTGAAAGACATGTGTACCTTCATTAGTTTGCTTAACTTAAAGACCTAAAAAGAAAGTTAACTCTCCTACAAGGCTCATCTCAAATTCATTTTCCATACACTTGATGAACTCTTGTAAGAAGTCATTATTTGTTGACCCAAAAATGATATCGTCTACATAGACTTGGGCAACAAATATGTCCTTATCCTTAGATTTTAGGAACAAAGTAGGGTCAATTGTTCCTCTCCTAAACCACTTAGACACTAAAAAAGAAGAAAGCCTTTCATACCATGCCAGGGGAGCTTGTTTCAATCCATATAAGGCTTTTCTTAATTTGTAAACATGTCTTGGATAGTTAGGGTCCTCAAACCCGGGGGGTTGTTCTACATAGAGCTCTTCCTTAATGATCTCATTAAGGAATGTCGACTTCACATCCATTTGGTGAAGTGTGAAACCTATGTGAGCGGCATAGGCTAGTAGAATTCTAATAGATTCTAACCTAGCTATGGGTGCATAAGTCTCATCATAATCTAATCCCTCAACTTGGTTAAACCCCCTAGCTATCAATCTAGCCTTGTTCCTAGTGATTTTGCCTTGGTCATCTAGTTTGTTCCTAAAGACCCATCTTGAGGTTACAATGGTGCAGTCATTGGGCCTAGGAACTAACTCTCAAACTTCACTCCTCTCAAATTGATTTAGCTCTTCTTGCATGGCTAAGACCCAATCCACATCTCCTAATATTCATCAATGGACTTGGGTTCTAATTGAGAGATTAGAGCTATTTGACTAATTTGATCCTAAAATAGGACCTAGTCCTTACTCTTTGAGTTACATCACCTACTATTTGGTCAATAGGGTGATCATGGTGATGTCTCAAGGACCTAGAGGTTGTGGGTTCATTTACTCCTTCTTCCTCATCCTCTAGGGTACTTCTTACTCCCCCTTGATCATTGCCCTCCAATGTAGGTCTTGGATTCTTTGGGCAAGGGGTTGGACCTCTTCTATATCCTTATCAATTGAGGCCTTTCTAGGGTAGGTACTAGTTGTTTCATCAAACATAACATTTGAGGACTCCTCAATCACTTTTGTCCTCTTGTTGTAAACTCTATAACCCCTACTAGTTAATGAGTACCCTACTAGAATCCCTTCATTGGCTTTTGACTCATACTTCCTTAGGTCATCTTTGGTATTTAAGATGTAGACTTTACATCCAAAGACCCTAAAGTAGTGGACATGTGGTACCCTTCCATTCCATAATTCAAAAGGTGTTTTTCCTAGGAACCTATATACCAATACCCGGTTTTGAATATAACAAGCGGTGTTAACCGCTTCGGCCCAAAAATAGCTAGGAAGGGAATATGCATTAAGCATAGTCCTAGCAGGTTCTTGTAGGGCTCGATTTCTTCTCTCAACTACCCCATTTTGTTGAGGAGTCCTTGGGCATGAAAATTCATGTTTGTATCCATTTTCAACACAAAATTGTGTGAAACTTGCATTTTGGAACTCCCCACCGTGGTCACTCATAATTCGGTTTATTTTGATATGTTTTTCGTTTTCTACCCTTTTACTAAATCCTATAAAAATCTCTAGGGTATCATCCTTATGTTTCAAAAAATAAACACATGTAAATCTAGAAAAATCATCTACTATGACTAGACAATATTTACTCCCTACAAGTGAGGGAGTACTATGGCAATCAAATAAGTCTATATGCAAAAGTTCTAATTGCAAAGAAGTAGTGGTTAGGGTTTTACCTTTGTGTGATGATTTTGATTGCTTACCCTCTTGGCATGCATCACACAATTTGGTCTTCTCATACTTGATCATTGGTAGCCCCTTCACCAACTCCTCCTTGGCCACTCTTGCAATGCTTCTCATGTTGACATGTCCAAGTCTCCGGTGCCACAACCACCCTTCTTCTTCTTTAGACATGAAACACTTAGCATCATTGTTAGTAGCATAAGCAATATCAAGATAATATAAATTTGCCTCTCTAAATCCTTCTAATATGATATCATTTGATTCATTATGTCTTATCATGCATTTCCTAGCATAAAATTCAACCCTAAAATCAGCATCACATAATTGACTCACACTTAGTAAATTGAACTTCATATATTTGATTAGGAGTACCTTATGTATAGAAATCGTGGGAGATACCTCAATGGTGCCCCTACAAATGATTCTCAATTTTCCACTATTTCCAAAGGAGACCGTCCCTTCTCTTAAGTAGCTAATAGTGGTGAACTTGCTCACATCCCCGGTCATGTGTCATGAGCATCCACTATCAACTATCCACATAGTTGAGGTCTCCTTCACCTTTACCTATACAACATGAAAAATATACTCTTTTGGTACCCAAATGTTTGATCCATAAGCATCATTTAGAAATCTCTTAGGTAACCATGTCTTCTTTGTGTTTCCCTTAGCCCCTAGTCTCTTAGATGCACCAATCCTACCGGTGAGTGAGACAAAGGCTACCTCCTTTGTCTTTGGCCTATATCCTAAACCGGCCTTGTTATAAACGGCCCTTTGTCTATTGATTATCATGTCTAGGTTACTAGATCCTACTTGGAATTTCCTAAGGCCCTTTGTGAGGTCATCAACCTTTTTTTCTTAATTCCCTATTTTCAGTATCAAAATGTGAAGCATGTGAAGAGGTAGAACTAGCATGCAATTTTTTATGTTTAGTAGATTCTACTCTAAGCATGGCAATTTCTTCTTTTAGCTCCATAATTTTACTTCTAGCCTTAGCTAAGTCCATGTTATTGCTAGAAATTATTTTTACTATGGTAGAGGAGGGTAAGTGGTATACCTCACTTACCGAAGCTTCTGACTCTGATGATGAAGTGGAGGAGCTCTCATCTTCACTACTTGAGCTTCTTTCATCATCTGAAGAATCTGGGTGGTCTTGTGCCATAAGAGCGAAGTGGGAGACTTGCTCTTCTTCTTCCTCTGAGGATGATGGATCATCCCATGTTGCCTTGAGGTTGGTGGCACCCTTCTCCTTTCCCTTTGACTTCTTCTTGTCACCTTTCTTCTTCTCCTCCTACTTGTCCTCTTTTCTCTTCAATTGAGGGCACTCGTTCTTCATGTGTCGCTCTTGGTGGCAGTTGTAGCATATGATGTCCTTGGCCTTATCTTTACCTTTGGACCCTTTCCTAGCATAGGACTTGTTAGACAAACTTTTAAAAACTCTACGAAATTTTCTTACCATGAATGACTCTTGATCGCTATCCAAGGAGGCGTTGGATTCCTCTGAATCTGATCAGGATGAGTAAATCACCTTCTTCTTCTCCTTCCTCTTCTTCTTCTCCTTTTCTGCAATAAAGGCAATACTCTACACTTTGGTTGATACTGTTAGTAATATGAGAGAAGTGTCCTAAGGCAATCGCCTTATGATTGTAAATATTTATTTTAATAAATGAAAATTTACTATTTGAGTATACATGTTTGTGTATTTGATTGGGATCTTAAACTCATTTACTGAATGTCCGCAATACAATTCACAGCATGAGAGAATTTGTGATGAATTCACAACTAGTGATTATCTCTACATGTGCAATTGTGAAGTATTGAAAATATCCCTAGTCGATGAATTGATAAACACGGACACTATCAATTCTGTTGAGACTAGCATGGGTTATTCTCTAATCAGCTGATTCTCACTGGCTGGTGACATTGGGATGTCCGGAGATAAACATGGATGCTAGTTAAGGGAACTAGTTCATTGGGGTGACTGGCTGTAAGACTTCATATGGGAATCTACTTGTAGATATGTCAATGAAGTTCTTACTGCAGCTTAAGTGCGATGTTCCTTTGACTTGCGGTGTTCAAGTCATCTTGGTCATGGAGACTTATACTTTAACATCTTAAGCAAGCATCTCCAAGGAGGTGTGGACCCAGGATGATTGGGTATAAGCCGAAGTGCCCGAAGATGTTTGAACAGCCTACAAAGGATTCACCACTCCTTGCGAGGAGATGTATACCCAGGCCTATCGTCGGATTGTTACTCAAAGCCTCTGGCCAGAGCATGTCATGTTTAGAGTAGGAGTCTCTTAAATACATGAGAGTAATTAGAAATCCAAAGGACGAGAGAACGTTACTTGGGCTAGGTGTGACGTAGTCAGCCTAGTGGGGAATGACACACACAGACCATGTCCTGAACCAAGTGAGTATAAGATGGTGAAGGGAATGAGGCACGATTCATTAGAGCTGCTGAAGGGTTTCAGAATCATTTCTGAGGTCAACTGTTGATCTTTCGATTAATTGGGGGTCATGATGTACTACTAGGTGCCACTCATGATTGTTCTATAATTGGTTGATTATAGACGGCCAACATAAATCGAAAGCCTATTTAGTCACACGCACTACGAGTAATCTGAGGGATTTAAAACGAGTTGAAAATTAGATTTTCCGATCAAGAGAAATAAGTCGAATCTGAATTTATCAGAGGCGCACGGGAAGCTTGAAATGGCTAAGTCTTTTGAAGGCTTATTGGGCGAATTAAATGAGTTTAATTCGCGAGGGATTTGGCTTGGTGTGGCCGGCCAAAGAGGGTGCCCACCCTCTTTGGTTTGGCCGGCCACTACAAGGAGAGAAAACCAATTTATTTGGTTTATTTTATAAAATAAATCAAGCGCGATTTGTTTTATAAAATTATGGATAAATAAATCTATATAAAGAAATTTATATAAAGAAATTTATAGAAATTTATTCTTTTTATGGAAATTAAAATGAACCATGGATCGGTTTATTTTAATTTTATAAAATCAATTATGAATTGATTTTTCCATGATAAGAAAAATTTATAAATTTCTTATAAATTTTATTCCATAATAAAAGGAGAGATGTATTTGTTTTATTATAAAGTTAGTTATAATAAAACTTGGCATAAACGGAATAATTCATAAGAAAATTTATAGGATAAATTTCTTATAAAAAATTTTGTTAAAGGGGAGACTTGGCAAGGGAGAGGCTACTATATAAAGGAACCAAGGCTAGGCTTGAATTCCTCAATTGAGTAATCAAGAGATTAAGTAGCTCTCCCTCTCTCTCTCTCTAATTCTCTCTCTAGGGCCGGTGCCCCTTCTCTCTCTAGGGCTGACTCTCTCTGTAACGACCCGGAAAATTCTCTTAATATTTTATTAAAATATTAAGCATGTCTAGATAATTTTCTGAAGGACCTAGAGGTAATAATGCAAACTTTGGCCTGGAAAATCCATGTTTTCCCATTTAAATTGGGAAAAAGGGCACTAATGGGCCTTATATGGGCTTGCTAGTACCATAATTATCGGTGGATTTTAGGTGGAAATTAGTATAAAGATAAATAGGATTTAATGGGACATATTAGCATGATTATGGGTAAGTATTAGTTTAATTTTTCTAATTAATTTGAGGAATTAGGTACTAATGGGCCTTAAATGGGCTCCGAAAAAATGGGTATTAATTGAGTAAAATTCATATAAATATAAAAGAATTTTATTTAGGAATATTGGCAAAATTATGGGTCATTTTTGGAGAATTTTCGAAATAAAAGGGGAATTTTCGAAAATAAGAAAAAAAATTAAATAAAATAAAAATAAAGATGCATGGGTCAAGGATTGAACCTTGGACCTCTTGTACAACCAATGAATGCTTTAACCAACTCACCTAGCAAGGAATTCTTGTGAGGAAAGGAAGTGAATGGTGGTTAAATGGTAGAGGAAGATGAAGGGCCATAGAAAACTCTTCATTCACCACCTTAATGGTTGATTAATAAGGGGGTTTGGGAGTTTCATTCTTCATGCCATCAAGTGCATTTGCTCCTCTCTTCCTTCTCCATTCTTGCCGAGCACTCAAGGAGGACTTCTCCCTTGAGAAAACTTCACAAAAAGTCTCATCCTCCAAGATCTAAGGTCTTCTCAAGTTTCCAAGGGCTAGGTGTGGTCAAGTCTTCTTCCTTCTTTCCATCCAAGGTCTAAAAATCAAGAAATCTAAGGTAAGACTCCCTCACCTGTGGTATAATAGTTATCTATGATTTCCATGATTTTTGGCATGATATATGAGTTGGTTTCGGATTTAATGTTGAAGGGAAACAAAATCAAGGTTCCTATGTTCAAAGGGTTTCGGCCAGAATGTTTTAAAGGTCTAAAAATATGTTAAAAATCATGATAATATTATTTTATGTTCCCCTATGATGTTTAGAAGTTAAGTGTAATTTTTGGGGATTTTTAGAGTACTCTAGGATACCCTAGAGTTTCGGCCAACATGAAGGAAACAAAACCCAGAACCTTAAGTTCAAGGGTTTCGGCCACCATGTTTTAAAGGTATAAAAATATGTTAAAAATCATGATAATGTTATTTAATGTTACCTAATTATGTTTAGACATTAAGTATAATTTTTGGGAATTTTTGGGATACCCTAGAGGCCCCATATGTTTCGGCCAACATGAAAGAAGCAAAACCCAGAACCTTAAGTTCAAGGGTTTCGGCCACCATGTTTTAAATGTATAAAAATATGTTAAAATCATGATAATGTCATTTAATGTTCCCTTATGATGTTCAGACATTAAGTATAATTTTTGGGAATTTTTGGGATACCCTAGAGGCCCCATATGTTTCGGCCAACATGAAAGAAGCAAAACCCAGAACCTTAAGTTCAAGGGTTTCGGCCACCATGTTTTAAATGTCTAAAAATATGTTAAAAATCATGATAATGTCATTTAATGTTCCCTTATAATGTTCAGACATTAAGTATAATTTTTGGGAATTTTTGGGATACCCTAGAGGCCCCATATGTTTCGGCCAACATGAAAGAAGCAAAACCCAGAACCTTAAGTTCAAGGGTTTCGGCCACCATGTTTTAAATGTCTAAAAATATGTTAAAAATCAGGATAATGTCATTTAATGTTCCCTCATGATGTGTAGAGGTTAAGTATAAATTTTGGGAATTTTTGGGGTACCCTAGAGGCCCCATATGGTTCGGCCAACCCCAAGGACCCAAGGGTTAGGGTTGAGTCTTTAACCTCAACTTATGTTTATGTGTTGCCCTGATATAAGGATGATGGATGGCGATTGTGTGAATTTTCACATGGCCATGGGACTCCACAGGTTTCGGCCATATAAGGGTTAATAGGGTAATAGTTAAGATTTATTTCAAGTAAGGGTCCCAATGGCCCTATGGTAAGATGTGATTTATGTTTATGAATGATATGCTATGTTATGAATGATATGCCATGTTATGAATGATATGCCATGTTTACGAATGATATGCCATGTTATGAATGATATGCCATGTTTACGAATGATATGCCATGTTTATGGATGATATGCCATGTTATGAATGATATGCCATGTTTACGAATGATATGCCATGTTTATGGATGATATGCCATGTTATGAATGATATGCCATGTTTATGAATGATATGCCATGGTTATGCATGATAAGAATGAAAATGATGAATGAAGGTTAAGTATGATGAATGAATGAATATGCTAAACAGCACGGTCGATGGTTGACGGTACGACGGTCGAAAGGACCGATAAATGGGCCGGTAGACGGGCCGAGCCGTAACAAGTATGCTATGTTAAGTATGCCATGAATGTCTCATGAATGATGAAGCATGTAAAGTATTTTACTTTATGAATGGGCTTGTACCGGACCGAAGTATGGGTCCAAGGGATGGGCACCTTAAGAACACCCCGGTTCTGGACTACCGACTATGCTGTCCACGGTTCTGGCACTACCGAAGCTGTGCAACAGGGATGGGCACCTTAAGAACGCCTCGGTTCGGGGACTACCGACTATGCTGTCCTTACCCTAGTAGGTCGAGGCTAGCTACCTCGTATTTACTTAGGGATGCGCGCTTATGATGTATGTATGTGGTACAAGCCAGGGCCCAATGATATGATGATTATGTTTAAGAAATGAAAAGTATGTTTTTAAAGATTAAGCATCCGTATGATATATACGCATTGCCCATGCATTCATTATGAAAAAGTATGTTTATGAAAAGTATGTTTATGAAAAATATGATTTTAAACTAAGCATCCTTATGATATATGCACTTGCTCATACATCCATCTATGTATGCATTATGTTATGAAAAGTATGTTTATGAAAAGTATGTTCATGAAAAGGATGGTTATGCCATGATTTATTTATGTTTATGCCATGATTTCTATGCCATGATTTATTTATGTTTATGCCATGATTTTTATGCCATGATTTATCTATGTTAATGCCATGATTTTATGCCATGATTTTACTTATGTTCATGTTGGTTTAGGATGCCATGATTTTATGCTAGTTTAGAATGTCATGCTTTGATTATGTTTATGCTAAGTTAGGATGCCATGCTTCTATTTATGTTCATGTTAGTTTAGGATGCCATGATTTAATTATGCTTATGTTATGCTAGAATGCCATTATTTTATTTATGCTCATGCTAGTATAGGATGCCATGATTTTAATTAGGTTATGCCATGATTTTATGTCCATGCCAAGTATTATGCCATGCTATGAATGTTTACGATGTTTATGGATTGTGTTTATGCCATGCTATGAATATTTATGATGTTTATGTTTATGCCATGCTATGAATGTTTACGATGTTTATGGATTGTGTTTATGCCATGCTATGAATATTTATGATGTTTATGTTTATGCCATGCTATGAATGTTTACGATGTTTATGTTTATGTCAAGTATGATGCCATACATGAATGGTTATGGTTATGTTTATGTCATGCTATGAATATGATGAAGCCATGTCCATGACATGTCGAATGAATGCTAAGTGATGATAAGGATGACGATCTAAGTAAAGCATTAAGTATGCTAATGTTTCATATGTTTATGATTAAGTGACGGATGGTTTTAGTGGGTAGGAAAGAGTCTTACTAAGCCTGTGTGCTTATAGTCTTATTTTCTTATACCGCAGATCACGCAAGGGGATAATAAGGAAGCAGCAGGAGGGCATTGCAGAATGTGTGTGATAGTGACTTGGCCAAGAGACCATATGTTTGTTTGTCTTATGATAGAACTCTACCTTTACTACTAAGTACTTGAATATGACTCTATGACATGATGCTAATGTATGACATGATGCTAAGTATGATATGATGCTAAAATATGGCATGATGCTAAGTATGATATGATGCTAAGTATAAAGTTAATATGCCAAGTTTCCATGTTATGATGGTAGGAATGGTAGTAAGTGCATGTAGGTGTAAGTTTAAAGTTTTCCGCTGCATTATGATGTCTACATGCTTAAGTATGTTAACGTAACGCCGCTTTATGATGGTCTATAAAAAAAAAAAAAAGCGGGCGTTACACTCTCTCCTCCCCTAGGGCCGACGCACATACCTAGGGTGGCCGTGAGCTTCCTCCACCAAGAAGGTGCCGAAGAAGAAGAAGAAGCGGATCGTGACTACTTCCTTCCTTTCCCGGAATTTTGATTCCGTTGCTTGATGGTTAGTTTCCATCTTTTTCTCTTGTTATTCTAGTTGTGCCTTTGGAGAATCTAGTAGTTCTTGTCGGCACAAAACTCGTGACTTTGCGAAGTCATCCCGAAGAGAACTCGGCGTGGACGCGAATAGAGGCGGAGCTTCCAATGGACGCTACGGTTGGATCTCGTCCCTTACTTCGAGTTACGTGAGGTATTGAGTAAATTAGTTTACTTTCTGCAAAAATTTTAATTTATGATCATGTCCACACATCATAAGGTCACATGCTAGATACGTGGTTAAAAATAATTTGAGAAATTATTTAATGCTAATTCTTCCGCTGCACGTAAATATTTTAAAATTTACGAACCCGTATCCTTGTCAACATGCACCTGGTCCCAACAGATACATTAGCTTGCTCGTGTAGCTCAAATTCACAGAATAAGTCGTCTAATTTTACAATGGGCAAATCCCTTGATACCTTGTAGGCATCAACCATGGATGCCCACAAGGTTGTTCTCGGGAAGGCTTGTAGAACATACCTGACGATGTCCCGGTTCTCGATCTTTTCTCCAATCATGTGGAGCTCATTGATCACTTCCTTTACCCTTTCATGTAGCTGGCTGACGGTCTCGTTGCTCTTCATTGATAGGGATTGTAATTGGGCCACTAGCAAGTCCTTCTTGGCTCTTCTGGACTCGTTTGACCCCTCATTCAATTCCACCAACTTGTCCCATAGTTCCTTAGTGCTCTTGAATGGCCCCAACTTGTTCAATTGCTCCTTTGAGAGCCCGCACTACAGTGTGGTGGTGGCCTTGGCATTGGATTGTGCCCTCCTCATTACCTCCTTTGACCAAGATCTCATTGGTGTTGGTTCTCCTCTTTCATCGATGGGTGTCTCGAAGCCATCTGCAACACTAATCCAGTTTTCAATATCGTTCATAATGTAGTATTGCATCCTACCTTTCCAGTAAGCGAAGTCATTCCCGTCGAAGAAGGGTGGTCGTGTGGTGGAGTATCCCTCTTGAAACACCATTATATTTGCTCCGGTTGACGGTTAGTTCTTCCGAAACGCACCGGCACTGATACCAACTAAAGGATCGTCTAGGCGTGCTAGAGGGGGGGGGGGGGTTAATAACACTTTTTCGGATTGGATCTCTACAAATTCGTTAGCGTAGCGGAAATAATATGCAAATGAAAATAAGTACAATGCTAACAATGATCGTTTACTTGGTATCCATCCAGATGAGTGACTAATCCAAGGATCCACACCGCAAGCACCACTTTCACTATCGAAAACATTCTTTCAGGTGGAGAAACCTTTACAACGGTGATCTTCCTCTTTACAGAATGAAGTAGAATGTGAGAGGAAGTAGAAAGCACTTTGCAGACGAGCAGCACTTCGACGCTGTACGGAACCGTATTGTTCACGTGCAAAAAGGTGCTCCTTTTATAGGTGAATAGGACAAACTCGCAATCTGTCCAACCCCGCACCAGTCGACTACCCCAAGGGCAGTCGACTGGTCTAGCATTAATTGCTAGCCAACGGCTAGTTTTTGGGGTATACCAGTCGACTGCCCCAAGGGCAGTCGACTGGTCCGAGGCCGAAAACTCTTTGTGAGTTTTAGCAGTCGACTGGCCCTGGGCCAGTCGACTGCCCTGCCTCTCAGCCTAGTTTCAGCCACTCCGGACCTTCTCCTTCACGTGTGCCTTCAGGTCTGCTCCCTTGTCTTGTCTCTTGATGTCCTCTTCCTCTGGCTATCGTCCCTCGGATGCGTACGCAAGCCTTCCCTTGGCTTGCCTCCATGCCACCCTTCACGTGTACCCTTGAAGTCCACTTCCCGGCTTGCCCTTGGAGCTCTCTGATAAGTGATATTTTATTGGTTATTTCAGATGCCAAAATCCATGTTTGACCCATGTTTTTTTGCTTAGTGTTGCATTTATTCTAGGTTCTAGAAATTACTGCTATTTTGGACATAATTGTAAATCTCGATCATTTGAATTATTTTTGCCACTAAATTTTTGATTTATTTTTTGTAGGCATGGAAGAATCATGGACCTAGGGCATGCTGGGTCAAACTTGAGTTGGAAGTGGACTCGGATCGAGTGATCAAGCTTCAGATTAATCTAGGCCGTCTGATTCAAAATTGGCTAGATCTAAGCCATCTGGAGACCTTTGAGGCGATCCGAGCTAGGGTTAAGAGTGATCAAGCACTCAGGTCAAGATCTGAGATTTTCATCCAAATCAGAGATCATTCAACCATTGGATCGAGCTCAGAGGGCTCTAGACTGTCCATTTAAAGATCAGGTTGATCTGGGCCATCCATTGCAAATCTGGAGGATCCGAGCTACTGGGAGGCAGATCCTGACCCTTGATCAACATCATCAAAGTTTGGTTCATATTGGAGAAGATCCGACTGTTGGATTCATCCAAAATGATCTCAGCCGTTAGATTCAAAGTATTTAATCAAATTCTCTGCGCAGGGCACAGTGTCGCGTCTTCTTCGCCGCAACGTCTCCTTCTTCGTTGTTCTTCATGTTCTTCAGCTAGTTTCTTAGTTCTAAGGGCGCGACCACTCGATTTCTTCATTGGATCAAGTTATAGATCTTCGGGAGGAAGTTTTCGTGAAGTTTCAAGCTACAATTCACCCAAGAACAGAGTTGATTGAGGGTTTCATCAACTCTGCCCTTCATTGATCGGATCTCGGTTTTGTTCCATCCTTCATCCAGCTGAGCTATCAGGAGGGGTTCTCTGGAGTGCTCAGATCATCTCCAAGCCATCATCGCAATCCAACATATCAAGATCGAGGAGATTGGATGGGAAATTGAGCTTGGAACAGAGTTGGGTTTGAGTCAGTCACGGTGACACATTTTTTAGAGATCTATTGAGCTTAGGGGTTCGAGACTCACCCTTGTGTGACGGCAAGGAGTTCTTGAGCTAAAGAAGAGATTGAGGATTAGTTTACTTAGTTAATTTCTGTTAATTAGCTGTAATTTTCATTTCTGCAACTGTATCAGTTTCTTAGCTTCATTTTCTGAATTGTTCTGTGTTTGTTAGTTTTCAATTCGGCATCTTAATTAGTTAGGTTTCTTGTTCAGTTAACAATCGAACTCAGATCAGTGATTCAAGCTTAGTTTCAATTCTGCATTTTCTATTCAATTTGCTTGCATCTCAGTTTGTCATCTTTTCGTATCAGTTGTAGCTGCGTATCAAGCCCTGTAGTTGCGTATCAGTCCTTTCTTTTGAGTTCCTAAACTGTTTATCAAGCTAGTTGTAGCTTTAACTTCTGAATTTACATTTTAGTTTGCTTCATTCACAAAGTTCTCGAAATTAATTTCTGCATTTGGTTTTTATTGATTCTTATCAGTTTTATTCCTGTAGAATTAAGCTTCATTTCTGTTATTCAGTTTTCTGCTACAAGTCTGAATAAAGTTTCTGAATTGGGGATTAGTGAGCATTAGTTCTCTAAGTTTCTTCTGTGAATTGGATGTGAATTTGCAACCTGATTTGTGAGTTTCAACACTTGGTTTCCCCTTAGATTTCTGTAATTGAATCTGCATTTCTGCATTCGAAAAGAATTGTTGCATTTTTACCCTTGTTTCCTGCATTTTCTGAATTCAGTTCTTCCTTCAGCTGTCTCTGAATTTCTCGGCCACAGTTTCTGAAGTTCTCAATTGATCCTTGTTTTTGCACCCAATTCGGGCTCTGAAATTCTGCATTTCATTCATGTTTATCTGCGCATCATTTCTGCATCCAGTTTTCTGAATTTCTACGCACAGCTCTGCCTTCCTGCATCTTATTTCTGCACTTGGTGTGCAGTTTATTGAGTAGTTAGCTGTTGTTGAATATTCCTCATTCACTCTTGCAAGTTTATTCACTGATAGCCTAGCCTTCCAGCTGATCCGATCAGTGTAGTTCTGAGCTGTCAGTGATAGATTTACCACTTAGTATCAGATTTCTATTTTGGCACATAGATTCTTTCACTCTTTGCATATCAAGTTTCCTTTTATTCATTGCTGCAGTTTGTGTCAATGAAGTTCTAGCATTCGAGTTCTGATTATAATTTGACTTTAGTTAGTCTTGCAATTCGGCTATTGCTGAACTTTCTCTGCATTGGGTTGTTTCCGAAAATTGTAGCTAGTTTGTGTTAATTTCGTAGCTAGCATTTGTTTTAAGCTTGATTGTTTCCGAAAATTGCCATCACTGCCTTTATTCATTTGCTTAGCATTGGGATTGCATTTCATACCAATTTTGTTCTTCAAGTTTGGCTACTTTGAATTGGTTGATTAATTTCCTATTAGCTGAGTTCATTAGTTGCATTTATTTTATTAGCTCATTTAGTTAAGTGTCTTTATTTTTATTTGTGTTTTTCATTTCTAATTGAAACCAAAACCCAGATTTTATTTGAAACCCAAAAAAATCAACGACACATAAACTCGAGCTCGAATCAAGCACCCTCAACTAGCCCTGGGAAAAATACGACCTGTGGCCCCTTTACTCCGTTTTCATTCTTTGATAGCAAAAAGGGTTTTCAGCTTTACACATATCTAAATATTGAGACCCACATTCGTGACACGTAGTTCGGGTTCATCACTCTCCTCCCTCGACTCTCGTCCCTCGGATATGTCCACCATGTGTGATTCTCCAAGTCCTGCAAACTCAATCACACACATCAAATACAACATAACACTCTAACCTTAAACATATTCAACCACGCAAATCAAAACCATGACCTTCCAATCATTTAAGGGTCGATTGCCTCAACAAGTCCAACTAGAGTGAAGGAACTTAGAGTTTCCCTAGAGCGGTTTACCTCGGGTTCCAAGCATCTTGACATAATTCTTGAAAAATAGAAAGTCATTCTCAACCGATCGGGACTTGGCTACAGAACCATCTCATGATATAGATCTTATTATTCTATGTTGAACCATACTAGCACCCAAGTCCAAGCATAGGTCCCTAAGCTAAGCTTAACTAATCATACACGACCAAATCACTATTGGATCCCCAAGGACAAAATTCATATCCTAAATAGACCATATCGAGGCTTTAGTCTAGGGGGAGCAAATAGAAAAATAATTTTTATAATTAGATGATTTCATTATATGTTTTTCTTATTTATTGATTGATGATTGTGTTAGGATGTATACTAAAAGCCTTGCCTTTTCTGTATGTACATCTATATTTTGAAAGAGAATCACAAGATCACTGTTGCATGTTTATATTAGTATGTGAATAACTGTCTGATACTTTGCACTATAGATAACATGATGTGTGGTGACACATAGATGATCATGTTATTAGTCCCTTGCAAAGTATAAGTAGAGGCTCACAACCGAGATGGAGTTGGACAAACCATCGGCATGGTTGTAGTGTAATTAGGTGTGGTTTATCTTGACCATAGAATTACACTAGTCCACTTTGTGTGCATTAAGCAACACCAACATAGAGGTGATGTAATTTATACTGACTTTATAATTGGATCGTACATCAGTTTATTATAGAGTACATGCTCTGAATCCCGATATAATAACGGTCACATGTACTTAGTAGTTATTTCTTTGATTTATCAATGGGCGAGATTTATTCTGCAAAATCAATAGGCCCGGTATGTTGGGAAATAATATTATTTACATGATGTGTCATTGATTATAGATAGAATCTGTGTCCAGGTGAGTCGGGATGATGATGCCCCCTTGATGAGCTCATAAGGTTCATCATGTTAAATTCTGCAAGTGGACTTAGTCCAACATGATGATAAGGATGAGTGATACTAGTCAAGGAGTTAGAGGTTAATTAATTAATATTGTCAGTAATTTAAATTAATCAACGGGCATTCGATATCGTAAACATAGGGAGATGTTTGTACTCATAATAGGTGGAGCCCATATGTAAATATGGGGGTTGGTGAGGTAGTTCAATGGAGAACCTTTAGTGGAATGATTCTTCATTAATGGATAGGGTTTGGATCCATTAGCAGGCCAACACCCAACTCCTCCTCATGGTCCCTATTGTAGCCCTATATAAACCCCATGGTGGCATGAAACCAAGGATTCAATTCAACACAAGAAAACCCTAAGTTTCTCCTCTCCTCTCCTCCTCTCTCTCTCCCTCTCTCGTTTGAGCAATCGGCGCCAACTTCTGGCTTAGTGAACGCAACTTGTTCAAGCTGATTTTTCCAACTTGTTCAGGCTTGGAGGTACAAGCTTACACGCAACGTGTTCAAGTTTGGAGAAATACAAGTTGCTCACACAACTTGTTCAGGCTTGGAGGTTCAAGCATGCACGCAACTTGTTCAAGCTTGGAGGAATACAAGTTGCTCACGCAACTTGTTTAGGCTTGGAGGTTCAAGCTTGCACTCAACTTGTTCAAGCTTGGAGGAATACAAGTTGCTCACGCAACTTGTTCAGGCTTGGAGAAATTGTGCAGTTTCTGTGGAGAACGTAACCTTGCACACGCAACTCTCCAAGGGACTTGGAGCAACTCAAGTTGCGTGAAGCGAGGAGAAGTCTGGACATCAACTCACAGCTCGGGTGTCAGTGGTGGAGGAAAGGAGTTGTAGGGTTTGTGTTTGGATTTTTTTCTTCCTTGGAGTGGTCGATGGCAACCCTAAAGGTTAGGGCTTGGTTGGCGCAAGGTGAAGGGATTGACTTGGTGACCACAGTTCTTGGTAGATCGTCACTCACACGACGTTCAAGAGGGGAGGATCATACAATAGAAGATCGTGAGGTAAAGGGAAGGTATAACCTCTTCCTTGGCTCTTTGATCTTATCATTTTATGTGGTATTAATTAATAATCATGATTTTAATTATTTGTTAATTAATGTTGATAATTAATTATTTTGGACCCCGATAATAAACACAAAAATCAGCGATCAGCTCGTTGTCTTTTCCGCGACCAATTGGTTAGGCGAGTTACAAGGCTTGAACTTTAAGTTTGGCTAAATTGTAACTCGGATCGATTGATACGACGACGAGACGGTCATTTGGGAGATAAGTCTCCTTTCGGATTAATTTTTTAATCCGTGGACATAGAGAGGTCTCTCAAGGACGACCAGGTATTCGCTTAGGAAACCCACCAAGCCATACCCAACAGATTGTTTATTTATTTTATCTACAAAATTGCCATGTTTAGGAATAGAAATGGTTAGATAAGGACCCGAACTTGACTAAAACTTGGACAACGTAGTATTAGAGTGGGGCAAGATGATAGTACGTTAGGGAAGCCTGTCTAAGGAGTCAGGTAGGGTAGGACATACCCTATTTGGTCTTTTTAGCTCGGTGGAACTAACCAAAGCTACCTCGCCACATCCTCGACTAGTTTGGCCAAGGTTTCTAAAAGCGTAACTTGAAAATAAAATTTTTTAAAAGTCTTTGTCTAGGAAAGGGTCATTGCTCCGATAACCAAGAAGATCCCTGTGCCTCGCCAAGACCTAGAAGTAGCTTATTGAAACTTATTTTCAATTTACTAGTTAAACATGAATCTAACTTAAGGTTCAATTAAATCATAGTTTCTAATTTAAAATTCAATGATAAAATTTGATTCATCTCACAAAATAGATAAGGGTACCCTGTTTTGTCTTATAGAAACGAGTGAGATGCTTAGGACCTGAAAATATTACTGCAACCTCACAAATCTAATCAATTTCACCTTTAATTTATTAAACATATTTTAAAATGTTATCCTTATTAAAACTCTAACTTAAAATAGTTATCTCAAAATTCAAACATATTTTTTTTTCAAATTTAAACTTAAAATAATTTTTCAAAAATTTAAACATAACTTAAAATTCAAACTTAATTTTTCCAAATTTAATCATAAATTAATTTTTCAAAAATTTAAACTTAACTTAAAATTCATACTTAATTTTTCCAAATTTAAACTTAAATTAATTTTTCAAAAATTTAAACTTAACTCAAAATTCAAACTTAATTTTTCCAAATTTAATCATAAATTAATTTTTCAAAAATTTAAACTTAACTTAAAATCAAACTTAATTTTTCCAAATTTAAACTTAAATTAATTTTTTAAAAACTTAAACTTAACTCAAAATTCATACTTAATTTATGAAAATTTAAACGTAAATTAATTTTCAAAAATTTAAACTAAACCCAAATTTCAAACTTAATTTTTCAAAATTTAAACTTAAATTAATTATTCAAAAATTTAAACTTAACTTAAAATTCAAACTTAATTTTTCTAAATTTAAACTTGAATTAATTCTTTCAAATTTTAAACTTAACTCAAAATTCAAACTTAATTTATCCAAATTTAAGCTTAAATTAATTTTTCTTAGGGCTTCAAATTAAATAAACTAACGATAGAAAATATGTTCATCAATTTAAATATGCAAAAGAATTAATTATGAAATTTGGAATGAAAAATTCTAATGACATTAACACCCCTATGGAAACTAATATTAAAATAGATAGTGACCTAAAAGGAAAACCTATGGACTATTGTGTTTCTAGACTAACCTTAATTGCAGAACTAGAAAAGCAGCTGGCTGGATTGGGGGCGCCTGAGAGGACTCAGGCGCTCGAGAGGTCTCGGGCGCCACAGATGGTTTTGCTGAACATTGGAGAAGCTGAGTTGGCGGCTGCTAATTGGACATCAGCACTCAGGCGCTCCATTGCAATTAGGCACCCGAGAGTGGATAAGATTTGGCCAAGTCAGAGGATAAAGACGAGGCTGAATCTCTGACGTGGAGGGTGCCCCCATGCACAATCAGGCGCCTAAGTAACAATATATATGGGGTTTCATCCCGTTGGATCAACACATCAATTCAAGCACTCAGAATCACTGAGATTGAGTTTCCATGCTCAAGTTCTCCGTACAAAAGAAGTCTGAGATTGACGACACGCCGCTTCTACAACAAAAATGATTTCTTCTTCCTTTAGCAAGTGTCATCGGTATAACATTTCAGTTTTATTTTTGTACTTAATTTTCATATTTGTAACTTATTTTTTATGGATTATAGATTTGCCCAACAAGAATGGTCAAGGACTGTGGGCCTTGGAGTAGGAGTTGTCATAGACTCAGAAACAAGTAAAACAAAGCATGTTAGCATTGTTTTAACTTGCTACTTTTCTTATTTCCACTGCATTTACTCTCGATTGATATCCAAAAAATTTGATAATCGATATTCACCTCCCTCTATTGATCACATCGATCCCACAATTATACTTGAACATGTAGTGTCAAAATCTAATCTAGCTGACAACTTTACAAAACCACTACCTGAGTTTGAATTTAGTACACTAAGAAGGCAACAAGATGTGCTCAGTAGAATAGATTTTTATTTTTTTTCTTCATTTCAAAAACCATACTTTGCAAATTATAACAGTTTTTTTCAAAAATATTTATAGCTTTCAAAACTCTCTTTTCAAAAATCTAAGTCATATTTTTTTCGGTACTTAGTTTTTCAAACTTACCCCCTTAAAACTAGGGATTTTCTTTGTTATTGTCTTAGTTTAGGCTTAACTCCTAGTATTCATGCTCCTATAGATTTAAAAGCCAGCATCTCATAAGCACATTAGGATTACTTTCCTTGACAACTTGAAAAGGGTTGAGATGCTTAGGACTATGTCTTGAACATAAGATGCTATAAGTCAGTGCATCAACACAAGTTTGGGGCAATAAATACAAATGAATAGCAATCAAGTTAAGTAATCTTGCTTAGTAAATCTAACTTGATTATATCACTTAACTTGACTAACCCAAGTGAAAATTACTATTTCATAACAGTTAGTAAGTATCAAAAGAGTTAGATATGTGCCTAAGGAAATTAAATATTTGAGTTATTTTCAAAATTTGGTTGTTTACCTTAATCATGCTTGAACTCAAATGGGTATCTAAAGTATGTTCCTTAATTTGACCTAGACCTACTTTAATTACCATTTGTGATTCTAAACTTAACAGTTTTTATTTATCTTTTGTGTTTTACTTAGAAATCATTTTCTCCACTTTCACTCAAAATATTTTTGAAAATTTTTCTTGGTTTTTAATATTTTTAAAAAATCTTTAAATTGTTTTTTTAATAATTTTTGTCCAGGCTCTGATACCTAAAATATTTTTTTTTCCTTAGACAATGGACTTGAACACCACTTTTTAAAAAATTATCTCTTTTTGGATCATTTTTGATAAAAGACATTTGTACTAAGCAAATTTCATTGTGTTTTTTTTTCTTTATTGAATGTTCATATTTTCAAAAACTTTAGGGGGAGAGTAATACATTAAGTGGAAGCTTTGAATCTTTAATTTTTTCTACAAGTTATTAGCATCCTGAAATCTGTTAACTTAACCTTTTGAAGTATATTACATGTTTTTTGTTCACTTTGAAAATTGTCAACTTTTGAACTGCTTTGAAACATATTAGCATTTGAACTATGAAATTTGTCTATTTAACTTAACTTTTGAATTGTGTTGCAATAAATCAAAAAGGGAAAGATTGTTAGTGCCAGAAGAACCTGATCGAATCTTATTTTGATATTGGCAAAGGGTTTAATAAGGTAACATAAGTGTGCAGGAATGTCCTAGTGAATCTAGGCACTATGTTTTGATTTGCAGGATTGAGCAAGAAGTCCTGGTCAAGGACTGAGAACCGATAACTTGGAGAGTGATGTTGGGCATGAAGACCTGACCAGGGGTTGTGTAGGATCGTTGTCGGTCAATAGAGGGGGGTGAATATCGACTGGAACGATTGCCAAAATTTAGTAGGAAAACTTTGTCTTTCTATCAGGTTAGTATGCAACGGAAAATAAAATAAAAGAAAGACAACAGAATACGTGGGATTTACTTGGTTCCCAACCCCCCATGGTCAGTACATCCAAGGCTTAAGCACTCAACATGAGTCCATTAGTGGTCTCCTTTTTGGACTTTTTGGAGGCGGAGAAACCCGTCTTACAGTATGAATTACAAACAAAGAATAAATAAATACAATTCATAAATAAAAAGCAAACCAAAAAACTCGACTAACTTTGGAAGTCTGAAGTGTCGCACACTTCCTCCTGGAGCCTCCTTGGTCACAGAGCTTAGACTTGAGCGCATATGCTTCACACAAGATGATTTAGCGGATGTGAAAGTTGATGTTCTGAATTAAGGGGTCGAACCCCTTTATATAGTGAGTTCTCGGGCCCTTGAGGGCTCTTGGGTGCCTGCCACGTGTGGTTAAACTTCCTTCCGTAGCAACGAAGTCGGCATGGATAAAATCTGGCCTTCCCAGGTATCTGGGAAGCTCCCAGGTGCCTGGGAATGGCTCTTGGGCGCCTGATTCAAGTTAGGCACAAAGGAAGGCCTCTTCCCAAGTCCTTTTTCCTACGTTTGCTCTCCTATCTTGCCTCTAACTCCAGGTACCTACAAGACAACAAACACAGGACAATAACACAAACAATTTTAGCCTTACTATATTGGTTCTGACTTTGGATTTGACCCGAAACCCTAGGTCGAACCGACGCCTAAGGTTCCCTTTCCCGGGGAACGCGTCCTCACCTACTCCACCATGGAGAAGTTATCTTTTGCCAACCAAGACCTCCGGTTGGACTTTCACTCAGCCTACGAGAACCTGAATCTCGAGATGCCCGACCTCGACCCATCTTTACTTCTGTCCACAATCCTCGCTCGGCAAAGACTCCGTTGCCCAATCCTTGACCAGGACTTAGTGCTCAGTCCACTGGACCAAGACTTCATGCCCAGCTTCACTCACCAAGTCTTAGTCCACCTAGTTTCACTCACTAGGACCCAGCTTCACTCACCATGATTTAGTCTACCTAGCTTCACTCACTAGGATTTAGTTCACCTAGCTTCACTCACTAGGATTTCTTTCACCTAGCTTCCCTTGCTATGACCCAGATTCACTCACTAGGATTTAGTCTACATAGCTTCACTCACTAGGATTTCTTCCACCTAGCATCCCTTGCTAGTCATCATGATCCTGACTATACTTCTTCCAATCTATAGATAAGTATAATCCCAAACCTCAAGTCCGGTTTGGTTTTATCCCTTGGTCAAACTTACCAACCCTGGGTTCTATTCACTCTGCCAAATATAAGATCATGATTGGCTAACCCTTTGTCAACCTGATCAAAATTGGGTTTACCCTACCAAACATAAGGTCTTGTTTGGAACCCTTGATCACTTCGTCCACTCTTAATATATTGTCTAACATATGTAATGTCACTAACATTAGTATATTGTCAAACATCGAAACACTAGAGGATGACTGTTCATCATTGATGCATTTTGCACCAACAATCTCCCCCTTTTTGATGTTTGACAATAATCTTAAGTTAAGTTAGGTCTATGGGTTCTAGGTTTAACACTTGGGAGAAATTGAAAAGAAATCTAACTTAAGCCTCTCTCCGCCTTTGTCACACATCGAAAGGAAATAACAAAAGGGAAAAGTTTGTACCAACAATTAGATTTTTTAAAAAAATTAACTTAAGCCTTTCTTCCCCTTTTAAGATAATATCTCTCCTCGTTTTGAAAATACTTAAGATATATATATTGAAACATGATTTTGAAAACTCTTCCCCTTTTTTTTAAAGAAAAACTAAGTACATGTTCTAGAAAGTATTCTAAAAGGCACTAAGTACTCTAATTAATATTGCACCAACAATATGTGAATATTTTGTTTATTTTTTTTTAAAGAATTGAACTTCCCTAAGTCTTGACACAATCCTAGGAATCTTGTTGACCACAAGAAAATTCCTATGTGTCTTAGGGATTTTCCAAAAATGAATATTTTCAATGGAATCTAGTTTTGACAAATCATAATTTTCTTGATTTGGTTTCTTTTCTATTCTTACGCAATCCTAGGAAATCTTGTTAACTACAAGGAATATTTTCTTAAGTGTCTTGGAACATTTTCCAAACTCAAGATAATGATTCAAAGATTTTCAAAAGTATTTAACAGAAAAAAAGATTTTCGAAATAAGTTTTAAAAAATGATAATATAATATTTTCAAAAGTATTTAAAAAAGATAGTGGCTTTTTTGAAAATATAATATTTTTGAATTTTTGATAATTATTTTAATTTGAATCTCCCCTAAACTGACACTGTCCTAGGAAGCTTATTGACCACAAGTTGATCTTCTTCTGAATCGTAGGGTTTGATTCAAACGAAAAGAGTTTAAAAAATATTAAGAAGTATATTGAAATAATCAAGAATAATTTATTAATTTCCTTTGACTTGGACTCCCCTTAAATCTGACACAATCTTAGGAATTCTTGTAGATCATTAAGAAATCTTCCTATGTGTCTTAGGAGTTTTATCCAAATCAAAAGAGCAAATAAAACAATTTTTGAAGAGTATTTTTGAAAGAATGACAGTTTTCAAGAAAATAATTTTTGAAAAATACTTTTCAAAATGCATTTTAAAATGATAATAATTTTTAAAGCACAACCATTTTGAAAGATATGAATTTTTGAAAAGAATAATTTTTGAAAAATAGTTTTCTAAAAATAAGAATCCGTAAAAATACAGACTCCCCCTAAACCTGACACATTCTGACTACCCTTGTTAACTACAAGGACCTCTACCTAAGTGTCTTAAGGGTCTTTAGTGTTGACCTAAAAGGTTTTGTGTCTATGTGTAGGTCAAATAATTTTTGAAAAGGTATATAATTTTTAAAATATATATTGATAGCTAAGCACCCAATCAAGCATGAAATTCATTAAAACATTATTATGTTTAATAATTATTTTGAAAATAGATTTTTAAGAACATATCCTAAAGATTTTGAAAATATTTTGATAAACATTTGTCAATTAATTAGTCTTTAACATCTCACCCATTCTAAGTATCGCAATATAAGCAAGCACGATTGCCTTATAGGTGTTTGTGAGATGCTTGAATAATTTTTTTTCAATTTTAATTTTATAGATTGCTTGACCTTGAGTTAGATTCAAGTTTAATCAATTTGTAGCTTAAAAGTGATTTTCAATAATCGACTTCTAGGTCCTGGCGAGGCACAGAGGTCTTCTTCGGTCGTAGCCTTATTGGATCATCAACCCTTTCCTTAGACAAAGCTTTTTAAGGAAATAATACTTTTAATTTACTCTTTGAAAAACTCTGGTCTAACTAGTCTAGTATGTGGCAAGGTAGCTTCGGCTAGTTCCACTTAGCTAAGTCGACCAGGTCGGGTACTCCTTGCCCTTCTTGACTTCCTAGACCAAGCTTCCCTAACGTACTATCATCTCGCCGCACCCTGGTACTAGATTAGGCAAGTATTAACCGATCTTTTGTTGGTGCCAAAATTACCAGATCGAACCTGGTTTTTGATAATGGCAAAGGGTTCAAAGTTAAGGTTAAGGTGTTATCTAATCAAACTATTAAGTGTGCAGGAAAGTCCTAGGTATGCTAGGCACGAAGTCTTGACCTGCAGGGTTGAGCAATAAGTCTTGGTCGTGGACTGGGTACTGAAGTCCTGATCTAGAAGATCGGACAGAAGCCATAGTCGGGCGGGAGCTGCGGACAGAAGTAGAGACGGGTCGACGAATGGAAATCTTGAGATCTGGCTGTCTCGGAGGCTGAGCAAAAGTCCAACCGGAGGAGCCGGTTGGCAAAAGGTAACTTCTCCAGAGTGGAGTATGTGAGGACACATTCCCCGGAAGAGGGAATAGTAGGCGTGAGTTCGACCTAGGGTTCCATTTGGAAACCCGAAGTCAGAACCAAGAAAGCGCAGGCTGTTATTTACACTTGATTTTATTATTACTACTGTTCTGGAACTAACCCTGGTTGTAGGAGCAAGAGGTTTAAGTTTCTGCATCCCAGGCGCCTGAGAGGGCTCAGGTGCTCGAGAACACAGGCGCCTGTGTTGATACAGGCGCCCAGAGGGGGTTTCTTCTTGTGGCTATGATGCTGAGCTGGCAGGTTGCCAAGTCAGTATGTGAGCTGCCCGTGAGTAGTCAGGTGCCCTAGACATCCTAGGCGCCCTGGATGGGGTATAGACGTTGGCCGAGTGTGCGGATAAGCTTGCGCCCAAATCGGCTAACGTGGACGGCGGCCCATGGCAACATAGGCGCCGTAGACGCTAGTATAAAAGGGGGTTCACCCCTGCTTCCATAGAAGACTTCTCTCAACTCAAACATTCAAACGCTCAGTTCATTTCCTCCATGCTTGAGTCCCAAGCATCAACAACTCTCAAGATCGATGACCTGCTGCTCCATTCTTCAGATTTCTTTCCGGTCATCGGTATAATTTCAAGTTGCTTTCAATTTTGTATTCGTAAATTAAAATGTAATACCTTTTTCGATATATAGAATTGCCCAACGAAAATGGTCAAGGGTCGTGGGCCTTGGAGTAGGAGCCATTATAGACTCTGAACCAAGTAAATACAAAAGGAGTTAGCATTTTGTATTTTCCACTGCGCATTGCTCTTACGTATCCGAATTTATTTTTAACGATATTCACCCCCCCTCTATCGATTCTAAATGATCCCATAAGTGGTATCAGAGCGGGTGGCTCAAATTTGGTGCAACCAACAATTGAGCAATTTTTGGATCCTTTTTTCTTTTCGTTCGTAAAATTTTTATTGTTCTTGAATTTCTCATTATTCGAGGTTGGTGCAACACCACTCAATTTTTGTTTCTCTTTCATATCGCACTGCTAATCCATGACTCAGTCTTGGAACAAAGTTTTTTTTGTTTTTTTTTCAGATTAAAAATTTCTATAGCCATGCAAGAAGGTTACAGCACCGCGAGACCACCATTTTTCTCAGGAGAAGATTTCTCCTACTGGAAGAGCAGGATGGAGGTCCACCTGAAAACTCAGGTGGACATGTGGATCATCATCAAGTCCGGATTGGAGATCCCTAAAAATGCACAAGGTGAAGTGCAAGGATACTCAGAGTGGGATGCTCCACTCAAGAAGAAGATTGAAGCAGACGCAAAAGCCACGCAGACGCTTCAATGTGGCTTAACCAAGGAAGAGCTCAACCGCGTCGACCCCTTCAGCAGCTCAAAGGAGCTTTGGAACAAGGTGATCGAGCTGCATGAGAGTATGTCAGATACGAGATCAGCAAACGCGATCTACTACTCAACAAGTTGTACACCATCAAGATGCAGGATGGGGAAACAGCAGCGTACAGTTCCACATAAGGATCCAAGAGCTGATGGACGGACTATACACTATAGGTCATAAGGTAGAAAACCGTGACCTAATAAGGTACTCCTTGAACACGTTCCTATGGAACTCATTGTGGGCATCTATGGTAGATGCTTACAAGGTTTCTAGCAACCTTTCAGATATAAAACTAGATGAATTATTTTCCGAATTAGAGTTACATGAACAAACTAATACTGCACAGGTCGAGAGAAGTATGGCATTATTTGCTGGTAAAACTTAAGGAAAACCAAAAATGAAAAAATTACAATCGATACACGAGTCAGATTCTGATTCAGAATCTGATGATGACGGAATCGATCATTCAGAACTGGTTCGGATGGCTCACAATTACTACAAGTTGCTGAAGAAACAAAAGCAAAAGAAGAAGACTGCAACAAAGAAGGACGATCTAGCTGAACCTTCCACAAGCCAAAAAACGAAGAACGACGTAACCTGTTACGGGTGTGTAACGCTCGTAAAATCCTCTCAATTTTTTTCTTTAAAATATAGATCATGCCCATATGGACTCTTGAGTAACATATGAAATCTAGCATGAACCTTAGCATGTTATCTTATATGCATTAAAAGAATAATGGGCCTTACATGGGCCCTTCTAGTATCGTGACTATTAGTGGACCTTAGGTAGAATTAGTAACATGAATAGAAATGGGCTCCAATTAGGAATATTAGCATAACTCTTAGTGGGCTCTTATGTGGGCCTTACCAAAAAAATAAGAGTAAATGCAATAAAAAGAAGTGCATGCACCAAGGATTGAACCTTGGACCTAGAATAGAGGCAAAGCCTCATCATGCATGTACTAACCAATTCACCTAGCAAGGGAGTGCTAGTGGAAAAGGAAGAAGATTTTAGTTAAGGCTAAGGAAAGTGAAGAGTCACCATGAGAGGAGGCACCATGCCCCTTCACTTGCCCGTCATTTAGTATAAAAAGATTGGATGAGAAGTGAAGAGGCTTAAGTTACTTTTCATCCACCAAGGCTCTTCCTCTTCTATCTTCTTCCTCCTCCTTTCCTCCTCCTTGCCGTGAGCCACAAGGGAACCTTCCCTTTGGAAAACTTCACAAGAAGACTCCCTCTTGAAGATCTAAGTTTTTCTACAAGGCTACAAGGGCAAGGGGTGTTCTAAAGTCAAGAAGGTTTTCATTTTCCTCTCGATTCAAGGTTTATAACCAAGATAAAAAGATGTAAGACTCCCTCACCTGTGGTATAATAGTTTTTATGTAGTCTATCATGACTTAAGTTTTTGTTTGGGATCTTTATTGAGAAAACTATGGATTTAGGGTTTTCTAGGGTTTCGACCAAAGCATGTTTTGGGGTTTGGGATGATGTTAAGACCTCACTTATATTTCCTAATGCTTTCTCATGATATAGTAAGAATGGATTGTGAGTTGTGGAATTTTTGAAGCACCAAAAAGCCCTTAGTAACTTTCGGCCACCCTCCCCTTTCCATGGTTAGGATTAGATCTAACCCTCCAAGCATGTTTATTATGTTTCCCTATGATACAATGGATGTTAATTGTGATTATATGAATTATACATGCCCTTATGATCCCTCTAGGGTTTCGGCCAAGACTCAATTTAGGGCTAGGAATTAGGGTTAGCTCCAATCATGTGTTCTAATGGCTTCCTATGGCATTGTATGTATTGTATGGGTTTTACTTTACTTATGATACATCACATGTTGCTTGAATAATGGGATCTCCCTTCTTCCAACATTTGGCCAAGCACCTCAACTAGGGTTTGGGTTGGGTTAGGGTTTCAAGAATACTTGTTTATGGTTTATTATGATGTAGATATATGTTCAAGCACGTTGTATGAATTTTATTATGCTTAAACCCTAACTTTATGTATCATGCATCATGATCTTGTATGCTTATATTATGTGTCATGTTTTAGTAGATTTTATTCTTGAATGTTCTAAACCATATACCATGAACACATGTGTTGTGAAGTAGGCCTCATGTTTAGGTAGAATATGCATGTATTATGTTAAATGCCTTAAACAAATGTATTATGATAGATATATGGTTATGTAGACCTATGCATGTTTTATGTTGAACGTCATGAACCTATGTAGTATGTATCATGTTCATATGGATCCTACCCATGCATGCTTTATGATAGATACATGATCATGTAGGCTATGTGATATGTACCATGTATGTAATGCATGCTTACCTTATGTACCATGATCATGCAAGCTTAATGAAATAAAATGATGTTTATACCCTAATGAATAATTATGTATGTATATCATGCCTTATGAATGAAGATGATGTTCATGCCTTTAAGGCATAATGATGTTATGCATTAACTATGAATGATGAAAAGCTAAGTATGCTTTATACCATGCTTCATGTATTAAGATCACGATTATGTTTTCAATTGTGCTATGAATGTTCTATGAATGTATGAATGATGAAGCATGTGAAGCTATTTTACTTTATGAATGAGCTTGTACCGGACCGAAGTAAGGGTCCAAGAGATGGGCCCCTTATGAAAGCCTCGGTTCTGGACTACCATAGCTGTCCACGGTTCTGGAACTACGACAGCTGTCCAACAGGGATGGGCTCCTTATGTCAGCCTCGGTTCTGGGACTACCGTAGCTGTCCCTACCCTAGCAGGTCGAGATTAGTTACCTCGCATTTACTTAGGGATGCGCACATATGATGTATATATGTCGTACAAGCCGGCCCCCCCCCCCCCATGATGTTATGATTATGTTTAAGTATTTATAAGTATGATTTTCAAATAAGCATCTTTATGTTATGTGCATTTAACTCATGCATTCATTCATGTTATGCATCTATGTCACGTCAAGTATGTCATATGCTTATGTTTATGTCAAGAATTATGTGATGTCAAGTATGTTATATGCTTATGTTTATGTCAAGAATTATGTCATGTCAAGTATGTTATATGCTTATGTTTATGTCAAGAATTATGCCATGTCAAGTATGTTCATATGCTTATGTTTATGTCAAGAATTATGTCATGTCAAGTATGTTCATATGCTTATGTTTCATGTCAAGATCTTCTCCATGTTAAATATTTTATATGCTTATATTTTATGTCAAGTACTTCTTATGCCATGAACTCTATGCACCTTCATTTCATGTTAAGCACTTCTATATGATTGTTTTATGTTACACTCTCCATGTTATGTCTTTCTATTGACTATATGTGATGTATGACTTTAGTGAGTAGGAATGAGTTTTACTAAGCCTATGTGCTTATAGTTTTACTTCTTATACCGCAGATCAAGCAAGAGGATACTGAGCTAAGGGAAGCAGCAGGAGGGCAAGTGTGTGTGTGTGGCAGTGACTTGGCAAAGAAAAAAAGGAAAAGACCCCATTACTCCCATTTGTCACATGTCTTATGTTTTGCATTGTCACTCTAGTTTCATGCTACACTTTATGATGTTTTCTTTCTAAAGAACAACTTATGTTGATTTATATGATGTCACATGCTATATCTCACATGCTATGTCTCACGTGATATGTTTATTTCTTTTATGATTATGAAAATGCTATGTTACCAAGTAACTATATTTAGAAATGATAGCTAAGATATGTCAATATGAGTTGCATGTTTTAAACGCATAAGTAGGAAGTTTTAAATTATTCCGCTACATTAAGATCCCCATATGTATGTATGTATGTTAGCTTAACGCCACCTTCCGCCTACATCGTAGGGCGGGAAGGGCGGACGTTACAGGTTGGCATTAGAGCCAGTTTGTCATCTCACTACACACACATCAAGCCTTCTTCCTACAGCTTCCAAGTAAGTACCTCTATGCATTCCTTACTTTCCTTTATGATTCTAGCATATGCAAGTATGAATGATACCTTATGATATGTAAATATGAGATGTAAATATGAACGATACCTTACCTTACTTTATGATATCGAATACTTTAGAGTTGGATATGCGGATAGGAATAACAATCACTTATATTAGCCTTACTAGTCCTTTACGAAGAAATGCATGTCTAGAAGACAGAGTAACATGTGTAATGGGTAAAGTCACTTCGGATGTCCGTATAAATAATAAGCATAATGATAGAGAGAGTTAGAAAATGATGAGAAAGAGCAAAGAGAATAAAGAAGGAGTAGAAGAGTGAGATAGAGATTAAATAAAGCAGAAGAAGTATGACAGAAAATAATGAGATTGGTGATGTAATAGTAGAGCTAGTAAGAAAAGAAGTAGTATTAAGAAAAGAAAAAAAAACTAATAATAGAAGAGATGTATAATTCAGGTAAAGATTAAATAGAAGAACATAAAGAAGTATAGAGAATATGATTAATCATTGTGAAGTACGTAGATTGAGAATGATAAGAGTGAAATATGATGTAAAGCTCAGTAGAGTATGAGAAGGAAAGGTAGGAAGTGGTTTATAAAAAAAAAGGGTGTTATAGAAGTAGAGTTAATAGCAGTAGTAGAATAGAGAAGTAGGAATAGGAGAATCATCGCTAACATAGAAGTAGAGTTGCTGGCCAAAGAAGGATCGAAACCCTGACCGCTCATTAAGAGAGAAGAGTCTCAATCAGAAGCTGTAACCGGTAGTTAATTTAGTTTTGGTTCAATTAATTTAAATTAGACTCAAGTTTAGTTTAATGAGATTAGGTTGGTCCAATCGGTTTTGGTTCAAACCATTAGTTGGTTTAACCAAACCAGTTTGATCAAATAATCCGAACTAAACTAACTGATTTGATCTCAATGTTGAACCGTAACTTAAATAGGCTTAAGTGAAGTAACCATAGTAAGATATACAAATCGATCAGACCAGTAGCATAAGTAATTGTAACTACTAAAGTAAAGGGAACTTATTGTTTTTGGGTGCTTCTTTCTGTGCATATACTTGTGAATTGAAAAAAAAAAGAAAACTAGTTTTGTTACTGGTTTTTGTCAGTTTTGTACTGACTATGTCATTTTTTAATTCCAGATGTCGCATGAGATGTGCACCACAATTCGTTGCTATGAGCGATGTTGTGAGCTAATGGAGCAGATAGAAGAAGTTGACTATAGTCCGATTCTTGGAATCCAAGGCAATATAGGAAAATTGGATCGACTATTTTTGAAACTCGAGCAGGAAGAGTTCCCAATCGTGGATGACTATAGAATTGGAGCATTGATTCGTTCATTGCCAAAGCGTGCGAGAGAAGTTGCACATCAGATATGGGGGCATCATGAATGTCGTATCTCATATGCTGAGTTATGTAAGCAGCTACATCGCCATGAGTTCCCAGAGGATCTAGAAGATTCTGAGGAGGAAGATCCTAAAATATTCAAGGAAGATCCCAAAATGTTTGTGGAAGGTCTTGAAATGCCTGAGGAAAATCCTGAAATAGTTGAGGAAGATCCTGATATTGTAAAAATCGAGGAAGATCCTGAAATATTCGAGGGAGATCCCGAAATGTTCGAGGAAGATCCAGAAATGTTTGAGGAAAATCTTGAAATGCCTGAGGAAAATCTTGAAATAGTTGAGGAAGATCCTAATATTATAATGATGGAGGAAGATCCTGAAATATTAGAGGAAGATCCGATAGAATCTGTAGAAGATCCCGAGACTGGCCGATTAGAGATGAACGAGAGAGTGATAGCCACTGCAATAATATTTTTTATTATGAGAATGATGTCAACCTATCTAGTTCATTAAATTCTACTGTTTGTTGTACGAACTTATTAGTCCTATTAAATAAAGTTGTGCTATGTGTTAACTGACTTGACAAATGATTAGTTCATTTAATGGGATGTATATAATATAATTGATCAATGTTAATTAGACTAGATTTCGTAAACCAAGTCTAACATAGAGTATAAGATATGTGTGGATAGAGATCTCGAGAAAGTGAAAAAAAAGAGAGAAGAGATAAAAGATGATAAAGTGATGAGTAGAAAAATGACTAAGATTAGAAGATAATTGAGGGAGTAATTGGATTAATATTTTTATGGCTGGAGAAGTAAGTGTTGCTGAGAATAGAGCATCAATAATGACAACAAAGAAATGATCTGTGACATTAGTGGAAGATAACTGTGACATTAATTATAAGTTCGAGGACGAACTTTCACGAGATATGGGGGATTGTAACGCCCGTAAAATCCTCTTAATATTTTTCTTTAAAATATTGATCATTCCCATATGGACTTTTGAGTAACATATGAAATCTAGTATGAACCTTAACATGTTTTCTTATATGGATTAAAAACTAAGTAATAATAGGCCTTACATGGGCCCTTCTAGTATCATGACTATTAGTGGACCTTGGGTAGAATTAGTAACATGAATAGAAATGGGCTCCAATTAGGAATATTAGCATAACTCTTAGTGGGCTCTTATGTGGGCCTTACCCAAAAAATAAGAGTAAATGCAATAAAAAAAAGTACATGCACCAAGGATTGAATCTTGGACCTAGAATAGAGGCAAAGCCTCATCATGCATGTACTAACCAATTCACCTAGCAAGGGAGTGCTAGTGGAAAAGGAAGAAGATTTTAGTTAAGGCTAAGGGAAGTGAAGAGTCACCATGAGAGGAAGCACCATGCCCCTTCACCTACCCTTCATTTAGTATAAAAAGGTTGGATGAGAAGTGAAGAGGCTTAAGTTACTTTTCTTCCACCAAGGCTCTTCCTCTTCTATCTTCTTCCTCCTCCTTTCCTCCTCCTTGCCGTGAGCCACAAGGGAACCTTCCCTTTGGAAAACTTCACAAGAAGACTCCCTCTTGAAGATCTAAGTTTTTCTACAAGGCTACAAGGGCAAAGGGTGTTCTAAAGTCAAAAGGTTTTCATTTTCCTCTCGATTCAAGGTTTATAACCAAGATAAAAAGATATATGACTCCCTCACCTGTGGTATAATAGTTTTTATGTAGTCTATCATGACTTAAGTTTTTGTTTGGGATCTATGTTGAGAAAACTATGGATTTAGGGTTTTCTAGGATTTCGGCCAAAGCATGTTTTGGGGTTTGGGATGATGTTAAGACCTCACTTATACTTCCTAATGCTTTCTCATGATATAATAAGAATGGATTGTGAGTTGTGGAATTTTTGAAGCTCTAAAAAGCCCTTAGTAACTTTCGACCACCCTCCCCTTTCCATGGTTAGGATTAGATCTAACCCTCCAAGCATGTTTATTATGTTTCCCTATGATACAATGGATGTTAATTATGAATTATATGAATCATACATGCCCTTGTGATCCCTCTAGGGTTTCGGCCAAGACTCAATTTAGGGCTAGGAAATAGGGTTAGCTCCAATCATGTGTTATAATGGGTTCCTATGGCATTATATGTATTGTATGGGCTTTACTTTACTTATGGTACCTCACATGTTGCTTGAATAATAGGATCTCTCTTCTTCCAACTTTTGGCCAAGCACCTCAACTAGGGTTTGGGTTGGGTTAGGGTTTCAAGAATACTTGTTTATGGTTTATTATGATGTAGATATATGTGTTGGTGCAGGAAGCACCATATCGAACCTTGTTTTGATATTGGCAAAGGATTCAAAGTTAAGTGTTATTTGTGATCTAACGATGTTACTAAGTGTGCAGGAAACAAAGTCCTAATGAAGGGCTGCTAGGCACCTGGCGAAGGAATGCCAGGATACAAAGCCCTAGCGAAGGACTACTAAGCACCTGGCGAAGAACTGCCAGGATCCAAAGACCTAGTGAAGGACTGCTAGGCACCTGGCGAAGGACTACCAGGCACCTGGCGAAGGACTACCAGGATCCAAAGCCCTAGCGAAGGACTGCTAGGCACCTGGCGAAGGACTGCCAGGATCCAAAGACCTAGCGAAGGACTGCTAGCCACCAGGTGAAGGACAGCTTGGTACTGAAGACCTGACGAAGGACAGCTAGGCACCTGGCGAAGGACTGCAGGCAAAAGTCCAACCGGAGGAGCCGGTTGGCAACAGGTAAATTCTCCTGAGAGGAGTAGGTGAGGACGCGTTCCACGTTGAGGGAACAGTAGGCGTCGGTTCGACCTAGGGTTCCATTTTGGAGACCCAAAGTCAGAACCAAGACAGCTAAGGCTGTATAAAACTAACATATTATTGCTTTATGTTGTTTTGGACTAACCCTGGATGCAGGACCGAAGGAACGAGTGTCTGCAGCTTAGAGAGCCTCAAAGGAGTGAGGCAGCAGCTGAGTAGGGCGCCCGGAGTGTCCCGGGCGCCCCCAAGGTGAATACAAAACAGATGAAGCAAAAGAAGTGCTTCGGCAGCTCATGGGCGGGGCGCCCCCGTGCTCCAGGGCGCCCCCGTGCTCCCGGGCGCCCCCAGTGTCCAGGGCTCCCCGCACTCAAGCCAACGAAGAGGATAAGACGTATCCAGCCGAGAAGCCCGTTGAAGGAGTCAACCAGGGCGCCCCCAGCGTCCCGGGCGCCCCTAGTGTCAAACCTCAGCCCTATTCGAGTGGGATAGAGGCTGACCGAGACAAGCTCGGATCGGGTGACACGTGGGGGGGGGGGGGGGCGCCCCCAACGTCCAGGGCACCCCGAAGTGCTATAAATAGCACCCAACGCCAAGGCTTCTCAAAAATCAATTCTTCCAACGCTCCTACGCTCTTCTGCTCCCACGCTCTGCTCCGGAAACCTCCCAACTCGAGATACAAGCGCCGACGATGTCCCTCCGGTCCAAAAATACAATCTATACCGGACGTCGGTAACGAAGAGCTATTGTTAGGTTTACTGTACTACTTTTGAAATATCTCTCTGTAAACTATTTTGCGCACATATAGAATTGCCCGCAGTAAACGGTCAACGACCGTGGGCCTTGGAGTAGGAGCCGACCGCGACTCCGAACCAAGTAAAAGATCTTGTGTTCGCGTTTTGTGTTTATTTCTTCCGCTGCGTAATTTCTCTAACTCTAATCCCAACGATTTACGATATTCACCCCCCTCTATCGTTTCTCTCGATCCAACAATATGTTCAAGCATGTTGTATGAATTTTATTATGCCTAAACCCTAACATTATGTATCATGCATCATGATCTTGTATGCTTATGTTATGTGTCATGTTTTAGTAGATTTTATTCTTGAATGTTCTAAAGCATATACCTTGAACACATATGTTGTGAAGTAGGCCTCATGTTTAGGTAGAATTATGCATGTATTATGTTAAATGCCTTGAACATATGTATTATGATAGATATATGGTTATGTAGACCTATGCATATTTTATGTTGAACGTCATGAACCTATGTAGTATGTATCATATTCATATGGATCCTACCCATGCATGCTTTATGATAGATATCATTATCATGTAGGCTATGTGATATGTACCATGTATGTAATGCATGCTTACCTTATGTACCATGATCATGCAAGCTTAATGAACTAAAATGAAGTTTATGCCCTAATGCATAATTATGTATGTATATCATGCCTTATGAATGAAGATGATGTTCATGCCTTTAAGGCATAATGATGTTATGCATTAACTATGAATGATGAAAAGCTAAGTATGCTTTATACCATGCTTCATGTATTAAGATCATGTTTATGTCTTCAATTGTGCTATGAATGTTCTATGAATGTATGAATGATGAAGCATGTGAAGCTATTTTACTTTATGAATGGGCTTGTACTGGACCGAAGTAAGGGTCCAAGGGATGAGCTCCTTATGAAAGCCTCGGTTCTGGACTACCGTAGCTGTCCACAGTTCTGGGACTACCGTAGCTGTCCAACAGGGATGGGCTTCTTATGTCAGCCTCGGTTCTGGGACTACCATAGCTATCCCTACCCTAGTAGGTCGAGACTAACTATCTCTCATTTTTTAGGGATGCGCGCATATGATGTATGTATGTGGTACAAGTGGGGGCCCCCCCATGATGTTATGATTATGTTTAAGTATTTATAAGTATGATTTTCAAATAAGTATCTTTATATTATGTGCATTTAACTCATGCATTCATTCATGTTATGCATCTATGTCACGTCAAGTATGTCATATGCTTATGTTTATGTCAAGAATTATGCCATGTCAAGTATGTTATATGCTTATGTTTATGTCAAGAATTATGTCATGTCAAGAATGTTATATGCTTATGTTTATGTCAAGAATTATGCCATGTCAAGTATGTTCATATACTTACGTTTATGTCAAGAATTATGTCATGTCAAGAATGTTTATATGCTTATGTTTCATGTCAAGAACTTCCCCATGTTAAATATTTTATATGCTTATATTTTATGTCAAGTACTTCTTATGCCATGAACTCTATGCACCTTCATTTCATGTTAAGCACTTCTATATGATTGTTTTATGTTACACTCTCCATGTTATGTCTTTCTATTGACTATATGTGATGTATGGTTTTAGTTAGTAGGAAAGAGTTTTACTAAGCCTATGTGCTTATAGTTTTACTTCTTATACCACAGATCAAGCAAAAGGATACTGAGCTAAGGGAAGCAGCAGGAAGGCAAGTGTGTATGTGGCAGTGACTTGGCAATGAAAAAAAAGAAAAGACCCTATTACTCTCATTTGTCACGTGTCTTATATTTTGCATTGTCACTCTAGTTTCATGCTACACTTTATGATGTTTTTTTTTCAAAAGAACAACTTATGTTGATTTACATGATGTCACATGCAATGTCTCACATGCTATGTCTCACGTGCTATGTTTATTTCTTTTATGATTATGAAAATGCTAAGTTACCAAGTAACTATTTTTAGAAATGATAGTTAAGATATGTCAACATGAGTTGCATGTTTTAAACGCATAAGTAGGAAGTTTTAAATTATTCCGCAGCATTAAGATATCCATGTGCATGTATGTATGTTAGCGTAGCATCGCCTTCCGCCTACATCGTAGGGTGGGCATTATAGGGTGCAACTAGAAGGGTCACTTCAAATCGGATTGTCCCAACTTGAAAGAAAACAAGAGAACTCAGAGAAAGAAGACACTACAAGCCACGTGGGACGAATCATCTTCGGAAGATGAAGAAGAGGCCCCGCACTCCAATCTTCTCACACTGACTGCCTCGGAAGATCTCGACTCCGAATCTGAATTGGAACCGGAAGAAGACGTCGGCACCGGAAAGCTAATGATCTCGGAGGATGGACGAATAACAATAAGAGGCTATCCCGAATCGTAGATTTACAATTTAATTTCATATCTGTCTCGCAAGTTGGTGAAAGCTAACGTTCGGGTTGAAACACTCCGATAGGAAGTCAAAATCCTGAAAGAGGAAGTCAACTCGAGTTCCTTAACTGAGTCAATTCAAGAAGGAAATTCAACTCAAGTTCAAAAGCTTGAGTAAGAGAATTCCTCCTTGAAAACTCAAGTTAAGGAACTCAGAGTCATGTTAGAACGGTTCGGTTCGGGTTCCAAGAATCTTGACATGATTTTTGGAAAATAGAAGTTAGTTCTAACTTGATCCAGACTTGGCTATCTAACCAACTCACGATATAGATCTTACTACTCTGTATTGAACCAAACTAGAACCCGAGTCCAAGCATGGGTCCCCAAGCTATGTTTGAACAAACAAGTTGGACCAAACCAATATTGGATCTGCAAGGACAAGATTCACATCTTGCCTAGCCCATATCGAGGCTTCAGCCCAGGGGGAGACAATATAAAAATCATTTTTGTACTTAGATAATTTTTTTTCTTGAATTATTGCATGATGTTTGTTTATTTATTTATTTTCAATATTATTCTACTTAGACTTAGGAATGGTTAGTTAAGGATTAGACTTAATTGAAACTTGAACAACATAATATTAGCTTGAGGTGAGATGATAGTACGTTAGGGAAGCCTATCTAAGCAGTCAGGTAGGGTAAGGCGTACCCTATTTTGTCTGTTTAGTCTGGTGGAACTAGCCGAAGCTACCTCTCCAAATCCTAAGCTAGTTAGACCAGAGTGTCTCAAAAGTAATTTGAAAATGATCTTTCTTTAAAAGGCTTTGTCTAGGAAAGGGTTGTTGATCCAATAAGGCTACGGCCAAAGAAGACCTCTATGTCTCGCCAAGACCTAGAAGTCAATTATCGAAACTCACTTTTAATTTCTATTTGTTAACCTCAAATCTAACACAAGCAACAATTAAATCATAAAATTAACATAAAATCAAAAGTTAAAAATAATACATCTCACAAAACAGATAATGTTATCCTGTTTTGTCACTTAAAAATGGGTGAGATGCCTACAATCCAAACTTAGTCTAACTCAACCTAACCTTCTCAAAATCCAAATTAAATTCAAAATGAATTTTTAAAATTAAGTCAAATTAATTTTTCAAAATCCATATTAAATTCAAAATCAATTTTTAAAATTAATTCAAACTTACTTTTTCAAAATCCAAATTAAATTCAAAATCAATTTCTAAAATTAATTCAAACTTAAATTTTCAAAATTCAAATTAAATTCAAAATCAATTTTTAAAATTAATTCAAACTTAATTTTTCAAAATCCAAATTAAATTCAAAATTAATTTTTAAAATTAATTCAAAGTTAATTTTTCAAAACCAAATTAAATTCAAAATCAAATTTTAAAATTAATTCAAACTTAATTTTTCAAAATCCAAATTAAATTCAAAATCAATTTTTAAAATTAATTCCAACTTAATTTTCAAAATCCAAATTAAATTCAAAATCAATTTTTAAAATCAATTCAAACTTTGTTTTTCAAAATCCAAATTAAATTCAACATCAATTTTTAAAATTAATTGAAACTTAATTTTTCAAAATCCAAATTAAATTCAAAATCAATCTTTAAAATTAATTCAAACTTAATTTTTCGAAAACCATATTTAATTCAAAATCAATTTTTAAAATTAATTAAAACTTAATTTTTCAAGATCCAAATTTAATTCAATATCAATTTTTAAAATTAATTAAAACTTAATTTTTCAAAATCCAAATTAAATTCAAAATCAATTTTTAAAATTAATTCAAACTTAATTTTTCAAAACTTCAATTAATTAAATTTCAATTTTTTAAAATTAATTCAAACTTAATTTTTCAAAACTTCAATTTAAACTCAATTTTTTTTTAAATTTAATTCAAACTTAATTTATCAAAACTTCAGTTAATTAAAACTCAATATTTCAAAATTAATTAAAACTCAATTTTCCAGAACCCCAATTAATTAAAACTCAATTTTTCAAAATTCAAACTTAATATTTTCAAAATTTAATTTAAATTTCAACTTAATATTTTCAAATTTAACTTTGTCAAATTCAAAATCCTTAATGATTTCAAAAATAATCCATCGTTGTTAATCAAACTAGGTCATGAATATAACTACATTGGAACCTAGTGCTTGATTGAAATAAACTTTGCCAGGACAAATAATAGTCAAATCAGGCGCCCGAGACCCTCATGGGTGCCCAATGCTTTCCCATTGTACGAGGCAGTCAAAAGTTGCACTTCTGAGTCAAATCTGAACTCAGGCGCCCGAGACCTTCACGGGCGCCTAAGCCTCTGTCACGGGCGCCTCGTAGCCCTCATGGCACCTAGGAAGGGTTATATAAACCCTTGCCCATGGCAGCTATTCCACACCCAACTCAATCTACTCCCTCCCTCCTAAAGGTTTCCTTCAAGCATTCCAAGTCTTCCCTTCTTCTCCTACAATCCCTCCTCGGTACGTTTGTTAAAGTTTATTATTTTTTTTCTTCTTATTATTAATTGTTTCAACTTTTGATCATTAGCAAACATCATCCTATTGAGACCGACCCCGGTACCGAACCTAGCCCTAACCCTAGGTTCGCTACACTAGCTCTTTTCAATAAATTTGCTACCACCACGTACAAGCCTATAAAAACTTGCTATCTGAATAGGGGATTCATTACCCAATCCTGTCCTATAGCTACTGACGTCATTACCTACTACCAACTAGAACGACTAGTATACTGTAATCATTCTATTAATGCAACCTTGTGTGCCGAGTTCTATAACAACTTGGTCAAAGTTGATGATTACTGCTACCATACTCATATTCAGACCCTGCCACTTACCTTCTCTCCCTCTTTAATTACTAGATTTCTTGGACTACAACCCTCTCAGTCCACCTTCTCTTATTATCCTCCTAAGAATCTTCCCTTTCCTGCCCCTTTCTCTCACATTACCCTTGACTTTCTTCACTCTTATTTTTTTAGACGTGAGAGAGATCCAATGGTTCGGAATTTTCGATCCGTGGTTCTACGTATGCAGGACTACGCCCTCTATCGAGTCCTAGTTCGCTGCATTCTTCCCCTTACTTCGCGAGATGTAGCAGTTATGCGTCCTTTTCACTCATTTCTACTTTACGTGATGATCTATCATCTGGACATAGACATCGGTCTGCATATGTTCCAGACGATCATCTATGTGTCTACCATCTCCACTAACTCTAGAGTGTGGACCCCCTACTGTCACATTCTGACCGCACTCTTTCACCATTACGGGCGTGATGTTTCTACCGGAGAGATCATCACGATGACCGAGTTGGATGAACTAGGAAATAGGAATTTTTCCCTTGCTGCTGTAGATATCTCGGCCACCGGGGTCATTTCTTGGAGACAACGAGGTGCTCCACCCCAGATCGACTCAGACGACGAGGTGGACATCAATGTAGTCGAGCTCGCCGCCGAGATCGAGGAGCAGCTACAAGAGTCTCCACCACGACCCCCTCCGATGACTACGGACCAATGCCTTACATGGATAGAGATGGAGGTCCATAGTCTCCGAGAGGAGATGGAGGCCCATCACATCGAGCAGATGGATGCCCATCAGGCTCGACATGAGGAGATGATGGCGATGTTTCGGTCGTGGTATCCTGGCCCCTCTTGGCATCCGGGCCCATCCTCTTAGCTTGATACTGTACTAGGGACGACTTCTGATCTTCTTTATATGTAAAAATTAACTTAATTATCTACTTTAAATGTTATGCACTTTTCTCTACTGAGTTGCTCAAAGATAGGATTGTGCTTAGTAGAATAGGACTGTATTCATTTATTTATTCAAAAAAAAATTTAAACTAGTATTTCATACTTTTAGAAAAATCATTTTCTTATTAAGTCTTGAAGTTTAAAAATTTTCTTTCTGACATAGATTTTTCTAAAAAATTACCCCCTTTAAAACTAGGGTTTTTCTATGCAATGGACTTAGCTTAGGACTCAACCCTAGAATTGCATGCTCCTATAGATCTAGAAGCCAACATTTCACAAGCACATTAGGACACTTTGATTGATAACCTAGACTGGGTTGAGATGCTTAGGTCTATGCCTTGACTCAAGATGCTTTAAGTCAGTGCATCAAGAGTAGTTGGGGCGATAAATACATTTGAACAACAATCAAGCTAAGTGTTCAAGCTTAGAAAATCTAACTTGATCAAACAACATAACTTGACTAACCCTAATGAAAGCTGTTAATATATAATAGTTAGTAAGTAGCTAACTGGGTTAGACAGGGACCGAACGAGTTCAATTTAGTTTGTTTGGTTTTTTTTTTTGCATGGACTCACTAGGATTGGTTCAATTTAGCTCATATCCGTTCAAAATTTAGTTCTGCAAAATAAACTGGCTCTAATACACAATTTTTTTCTTTAAATATGTTTTTTTATATATGGCAAAGGCGAAGAGTAAGAAAAGGAAAAGTAAAGCTAAAATTTTTTAGTAAAGTGTAATGTTAAATTTTTTTTCCAAATCAAATTTTTCTCAAAAGGTGTCTTAATTTTTCCAACTTCAAAAGTTCATCAAGAGTCAGTTTTCAAAAGTAGCTAAAAAATTCCCTTTTCAAAAGCTAAATTATATTTCTGCAAAAGGGGCATTTTTTTAAAAATAAAGTCTAAAAACTTTCTGTCGCTTTTCTCATTTTTAAAAGACTTCAACTTTAAAATATTTTTTTTTTCTCAAAAAAACATATGACCTTTTCCTCAAAAAGGGTATCTCCAATCAAAAGGTTTTTTTTGAAAAAACTACATGTTTTCGAAACTTCAAGGGGAGAATCATTAATCAAGGGGGATCTTTATGCATTCTTTTCAAAAATATTCTTTAAAGGGGAAAAAGGGGGAATATGTCTGTTTTAAATACACTTTCTTGTTTCTATTTTAACTTAACTTTTGATCTAGGTTGCCATAGATCAAAAAAGGGTGAGATTGTTGGTGACGGAAGCACCAGATCGAACCTGGTTTTTGATAATGGCAAAGGGTACAAAGATAAGGTTAAGGTGTTTTCTAATGAATCTATTAAGTGTGTAGGAAAGTCCTAGGTAAGCTAGGCACGAAGTCTTGACTTACAAGGTTGAGCAATAAGACCTGGTCATATACTGGGCACCGAAGACCTGACCAAAGTTGGGCAATAAGTCATGGTCATGGACTGGGCACCGATGTCCTGATCTGGAAGATCGGACAGAAGTCTTAGTCGGGCGGGAGCTGCGGACAGCAGTAGAGATGAATCGAGGAACGAACGTCTTGAGATACAACCGTCTTGGAGGCCGAGCAAAAGACTAAGCAGAGGAGTTGGTTGGCAAAAGGTAACTTCTCCAGAGTGAAGTAGGTGAGGACTGTTGGTGCAGGAAGCACCTAAATCAAACCTAGGTTTTGATAATGGCAAAGGGTTCAGATGTTAAGTTGTTATTGTGATCTAACAAGCTTACTAAGTGTGCAGGAAAAGTCCTAGGTACACTACGCAAGAAGTCCTGGCAAAGGGCTGGACAAGAAGTCCTGGTCAAGGACTGGGAAAGAAGACTTGACCGGAAGTTGGGCAAAGAAGTCCTGGTCGAGGACGGGGCAAGAAGTCTTGGCAAAGGGTTGGACACCGAAGACCTGACTGGAAGTTAGCCAAGAAGTCCTGGTCGTGGACTGGGCATGAAGACCTGGTCAGGTGGATTGGGCAAAAGTCCAACCGGAGGAGCCGGTTGGCAAAAAGGTAAACTCTCATGAGAGGAGTAGGTGAGGACGTGTTCCCCGTGCGATAGAATAGAAGGCGTCAGTTCAACCTAAGGTTCCATTTGGGAGACCCAAAGTCAGAACCAAGACAGCCTAGGCTGTAAATAATGGCTAACATATTTGCTTCTTGCGTTTTGGAACTAACCTTGGTTGCAGGGAACGAAGGAATGAGTTTCTGCAGCTCAGGCGCCTCGAAGGCTGAGGCTCCTCACTGGGGCTAGGCACCTATATGGATATGGGCACCCCAGTTGAAGGTTGTGGCTCCCCATTGGGGCTAGGTGCCCGTATGGATACGGGCGCCCCAGTTGAAGGCTAAAGCAAAGCAAGCGAAGCAAAACTGCCACGAAGCCTCTGGGCATACTCAGCTCAGGCGCCCGGGACCATACAGGCACCCCCCATCAGCTCAAGCGCCCCAGTGAAGATGGATATGCGCTGACCGAGCCTGCGGACAAGTGATCGCGTAGGGAAGGCCACGTGTAGGCGCCCCCATCGACACAGGCGCCCCCATGGGTGCTATAAAAGGGGGTTCACCCCCAAGGCTTCGAGGAACATCATTCACAATGCTCCAAACACTTTCGTTCAAGCGCTACGCTCTCACATGCTCCAACTTCGAGATTCCAGTGCCGAAGATGACCCTCTACTCCGAAATTCGATCCACCTCAGGTGTCGGTAACGAAAAGTGTTGCAAGTTTAATTTTTAGTTCTATTTCTGTACTCAATTTGTAAAATCTTTTTACGACTATAGAATTGCCCAAAGTAAACGGTCAAGGACCGTGGGCCTTGGATTAGAAGCCGACCGCGACTCCGAACCAAGTAAAACCAATCTGTGTTCGCGTTTGTTCTATTATTTTCCGCTGCGTATATTCTCTAGCTTTTCGAAAAATTTGATATTGATATTCACCCCCCCCCCTCTGTCGATTTCTCCGATCCAACAAGTGGTATCAGAGTGGGTGCCTCAAATTTGGTGCAACCACCAATTTGAGAGTTTTTTTTTCAGATTTACAAAATTATTTTATTTTTTTTCTTTTTCGAATTTTTCTCGTTAATTGAGGTTGTTGCAACACCACTCGATCATTTTCATTTCTATTAATTTTCTTCCGCACTACTAATCCAAGACTAAGTGTTGGAACATGTTTTCTTTGTCTGTATTTTTTTCAGAATATATTATGGTCGTGCGAGAGGGATTCAGCACAGCCAGACCACCGCTTTTCAGTGGAGAAGATTTCTCCTACTAGAAAAGCAGGATGGAAGTCCACCTGAAAACTCAGGTGGACATGTGGATAATTATCCAATCTGGCTTGGAGATTCCCAAGAACGCAGGAGTGGCACAATACTACTCTGAATGGGACATCTCGTTGAAGAAGAAGATCGAGGTTGATGTAAAGGCAACCCAGACGTTGCAATGCGGATTGACCAAGGAAGAGCTGAACCGGGTGGGTCCCTTCAACAGTGCCAAAGAACTGTGGAATAAGCTGATTGAGCTGCACGAAGGTACCTCCGACACCAGAATTTGCAAAAGGGATCTGTTGCTGAACAGACTCTATATGATCAAGATGAATGAAGGCGAATCAGTAGCACAGCTCCATGCCAGAATCTAGGAGCTGATGAATGGACTGCACACAATAGGTCACAAGGTAGAGAACCGTGATCTAATCAGGTATACCCTAAACGCGTTGCCAAGGAACACACTGTGGGCATCTATGGTAGATGCTTACAAGGTTTTCAGGGACCTTTCAAAACATAAATTAGATGAACTTTTTTCAGAATTAGAATGGCATGAACAGACTAACTCCACAATGGTCAAGAAAAGTATTGCCTTTATTGCAGGTAATGCCCAAGGAAAAGTCACCAAGAAGAAGTCTCAACCAGCACCCGAGTCTGACTCGGCCTCAGACTTAGAAGATAGTGAAGGGGATCGACCCAAGTTGGTTCGATTAGCTCGGGACTACTACAAGGAGCTGAAGCACTAGACAAATAGAAAGAAAGCAAGCCGAAGGAAGGAAGTTCCAGTTGAACCTTCAACTTCAAAAAGCAAAACCAATGTCACCTGCTACGAATGCAACAAGAAGGGACATTACAAATCAGAATGCCCAAATATGAAGGAAGCCAAGAAGACTCGAAGGAAGAAGGCTCTCCAAGTCACCTGGGATGAATCTTCCACCGAAGAAGAAGAAGAGGCCCCGCAATCAAATCTTCTCGCTTTAACTGCTTCGGAAGACATCGACACCGGATCGGAATCGGAGCCAGATGACGGAAGGCTCACAATCTCGGAAAATGCCCAAATAATGGTAAGAGGTTATTCTGAAATTGAATTATCCAAATTAATTGCTTATTTATCTCGCAACTTGGTGAAAGCGAAAATCCGGGTCGAGTCCCTCCGACAGGAAGTAAAACTCCTGAAAGAGGAAGACAACTCGAGATCCTTGACCGAGAAGGTTCAAGAAAGAAACTCTACTCAAGTTGAAAAGCTTGAGAAAGAGAATTCCTCCTTGAAAACTCAAGTCAAGGAGCTCAGAGTGGCTTTAGAACGATTCACTTCAGGTTCCAAGGGTCTTGATATGATCCTTGGAAAACAGAAGTCCGTTCTTAACCGATCTGGATTAGGGTATCGAACCAAGTCTAGACAACGGTCTTATTATGCTGTATTGAACCAACCTAAAGCCAAAGTTCAAGCATGGGTCCTCAGGCTTTGCTTGAACAACCAAGCTGGACCAAACCAGTATTCGATCCCCAAGGACAAGATTCACATCTTGCCTAATCATTATCGAGGCTATAGTCGAGGGGGAGCCAATTTAAAAATAATTTTCATAATTAGATAAGTTTTTTTTTACTTCTTTAATCTTATTGCATGCTTGCTTGTTTATTTCCTTCAGTAATTCATTATGCTTAGACCTAGGACTGGTTAGACTAAGGACTAAACGACTTAATTGAAATTTGAACAACATAGTATTGGGTGGAGGTGAGATGATAGTACGTTAGGGAAGCCATTTTGGTGGAACTAGCTGAAGCAACCGATCCAAGACCCAAACTAGTTAGACCAAAATCTTTCAAGAAGTAACTTGAAGATGAATTTTCAATAAAAGGTTTTGTCAAGGAAAGGGTTGATGATCCAATAAGGCTACGACCAAAGAAGGCCTAGTGTCTCGCCAAGACCTGGAAGTCAATTATTGAAAATCAAATTCACTTTAGTATTGTCAGATTTGAATCTAACACAAATTTCAATTAATCTTAGATTCAAACATTTTTTTCAAACTCAATAAACTTCGCCTTATAACTTTTCAAAATTGTTTTTGTCAAAACCTGTCTCACAAAACTTACAAGGTTAACATGTTTGATCACGTAGAACTGAATGTGATGTCTAGGACCTGATAGTATTTTGAAAACTTGAATTGTCTTCAAAATGTGTTCAAAATCAACTCAAATTTTATGTCAGTTTGAATATAAGCTTGATTGGTTGAGTCAACTGAGTCAAACTAGGTCAACATATTCAACCTTGGTCAACAGTCAAACTGGTCAATAGTCAAACCTCGGTCAACACGGGCGCCTGTGACTTGTCAGGCACCTCAGACTTTATCTTCGACCAATACAGCCAAAGCTGTCAACCCCGACACACCTGACCTGGGCGCCCGTAACCTTACGGGCGCCTATAGCTTTATCTTCATCCAAGGTAGTCAGATCTGCCAAAAGCAGCTGACCACTGACTCAGGCGCCCGTGACCTTACGGGCGCCCCAATGAACACGGGCGCCTAGCCCTTCACCGGTGCCCGGGTAACCCTATATAAAGCCTTCAATCTCTCTTCATCTCCCATACCAAATGAAATCCTTCTTCATTCTTCTTCTTCCCAAGGCGCCCGAACTCTCCCTCCTTATCTTCAAACGTCCCGCTTCGACAATACCTCCCCGGTACTATTTAATTATACATTTAGAATTAATTTTTCTATTATAGCGCTTAGTAAATGCATAATTTTCTTTATCTATCTGGAAAATGTCGTATCACACAAGCTGCCCCCAGGGCCGAACCTAGCCCGGATCCAAGGTTCCCAACCCTAGCCTTGTTTAACAAATTCTCATCCACCACCTACTAACCTATCAAGACGAGTTTCTTGAATAGGCAATTTTTTACTCAATCTTGCCAAATAGCAATAGATGCTATAAATTTCTATCAATTAGACCATCTTGTCTACTGTACACATCCAATAAATTCGATATTGTGTGCCAAATTTTACAACAACCAAGTCAAAATTGATGACCTGCTCTACTCTACCACCATACAGGGCACTCCTCTCACTATTTCTCTAACTTTGTTCGATCGATTCCTCGGACTACGACAGTCACAGTCAACCTTTTGTTGCTATCCTCCGGCCGACCCTCCCATCCCTCCCCCCTATTCGAACATCAACCTAGATACTCTTTACTCCTACTTTTTCGGAGATGTGCGGAACCCGCTAGCACGGCGGTTTCAGTCCGTTGACCTCCGAGTCTAGGATTATGCTCTCTACAGAGTTATAGTTCGTTGTGTTCTCCCACTCACCACCCGAGATGTCGCGACTGTTGATGCAGTCTGACCCGATTGTTGTTTTGGTGTTGACACCGATTTAAGTTTGGTTGAGTGAATTCAGATTAAGTCCTGGACGGGGACTGGGCACGAAACCCCAATGAGTGAAGCCGGGTCCTGGTGAGTGAAGCCAGGTGATTGAAATCCTGGTGAGTGAAGCCAAGTGACTGAAATCCCGGTGAGTGAAGCCAGGTCCTGGTGAGTGAAGCTAGGTTAGACGAAATTCCGGTGAGTGAAGTCGGGTCCTGGTGAGTGAAGCTAGGTGACTGAAATCCTGATGAGTGAAGCTAGGTCCTGGTGAGTGAAGGAGGGTGACCGAAACCCTAGTGAGTGAAGCCAGGTCCTAGCGAGTGAAGCTAGGTTGAATGAAATCCCGGTGAGTGAAGTCGGGTGAACGAAACCTTGGTGAGTGAAGCCAAGTCCTAGCGAGTGAAGCTAGGTTTAATGAAGTCCCAGTGTGTGAAGCTGGGCACGGAGTCTTAGTCCGGGGGACTGAGCACGAGTCAGAGAAGGCTAGGGAGCTTGTTCTCTGGACTTAGAGTTGAATTGGGAGTCGCTGGATCGGTCTGGAGACCGATCAGGGAGTTGGCACAAGCTCCCCGTTGTGGATCGGTCTAGTGACCGATCCAGAGAAGTCTGATCGTTCTGGTGAATGATCAGGGAGAGAACAGAAGCTTCTGTTGGGTTTTTGCTTGGCCTTTGATCGTTCTGGTGAATGATCAGAGAGAGATCAGTAGGTCTTTGAGATAAACCCTGATCAGTCCGATGACTGATTAAATGTCGCGACATTCCTCATCCCGACCGATCAGGATGACT
>JAGFNQ010006230.1:135498-170550 GCA_024364735.1 Boesenbergia rotunda | reverse complement strand
AAATAAATTGTCACGCCCCGAGACCCAAGGAGCCGCTGATCCAATATAAAATCGGACAGCACCTCCCCTGTCCGGCGGACAATTTACACATATACAACAATATACATAACAATCCACGCAATATATATTTGCACAACCACGCAGTTTAAAGGGCCACAGGCCTCAGATATAAGCAGAAACAACAGTTATATGATTATAACTATCAAAAAACCAAATCCGAACTCACCTGAGCTGCCAGGGGGCAGGAACAAAACCAAAATCAATCGAAGTCCAACATAGGACTCAAAAGTACAATACCATCAAATAAAACGTGCATACATGTTCAAATCCAAATAGCGGAAGCATAATGAATACTACAGGGTCCATAACCGAAGCAACGTAATGCCAAAATCAAAAAGAGCTCCGCTGGAGCTGGGGACTGGCGGCTCGGGATCTCCTCGCAGACATCAACCTGAAAATAAACATATATGGCAACGGGGTGAGTCCATAGCTCAGCGGATACCCAATAGATATGCGTAGAAGGTTATACCAACAATAAGAGTTCAGCTACTACAGTCTCATAGCAACAGTAGGAAAGACTAGTACTGAACATACCAAAGTAGATATATATATCTGAATCCATCTAACCTGTATAGAGGGTAAGAAATACCAGAGGAAACCAATAGACATATAAGCTCAGGTAACAAGTCTCCAGAATATGCGATGTCAAACAAGTGCAGCAAATAAGTGCAGCAAACAATGCACGATGCAAAGTATGCACATGGTGCAATGACATGTGTCACCCCTGACACCAGACAGAATCATCGTACACCTGTCATAGGGACGTCTGAAAAGGTAGGGCTCTGACAACTGTACACCCTGCCATCACTGCTCCTGAGTGACCGGGTGGACAGGATGCTGGCGGAGACCACGCTCCTAACCCCAAGCAATGGGGGAGTCAAGCTCTCATCTCCTCGTGGCTCAGTACGAGAAGGGATCCCTGCTTGCTACCACGCCCGCGCTCACCCTCCAATAGTGGCCGAACGGAGCAATACAGGGCAAATGCACACATCTACGGTATCCACTAACCCATGAGTGGCCGTGTGTGCCCGTCATGTACCGGAAAACGATTAGGCTCAACCACAAGGGAGTCGCTGATCGCCGGCATGCAATAGTGCAAGGATGGTGTATGATAGATACACATACCTCCCTCCCAAGTCATCCGTATACTAAGTCTCAGTCTGAAATCCTATAACAGGAAATACAGGTACCCTACAAGGTATACTGAACTGAAATACAGATCCCTCAAGGTCAAATGCAAGAGATACACTACGATATCTAAGCATACATGTAGAGATGACAATGCTAGAGACTGTATGGAACTAACAGCATGATGATTCAAGGATAAACAACAAGTATCCAGAACTGACATAATAAACAGGGGTAAACCACAATATCCAGATCACACATAATAACCAGGGATAGCGTAGGATCTTACTGCTATCTATAACATTCTATGCATAACAGAATGACAATATCAAGATAGATAAGTCAAAGGGTACCCGCCTCCAAAAGAGTGAAGTCCGTATCAATCGAGACAGAACCACCCGTCAAAATAAGTAGCAATAAATCTGATCAAGCTCCTGTATCAAGGATGTAATTAATTAGTTATTACACAACAATAACATCTAGCTAATTAATCCCTAATTCGTTTTAGGGTTAACCTAATCCATCACTTTCCATTTAATTATCTTTAATTAAATGAAAGGTTCTTAATTACTCCGCGTAATTAAGATACGTTTCACTTTACGTTTAATCCCAATTTCCAACCCATCTATGAATCTAGCCCAAAGTGTAGCTCATGACTGGATCATAATTTATTAAGCATGTCCATCCCATAACCTATGTAGATCCTCAGGGCAATGGTCATAGGATCATTAACACGGTTTGCTACAACTTCAAAACAATGATACCCATTTCTACATTGAATCCCATAGCTTAATCAACTACTGAGCTAGGTAAATTTTACATGGTATCACACAGTAAGGAGTTCCAATTGAACTAAATAGCTACAACCAAACTGCTATGGTATTTACAGATTCAAACTTATTCCACCTAGCACAAGTAGACTACAACTAGCTTCCAATTCAAATAGGATTAAGGCCAAAACTTAATCCATTTCTTACCTGAGCCAAGCAGCTCTCCACGGCCAAAGCTCACCGTGAGCAGGAGAAAAAACTCCACCAAGCAGTGGAGCTCACTCGACAGCTGCAATCCCAAACACAACCATTTACTCAGAAATTCCTAGAACTAACACAAAGAAACATCAATTTCCCCGGATCACACCTGCCATTCCAAAATCAATCCAAGCCTACTGTTCTAGCACAATCCTACTCAAATAACCATCAGCAACATCAAAGCTTACCAGAGATGGCAACTCCATTTGGTCGGCACTGTGAAGAAGGTGTATCGATGAATACAGATTCACAAATCTCGTGAGCTACCTGTGATCCGTAGGAAGTCCCGTAGGTTCTACAATTCCACCGAAAACAGGGATTAAACCAACTGTAAACCTCTCATTAAGCTTACAATTCAAACCTAATATGATAGCTTCGGAATCCATCCAAGTCTAAACCTAGATAAAGATCCTTACCTGAGATTCGCGACCTCAAACAGCTGCAATCCGAAAGAGCAATTAGAGATCCTCGGAAGAACAATAAATCTCAGGTTCTCGGCTCGCGATTCCTCCTCCAATAGCAGCCCAGCGTCGCCCTTCGTCCGCAGGTGTGCAACCTTCGATTAGGGCTCGCGGAGGCAAGGGGAAAGAAGCGATCGGGTTGTGGAGGAAACGGAATGCGGCTAGGGTTCGCGAAGAGGGAGAAGATGAAGCAGGAGCAGGCGGCGTCGGCTTCTCTTGCGGCTTGGTCGCGCGATCGGGCGAGGTGGAGTGGAATGCTGCGAAGAGAGCCCTAATCGACTATTATAGGTGGACTTTTGCACTTTAGTCCAAATGAGTTTCGACTATTTAAAATTTCATCCTTATGTTTAATGTTTCTTTGCATATTAGCCCTTGTAACTATTCGTTTTAATTACAACTTAATCCCTAAGTTTGTTTCCGAGGTCTCTAACACCCTGGAATCTACCCGGTAATTCTCCAAGAATTTTCCAGAATGGAATAAATGTGTCGGATTTAACACAAAGATCTTACTTTGCTGTACTGAATCAGTCCAGAGGTAAAATTCAGGCATGGGTACCTAAACTGAACCTAAACAAACCAACTGGATCAAATCAGTATTGGATCCCCAAGGACAAGATTCACTTCTTGCCTAATCATTATCGTGGCTTTAGTCCAGGGGGAGCAAAACTGAAAACTATATTTATTGTTAGATAAAATTTAATTCTTGATTGCAAATTGCATGTTTGATTGTTTATTTAAATTTCTGCAATTTACTATGCTTAGAAATAGTTAGTATAAGGACTGAACAAGCCTAACTGAAATTTGAAAACATAGTATTGGATGGAGGTGAGATGATAGTACATTAGGGAAACCAATTCTAATAAGATCAAGTTTACTTGGTCTCTTTAGACTGGTGAAACTAGCCGAAGCTACCGATCCAAAATCCAAACTAGTTAGACCAGAACTTTTTCAAAGATTAATTTTGAAAATGAAATTTCATTAAACAGCTTTGTCAAGGAAAGGGTTGATGATCCAATAAGGCTACGGCCAAAGAAGGCCTAGTGCCTCGCCAAGACCTGGAAGCCAATTTTTGAATTTGAAATTCAAATTACTTTTTATCAAATTCAAATCTAACACAACTTTCAGTTAAGTATAGATTCAAACATTCTCTTTCAAAATAAACTTAACTGTTTTCAAAAATTAATTTAATGGTTTCAAAATAAATAATAATTTTTCAAAATAATTTTACTTAACAAAACCTGTCTCACAAAACCCATAAGGCTAACGTGGTTGAAAACCTTAGATTTGGGTGAGACAGACTAGGCAGTGAAACTCAATTTAAGCTATTCCTGACTCTAATTGGATCCAAATCAATAAAACTTTATGTGTAGGAACATAAAGATTTGGACCAATGGATGTTGGATAGCGGTTGCTCCAGACACATGACTGGAGATAAATTGAAGTTCACCAAACTCAAGTTCAAGAACCTAGGCTCAGTGGCATTTGGTAACAATGCTACACTCAAGGTAATTGGGTCAGGTAATATTGAGCTTAAATCTGACTTTATTATTAAGAAAGTTCTTTTGGTTGAAAACTTCAAATTTAACTTGCTTAGAATAAGTCAGTTATGTGATTCTGGTTACATAGTCACCTTCAACAATTCTAACTGCCTGATTAGAAATGTACAAGACTCAGAAATCATACTTAAGGGCACTAGGAAAAATAATATATACACTATAAACCTTCCCTCAGTACCCAAATGTATGTTAACTCAGTTAGAACAATCGAACCTCTGGCATAGGAGACTAGGTCACACTAATATGAGGACTATCTCAAAAGTCACCCAACTTGGCCTAATCAAAGGAATCCCTAAAATTAAAAACAATGAAAACCTAATATGTGAATCATGTAATCAAGGTAAACAAACCAAATCTAATCACAAACTAATCCAATCTGACCTAACTCAAACCACACTTGAGCACCTGCACCTTGACCTATTTGATTCACATGGAGCCAAGTCACTAAGCGGGAACCGATACTGCTTACTAATAGTTGATGATTATTCTAGGTTCACCTGGGTTAGGTTTCTAAAAACCAAAGATGAAACCCTAAACCTATTTAATGATTTCTGTAAATTAATTGAAAATCAAAACGATACTAAAATTAAAAGACTTAGGAGTGACCACAGGGGAGAATTTAAAAATCAACGGTTCGAGGAATTTTGTAAGGTCAATGGGTATTTACATGAATTTTCATGTCCTGGAACCCCCCAACAAAATGGGATAGTCGAAAGAAGAAATAGAACATTACAGGAAGCCGCTAGGGCTATGCTCAACGAATTTAACCTAGCAAACCAATATTGGGCAGAAGCGATTAGTACGACTTGTTACATCCAAAATAGGATTCTGATTAACAAGCGACACAACAAAACACCCTATGAACTGTACTACCATAGGCTCCCAAATCTACACTACCTAAGGGTCTTTGGATGCAAAGTCCATATCCTAAACACCAAAGACTACTTAGGGAAATTTCAGTCCAAATCAACCCAAGGTATCTTCCTAGGATACTCAACCACAAGTAGAGCCTATAGAGTTTACAACAAACAAACTAAGAAAATTGAAGAAACAACAAACTTAATATTTGATGAAGAAGTCAACTCAACATCTGATAATCCAGACCTAACTTCATCAAATTCTGATCAAGAAAATAATGAACAAACTAGTGAACCTTTAATTGAACCCTTAAACGAACTAACTATTGAACCAATTAATGAGTCAACTGAACCAATTATCTAACCAACAAATGAACCAGCTCAAAGAGTCGAATCAAATAGTGAACTAAACCGACCAGCCGGACCTGAGGCTGAACCAAGTTCTAGAAGAACCAAGAAACCCAGACTCAGTCAGCCAACCGATCAAATTGTGGGTGATCCAACTCTAGGAGTCAGGACTAGATCCTCCTATAGAAACCTTAGTCAAATAGCTATGATATCAAAAATAGAACCCAAAACTATAGATGAAGCCCTACCTGACCCTGATTGGATCATAGCTATGCAAGAAGAATTAGCCCAATTTGAGAGGAACCAAGTCTGGGAACTAGTGTCTAAACCTGAAGGCAAATCCATCATTGACACTAAGTGGGTCTTTAGGAATAAGCTAAATGATCAAGGTGAAATAGTTAGAAATAAAGCCCGCTTAGTAGCTAAGGGATTCAGCCAAGTAGAGGGATTATATTACGATGAAACATATGCCCCAGTAGCTAGACTTGAGTCCATTAGAATGTTGTTAGCCTTTGCATCCCACAAAGGATTTAAGCTATACCAAATGGATGTAAAGTCAGCCTTCCTAAATGGATTCATTAAAGAAGAAGTTTATGTAGGACAACCCCCTGGATTTGAGGACTTAGACAAACCTGACCACATTTACAAATTAACTAAAGCACTTTAGGGTACTTTTGATTGATAACCTAGAAAGGGCTGAGATGCTTAGGTCTTTGCCTTAATTCAAGATGCTTTAAGTCAGTGCATCTGCAGTAATTGGGGCACTAAATACAACTTACACAGCAATCACGTTAAGTGTCAAGTTTAGAAAATCTAACTTGAACAGAAACACTTAACTTGACTAACCCTAGCAAAAACTATTGCTTATAACAGTTAGTGAGCAGCTAATTGGGTTAGACAGGTCCCTACAAGAGAAAATCAACTGATTTGGTTTAAGTCTTATCATGAATTGGTTTAGTATAGCAAAATCATGCAAATATTTTTTATCTTTATGAAAGTTATTCCCTTTATGCAATTTAATTTCTGCTATATTTATCTGTTTTTGATATATTGCAAAGGGGGAGAGATAAGAAAGGAGAGAATTTAAAATATTCTATTTAAAATGGTTTTTTTTGTTATTTTTGTCTCTCAAAAATTTTTGTTATTTTTGTCTCTCAAAATTTTAAAATCTATCCTTTATTCAAAAAGTACTTAATTAAGCTTCTCAACAATTCTGTAAGTACTTAAGCTTTTTCAAAATTTTATTAAGTACTTAAGTTTTTTCAAATTTTCAAAATTTTACTAAGTACTTAAGCTTTTCAAAACTTTACTAAAGTACTTAAGTTCTCAAATTTTCAAAATTTTCCTAAGTACTTAAAACTGAAGTTTTTCGAACTCTAAGTACTTAAAATGTTCAAATTTTAACAAGCACTTTAAAACTTAAGTTTTCAAAACTTTTGAGTACCTTAAACTTAAGGCGTCAAAATTTCAGTACTCAAAACTTAAGTTTTTCAAAACTCTTCCTAAAGTTTTTTGACTTAAAATCTATTCTCAAAAACCCCACGAATTTTTGAAAAATCTAGGGGGAGACTCCTTCCAGGGGGAGGGAACAAACGGTAATTTTTATGCTTTGATTAAACTTAACTTTTTGAACCAGGGTTGCCATAAATTAAAAAGGGGGAGATTATTGGTGCAGAAAGCACCCAAGTCGAACCTGAGTTTTGATAATGGCAACAGGGCTCAAAAGTTAAGTCTTACTTGTTATCTAACAAGTTACTCTAGTGTGCAGGTTACGAAGCCCTAGTGAAGGACTGCTAGGCACTGGCAAAGGAATGCCAGGGTACAAAGCCCTAGCGAAGGACTGCTAGGCACTGGCAAAGGAATGCCAGTGTACAAAGCCCTAGAGAAGGACTGCTAGGCACTGGCAAAGGAATGCCAGGGTACAAAGCCCTAGCGAAGGACTGCTAGGCACCAGGCGAAGGACAGCTTGGGACTGAAGCCCTAGCGAAGGACTGCTAGGCATCGGGCGAAGGATAGCTCGGTATCCAAGACCTGGCAAAGGACCGCTAGGCAAAAGTCCAACCAAAGGAGCGGTTGGCATCAGGTACATTCTCCCGAGCGGAGTAGGTGAGAACGCGTTCCCCGTCGAGAGGGAACAGTAGGCGTCGGTTCGACCTAGGGCTAAGGCTGTATAAACTAATATTTTATTATTTTATGGTGTTTTGGACTAACCCTGGATGCAGGACCAAAGGAACGAGTGTCTGCAGCTCAGAGAGCCTCAAAGGAATGAGGCAACAGCTGACCAGGGCGCCCGGAGTCTCCCGGGCGCCCCCAAGGTGAACACAAAACACATAAAACAAGAACATGCTTCGACAGCTCATCTCCCGGGCGCCCCCGTTGCTCCCGGGTGCCCCCAGCGTCCCGGGCGCCCCCAATAGCAAGCCATCGAAGCACAAGCCAACGAAGCCAAGGGATAAGGTTTGACCCGGTCAACCCGGGCGCCCCGAGCGCTCCGGGCGCCCCGGTCAAAGCTGATACCGAAGGTAAAGGGATCAGAAGCTGACCGAGCAAATACCGGATCGATTGACACGTGGGGGGGGGGGGGCGCCCCCGACATTTCGGGCGCCCCCAGGGCTATATAAAGGGCCCTCGACCCCAGGCTTCAGAGCATCAAATCATTCAACGCTTCTACGCTCTTCTGCTCTCGCGCCTCGCTCCGGAAACCTCCCAACTCGAGCCGACGACGTCCCGCTGCTCCGGAAAAAGACAACCTACATCGGATGTCGGTAAAAGATGAGCTTCTTGTTTTAAAAGTTTAACTTGCTACATTTGTAATTCAATATTGTAAACTGCTTTTGCGCCTCATATAGAATTGCCCAAAGTAAACGATCAACGATCGTGGGCCTTGGAGTAGGAGTCGACCTAGGCTCCGAACCAAGTAAAAAATAACTGTGTTTGCGTTGTATGTTTTAATCTTCCGCTGTGTAAATTCTCTATCTTAAATCCGAACGTTTTCCGATATTCACCCCCCCTCTATCGGTTCTCTCGATCCAACAACCTTTACCTCGTAGCCTTGTATCTTATGTCCCTCCCCTTTCGGACGTCATGTAAGCAATGAGCCACTGAGAACTGGGATCACCAAGGGTCACCAATTGATATCCTTCCCTCTCCTTCACTTGCGCCAAGAACAAACCCTACTTCTAGGGTTTCGGTCGGCGCCCTTTTCCTCTCCACCAACCACCGCCGAGTTCCTCCAGCCACTGTTGAACTCCAGCGACCAGGGGACTGAGGTAATGAAGGAGAAGATGATGAAGGAACTGAAGAAGAAGAGAGGAAGAAACTCTTCTTCATCCTATACAAGCCCGCTGCCGCTGCCCCTCTAAACCTCACCGCCGATACCTCCAACGCCACCCTCCAAGTCGTCGGACACCTCTTCTCTATGATCTCAAGCATCCACCGATTGCAACTGGAAGAGAATCTCTTCCTTGCGCCAAGGATCAAGAGAAGAGAAGGTGGTGGAATGAAGAAAGAAAATTTCTTCTTCCACCTTGCCACCGGGTGTAACGCCCGCTTTTTTTTTCCCGTAAGGCGGCGTTATACTAACATACATAGGGCATGTGAACATCATAATGCAGTGGAATAATTTAAAGCTTATACATACATGCACCTAACTATCCTTCCTACATGATGACATGGGAACTTGGCATATTAACATCATAATTAACATCATATTATAACCCCACATAAGTCATCCGTAACATACGTAGCAAGTGTAATTTGTTCTTGACAAAACCATCATAAGTTTAACATAAGACTTGCAAAACCTAGAACATGTGACGAAATATAAATATTAAAACTTTTCTTTCCTTGGCCAAGTCACTACCACACACATGTTCTTGCCCCTCCTGCTGCTTCCATCATTATCCTCTTGCTTGATCTGCGGTATAAGGAAATAAGACTATAAGCACATAGGCTTAGTAAGACCCTTTCCTACTCACTAAAATCATTCGTCACTTAATCATAAGCACATGAAACATTAACATGACTGGGTGCTTTACAAGCATATAAAATCGTTCAGCATGACACAATGCTTAACATAGAACATAAGCATAAATTATACTTAACATAACATAATACATGGCATAAACATAAACATAAATATACATAACATGGCATGATACATGGCAAAAATATAAACATAAATATACTTAACATGGTATGATACATGGCATAAATATAAACATAATTATACTTAACATGGCATGATACTTGGCATAAATATAAACATAAATATACTTAACATGGCGTGATACATGGCATAAATATAAACATAATTATACTTAACATGGCATGATTCTTAACATAAAACATAAGCATAAAACATTTACCATCATGGCATATTCTTATCATAACACATGAGCATATTTTTGACATAAACATGAGCATATCCTTAACATAAAACATTTACCATAGCAGGATGCATTACATGAATGGATGCATGAGTCAGATGCATATACATAAGGATGCTTAATTGAAAATCATACTTTTAAATACTTAAACATAATCATCACATCATTGGGGTCCCCGGCTTGTACCACATACATACATCATATGCGCGCATCCCTAAGTAGATATGAGGTAGCTAGTCTCGACCTACTAGGGTAAGGACAGCTACGGTAGTCCCCGAACCGAGGCGTTCTTAAGGTGCCCATCCCTGTTGGACAGCATCGGTAGTCCCAGAACCGTGGACAGCTACGGTAGTCCAACACCGAGGCGTTCTTAAGGTGCCCATCCCTTGGACCCATATTTCGGTCCGGTACAAGCCCATTCATAAAGTAAAATATCTTTACATGCTTCATCACTCATAGCACATACATTGCATACTTAACATGCTTCATCATTCATAGCATATACATTGCATACTTAAAGACATGAACATAATCTTGGTACATGAAGAATGACATCAACATACTTGGCATTTCATCATCCATACTTAATTCATAAAATCATTATGCCTTCATCATTCATACTTATTATTCATACTTATCATTTGTACTTAAGGCATAAATCTTATCTTCATTCATCTTCTTCATTCATAAAACATGACATACATACATAATCATAGTGTCCATCATAGAGTAAGCATGGGTAAAATTCATATGAACAGGATACATACTATTTAGGTTCATGGTATTCTACATTACTTAGGTTCATGTCACTCATCATAGAACATGCATAGACCTTCATGAATATATAACTATTATAGGCATTTAACAGCATACATACATTATTCTATATGACATTAAGCCTACATCAAATACAGGTGTTCATGGTATATGGTTAAAACATTCATGAATAACATGGTACATAACCTAAATATACAAAATCATGGCATTTCCCACATAAAGCTAGGGTTATAGGTAGCATAAAAATTCTTACCACATGCTTAACTTGTACATACATCATAGTAACCTACAACCAAGTATCCTTGAGACCATAGCCCAACCCAAACCCTAGAACCTTGAGTTGGCCGAAAGTTCCATAGGGGAAGACTCCATCATTCAGTTAACATGGAAGGTTTCATGAGTAAAAGAAAACCCATACATTACTTACAAAGCCATAGGGAGCCATTAGACCCCATAATTGGAGCTAACCCTAAGTCCTAGCCTTACCTTTTGACCTTGGCCGAAACCCTAGAGGGTCACAAGCACATGGAAAATTCCCATCATTCACAATTTATCTTCATTAAATCATAGGAAAACATAATAACATGCTTGAAGGGTTAGATATCATCCTATCCATCCCCTCTTGATATGGGCCGAAACCCTAGGGAGCCTTAGAGTTCCCCCAACTTTCCCTAAATCATTATCTACACCTTACTTATCATAATAAAACATTAGGTAACATGAATGAAAGTATACAACATCCCCAAGCCCCAATCTTAAGGCTTGACCGAAACCCTAAAGCCCTACCTCATGGTTTTCATAACTTGGATCTTAAACAAAAGTCTAAATCTTGATAAACATCCGAGAAACAATTACACCACAGGTGAGGGGGTCTTACCTTAGTTTGTCTTTGATTATCACCTTGAATAGAGAAGCCAAAAGAAAACTCTTTGACCCTAAACCTCTCCTTAGCCCTTGTAGCCTTGTAGAAAGTCTTGGATCTTCAAGATAAAGTCCCCTTGTGAAGCTTTTCCAAGGGAGAAGGGTCTTGGTGGGTTTCGGCTAGAAGAAGGAACGAGGAGGAAGAAGAATGGACTTGGTGGAAGAAGAAAAGAAAAGAGTAACTTCCATGCCTCCTCTCTCATCTATTCTTTATACCACATGAAGGAGGGCAAGTGAAGGGTCATGGTATCTCTTCTCTTGATGACTCTTCACTTCCCTAAGCCATAACCAAAATCCTCTTCATTCTCTACTAGCACTCCCTTGCTAGGTGAATTGGTTAGTTCATGCATGGTGTTATACTAGGTCCAAGGTTCAATCCTTGGTGCATGCATTTTATTTTTATTTTTATTTTAAATTTATTTTTCTTTTAAATTTCGGCAATGCCCCCTAAGGCCTACCCATAGCCATGCTAATATTCCTAATTTAAACCCATTTCTTTTTATATTAAATTCTACCTAAAATCCACTAATAAACATGGTACTAGAAAACCCATGTAAAGCCCATTAGCACTTAACTTCGTATTTTATATCGAAAATCATGGATCACCACGCTAAGGTTTATACTAGTGTCCCCACGCTCCTTAAGAATCTATCTAGGCATGGTCAATATTTTTAAAGAAAATATTGAGAAAATTTTCCGGGTCGATACAATCCCCCATACCTCGTGAAAGTTCGTCCTCGAACTTAGAATAGCTCCGGGTACTTGCGTCTCATCTCATCCTCGCGTTCCCAGGTAGCTTCCTCGAACCTTTGACTTTGCCATAGGACCTTGACTAAGGGTACCTCCTTGTTCCTTAGCTTTTTGATTTCCCGATCCAAGATCTGGATAGGTCGGCTTTCAAAACTCAGGTCCTCCTGAACTTGTACTGTCTGTGGCTCGATCACTTGCTCTGTATTTGGAATACACTTCTTAAGCATTGACACATGGAACACATTATGAATAGCCGACATCTCTTGAGGCAGCTCTAGCTCATATGCCACCTTGTCGACTCTTTCCAGTATCGGGTACGGTCCCACATACCGCGGACTTAGTTTTTTTCCTTTCTTCCCAAATCTCGTTACTCCTTTCATAGGAGCCACCTTGAGGAATACCAAATCTCCAACCTCAAATTCCAGTGGCCTACGCCGGACATCTGCATAACTCTTCTGCCGGCTCTGAGCAGCTTCTATTCGTTGTCGAATGTTCTGTATAGCTCGGGTGGTGTCGTCGATGAGATCCGTCGTGAGCCCCATTTCCTTCTTTTCACCACCTTCGTACCAACAGATTGGAGACCTACATCTCTTCCCGTACAATGCTTCATAAGGTGTCATTCCGATAGTAGCTTGGTAGCTATTATTGTAGGCGAATTCCGCTAAACATAGGTATCGACACCAACTTCCTTTGAAATACAGGGCACAAGCTCTCAACATATCCTCCAGTACTTGATTCACTCATTCAGTTTGCCCGTCAGTCTGAGGGTGAAAAGCGGTACTGAACCGTAGTTTTGTGCCAAGAGACTTCTGGACACACTCCCAAAAATGTGAGGTAAAACGACCATCCCTATCTGAGATGATAGTTTTGGGAACTCCATGAAGTCTAATATCTCCTTAGCATATAATTGAGCTAGTTGCTCAATCGAATAGGTCATCTTAATTGCTAAGAAGTGAGCAGACTTCGTCAACCTGTCCACTATTACCCATATTGCTTCATATCCGTTCGTAGTCTTGGGAAGTCCTGAGATGAAATCCATAGAGATATCTTCCCATTTCCATTCCGGAATCGTAAGTGGCTGCAGAACTCCTCCGGGTCGCTGGTGTTCTTCTTTCACTCGTTGACAAGTCAGGCAAGTACTAACATGCTGAGTCACATCTCTCTTCATACCGGACCACCAGAATTTCTCCTTCAGGTCTTGATACATTTTTGGTGGATCCCGGGTGCATCGAATAAGGGGTTCCGTGAGCTTCTGCCAATATTTCTCTCCACAGCTCCGGATCATTAGGGATACATAGACGATCCCCAAGGAAGAGTACTCCCCCGTCGGCGATACGAAAACCATCGCCCTTTCCTTCTAGGATCTCCTGTTTGATTCTCTGAAGGCTCGGATTACCATTTTTAACACAACTTTATTTATTAGATCTTATATGTTCATATACCAACACTATCCAAACTCAATGAACTACGTGGGCTGCCATCACGCCCATAATGAAAAATATCATGGCGGTGACTAACACTCCCTCGTTCATCTCCCCTTGGCCTACCTCGGGATCTTCTACCATTTCCATCGGATCCTCTTCTTCTATCTCGGGAACCTCCTCGGGCATCTCGGGATCTTCCTTGGGTATCTCGGGGTCCTCCTCGAACATCTCCGGGTCTTCCTCGAGTATCTCGGGGTCCTCCTCGAACATCTCCGGATCTTCCTCGAGCATCTCGGGGTCTTCCTCAGCATCTCGGGATCCTCCTCAAGCATCTCGGGATCCTCCTCGAACATCTCTGGATCTTCATCGGACTCTCCCAGATCCTCCAGAAACTCATGGCGAAGAAGCTGCTTACATAACTCTGTATATGAGATCCGACATTCATGCTGCCCCCATATTTGATAAGCAACTTCTCTCGCCCGCTTGGGCAATGAACGAAGTAGTGCTCCAATTCTACAGTCATCCATAATTGGAAACCCTTCTTGCTCGAGTTTCCAAAAGAGTCGGTCCAATTTTCCCATATTGCCTTGTACTCCAAGAATCGGACTATAATCCACTTCTTCTATTTGCTCCATCAGCTCACGACACCGCCCAGGGTAACGACTCATGGCGCCGTTCTCATGCAACATCTGGAATTGAAAAAAAATGACAGAGTCAGCTCAAAATTGACAAAAACCAGTACAAAACTAGTTTTTTTTTCAATTCACAAATATATACAGAGAGAAGCATACACAAAGTCGGTCTCCTACATCAGTAAAATTTTTTTATATATATATTCCTACCCACCTATCACCTTCTAAAGTATTTGATTCATAAAAGGAGATAAATTATCGTTGATAGTTACATATCCTAAAGTACTTTTACATCATAAAACATCGTTCATACTTGCATATTCTACAATCATAAGAGAACATAAGATATGCATAGAGGTACTTACTTGGAAGCGGCAGGAGGAAGGCATGATGTGTGTGTAGTGAGATGACAACCTGCTCTGATACCAACCTGTAACGCCCGCTTTTTTTTTCCGTAAGGCGGCGTTACGCTAACATACATAGGGCATGTGAACATCATAATGCAGCGGAATAATTTAAAGCTTATACATACATGCACCTAACTATCCTTCCTACATGATGACATGGGAACATGACATATTAACATCATACTTAACATCATATTATAACCCCACATAAGTCATCCGTAACATACGTAGCAAGTGTAATTTGTTCTTGACAAAACCATCATAAGTTTAACATAAGACTTGCAAAACCTAGAACATGTGACGAAGTATAAATATTAAAACTTTTCTTTCCTTGGCCAAGTCACTACCACACACACGTTCTTGCCCCTCCTGCTGCTTCCATCATTATCCTCTTGCTTGATCTGCGGTATAAGGAAATAAGACTATAAGCACATAGGCTTAGTAAGACCCTTTCCTACTCACTAAAACCATTCGTCACTTAATCATAAGCACATGAAACATTAACATGACTGGGTGCTTTACAAGCATATAAAATCGTTCAGCATGACACAATGCTTAACATAGAACATAAGCATAAATTATACTTAACATAACATAATACATGGCATAAACATAAACATAACTATACTTAACATGGCATGATACATGACATAAATATAAACATAATATACTTAACATGGCATGATACATGGCATAAATATAAACATAAATATACTTACCATGGCATGATACATGGCATAAATATAAACATAATTATACTTAACATGACATGATTCTTAACATAAAACATAAGCATAAAACATTTACCATCATGGCATATTCTTATCATAACACATGAGCATATTTTTGACATAAACATGAGCATATCCTTAACATAAAACATTTACCATAGCAGGATGCATTACATGAATGGATGCATGAGTCAGATGCATATACATAAGGATGCTTAATTGAAAATCATACTTTTAAATACTTAAACATAATCATCACATCATTGGGGTCCCCGGCTTGTACCACATACATACATCATATGCGCGCATCCCTAAGTAGATACGAGGTAGCTAGTCTCGACCTACTAGGGTAAGGACAGCTACGGTAGTCCCCGAACCGAGGCGTTCTTAAGGTGCCCATCCCTGTTGGATAGCTTCGGTAGTCCCAGAACCGTGGATAGCTATGGTAGTCCAACACCGAGGCGTTCTTAAGGTGTCCATCCCTTGGACCCATACTTCGGTCTGGTACAAGCCCATTCATAAAGTAAAATATCTTTACATGCTTCATCACTCATAGCACATACATTGCATACTTAACATGCTTCATCATTCATAGCATATACATTGCATACTTAAAGACTTGAACATAATCTTGGTACATGAAGCATGACATCAACATACTTGGCATTTCATCATCCATACTTAATTCATAACATCATTATGCCTTCATCATTCATACTTATCATTCATACTTATCATTTGTACTTAAGACATAAATCTTATCTTCATTCATAAAACATGACATACATACATAATCATAGTGTCCATCATAGAGTATGCATGGGTAGTATTCATATGAACAGGATACATACTATTTAGGTTCATGGTATTCTACATTACTTAGGTTCATGTCACTCATCATAGAACATGCATAGACCTTCATGAATATATACCTATTATAGGCATTTAACAGCATACATACATTATTCTATATGACATGAAGCCTACATCAAATACAGGTGTTCATGGTATATGGTTAAAACATTCATGAATAACATGGCACATAACCTAAATATACAAAATCATGGCATATCCCACATAAAGCTAGGGTTATAGGTAGCATAAAAATTCTTACCACATGCTTAACTTGTACATACATCATAGTAACCTACAACCAAGTATCCTTGAGACCTTAGCCCAACCCAAACCCTAGAACCTTGAGTTGGCCGAAAGTTCCATAGGGGAAGACTCCATCATTCAGTTAACATGGAAGGTTTCATGAGTAAAAGAAAACTCATACATTACTTACAAAGCCATAGGGAGCCATTAGACCCCATAATTGGAGCTAACCCTAAGTCCTAGCCTTACCTTTTGACCTTGGCCGAAACCCTAGAGGGTCACAAGCACATGGAAATTCCCATCATTCACAATTTATCTTCATTAAATCATAGGAAAACATAATAACATGCTTGAAGGGTTAGATATCATCCTATCCATCCCCTCTTGATATGGGCCGAAACCCTAGGGAGCCTTAGAGTGCCCCCAACTTTCCCTAAATCATTATCTACACCTTACTTATCATAATAAAACATTAGGTAACATGAATGAATGTATACAACATCCCCAAGCCCCAATCTTAAGGCTTGGCCGAAACCCTAAAGCCCTACCTCATGGTTTTCTTAACTTGGATCATAAACAAAAGTCTAAATCTTGATAAACATCCGAGAAACAATTACACCACAGGTGAGGGGGTCTTACCTTAGTTTGTCTTTGATTATCACCTTGAATAGAGAAGCCAAAAGAAAACTCTTTGACCCTAAACCTCTCCTTAGCCCTTGTAGCAATGTAGAAAGTCTTGGATCTTCAAGATAAAGTCCCCTTGTGAAGCTTTTCCAAGGGAGAGGGGTCTTGGTGGGTTTCGGCTAGGAGAAGGAACGAGTAGGAAGAAGAATGGACTTGGTGGAAGAAGAAAAGAAAAGAGTAACTTCCATGCCTCCTCTCTCATATATTCTTTATACCACATGAAGGAGGGCAAGTGAATGGTCATGGTATCTCTTCTCTTGATGACTCTTCACTTCCCTAAGCCTTAACCAAAATCCTCTTTATTCTCTACTAGCACTCCCTTGCTAGGTGAATTGGTTAGTACATGCATGGTGTTATACTAGGTCCAAGGTTCAATCCTTGGTGCATGCACTTTATTTTTATTCTTATTTTAAATTTATTTTTCTTTTAAATTTCGGCAATGCCCCTTAAGGCCTACCTAAAATCCACTAATAAACATGGTACTAGAAAACCCATATAAAGCCCATTAACACTTAGCTTCTTATTTTATATCGAAAATCATGGATCACCACGCCCACGCTCCTTAAGAATCTATCTAGGCATGGTCAATATTTTTAAAGAAAATATTGAGAAAATTTTTAAGGTCGTTACACCGGGTACCCTAGGAGAGAGAAGGTGAGGGAGAGGAGAGAAAAGCCAAGCCTTGATCAATTAGCCTTGGTTTTATTATCTCATGGGGTATATATAAGGCGAAGGTAGGGACCAAGAGGAGGAGTTAGGTCTTGGCCCACTAATGGATCTAAAACCAATTCATTAATGATGATCCATTCCACTAAAGGATCTCCATTGAACATCCTCACCAACCCCCATATTTTCATATGGGCTCCACCTATTATGAGCACAATCATCTCCCCATGTGTAAGATATCGAATGCCCGTCGATTAATTTAAATTATTGATAATTTTAATTAATCAACTTCTAGCTCCTTGACAAGTACTACTCAACATCATCATCATGTTGGATCAAATCCACCTACAGGGTTTAACATGATGAACCTTATGAGCTCATCAAGGGGGCATCATCATCCCAACTCACCAGGATACGGATTCTGTCAATAATCAATGACACACCATATGATTATTATTATTATTTCCCAACTTACCAGGCCTATCGATTTAGCAGAATAAATCTCGCCCATTGGTAAATCAAAGAAATAAATATTAACTATACGTGCCCGTTATTATATCGGGATTTAGGGATTGTACTCCATAACAATCCAAGGTCCAATCCAATTATTAAGTCAGTACAAATTGGATGACTTCTGGTTTTGGTCCTGCTCAATGCACACAAAGCACATTAGTGTAATTCAATCGTCAAGACAAACCACACCTAATTACACTACAACCATCCCGATGGTTTGTCCAAAACCATCCCGATGGTCTGTCTAATTCCATCTCGGCTGTGAGCCTCTACCTATACTATGCAAGGAACTGGTAACACGATCTTCTGTGTGTCACCACACACCATGTTATCTAAAATGCAACGTAAAGGACATTTATGTATATACTAATATAAATAGGCATCTGTATTGTTGTGATTCTCTTTTCAAAATGTAGATAATCATATATATATAAAAAGAATAAGTCTTTTAGTATACACATCTAACAATCTCCTACTTATACTCAAAGACTCTGTTGTTCTCTCACTGCCATACATCTTGATAGATCAAAAGTGCCCGCTAGAGGGGGGGTGAATTTCAATTTTTCATTGTTTTCTCTACAAGATTGTTAGCGTAGCGGAAATACAAATAAAAATAAACTAATCAAGAGAGAACAATGCTAACAAACCGATTTACTTGGTATCCACCCCGGACGGGTGACTAATCCAAGAATCCGTAGGTGGATCACGCCTGGATAACCTCCGTCTAGCTCTGTCGCTCCTTCTGGGTGGAGAAACCTCACCACAACACCTTTAGAAGACCTGAGCACAAAGACCACTATCTTGCCTTTAACCAAGACAAGATTCGTCAAGAATCTCAGCCACCACGAAGTCCTCTTTAAATAGGACTCGGGCTGGAACCCTCGCCACCAGTCAACTACTCCTAGGGAAGTCGACTGGTGCCACCGGAATTCGACCGTTGCACACCAACGTTCGAATTCTCAGCCAACTCACCAGCCACCTACCAGTCGACTGCTCCCAGGGCAGTCGACTGGTCCCCAGCTGAAACCCTTCCCGAGTTTAATCACACATCACTCGTACCCTCACGACTCGACTGACTCCTCATCTGCAGCCTCGACTATTGCCTTCGCGCCCTCTTCATCTTCGACTCCCCGTCTCTCGGATGCACGCAAGCCTACAGCTTGCCTCCATGCCATCCTTCACACATGCCTCGAAGTCTGTGTCCATCAGCTCATCGTCCCTGCTCACCAAGGTCCCTCAGGTGCACACAAGCCTCCAGCTTGTTTCCATGCCACCCATCACCATACCGAGGCCGTCCAGTCAAGTCCATATGTGTAACCTGTACATCCTGCACACTCAACATACACATATGAGATAACAAGGGTAAACCTAACTTAAACCCTTTGCCCAAACATCAAAATACTTGATCACTCCGGACCACAGATTGCCTCAACAATCTTCCCCTTTTTGATGTTTGGCAATACGTTTAAGTTAGGGAAAGCAAAATAGTAGTCAATAGCAAAAACAATGCATATGCAATGCAAAACTGGATCCTATCCTAAGGCATTCCACACCTAACCCTCCAAGTTAGGAATTTTCACACCTAGCCCTCCAAGCTAGGACTTTTCCACACCTAACCATCCATGTTAGGATTATTCACCATAACGGGCTTTTTAAAGCTTTTCCAAAAGCTCCCCCTACATTGGACTTACAAAGGTTTTTTATGATCCTTTCTAAGGTTCCCCTTACGTCAAGAATGGAACAACCATGCTCCCCCTTAATCTTAGCTCCCCCTAAACCTAGGGTTTCTAGCAAAGGTAAGTTTGGTTTCCCAACTTAAACCTAATCTTCTCCCCCTTTGCCTAACATAAAAAAGAACCCAATAATATCCCAATTATTGGTTCTTTCAATCCCCAATGAACCTAAACACAGCGTATTAAACCCCCATACACTTGTTTCCTATCATTCGGACACCAAACCAGCTGCTGATATCCAAATCATCCCTGGTCAGTCAACTGCCCCAGTTGGCAGTCGACTGATACTCTAAATATCAGTTTTTCAGGCAACATTCATAAATGCGCCAGAAATTTCACAAATCTTCAAAAATTATGAAATTTCATGGAGAACATTGTGGTACCCATACCTACTTGGGAAAAATACATTCCACAATGTATCTATCACCATTCTTAAGTTTGACACTAAACTCAAAATTTTTCATGAAAATTAAGGCAAACAAGAAGGCAATCTCCCCCTTAATCTATGCCTTCTCCCAATTTTTAATTTTCCTAGGTGAAGCTCTACCCAACTTAACACCATAGGCTCAATTTAGGTTCTACCCAACCTAACAACCATGTTCTTCTCCCTTGGCCACCATTAAAGGATTGCTCCCAAGCAACCTTATTCCTAGTGCCAAAAAGAACTCAACAATACCCAACAAAAACCTAAATATTTGCAAGCACATTTGCTAGGATATACCCTATCCTAGAAAAATATGATTTGATGAAATGCATCAAGTGTGCTTGACTTCGGTTCAATTCTCTAATTTCCTTAGACATGACCATTTTGTATCAACTTGGAGATTTATCTATAATTCCATGTGTTTGCCAAGACTATCAATTATGATTTGATTCATGGAATTGACTCTAATCTCCCCCTTCTTGTTTCTCAATCCTAGATAACTATAGACTTATCAATTTTTCAATCAAGCATTTATCATTTAATATCATCCATTGAATTTAAAGTCCTTAAATTCCATGATATCCACATACCCTCATTTTATTCAATCACCATTAAATCATGAGGCAAGGCTTTATTTAAAGAGTATAATCCAGGATTTAACTTTAGAACCATATATTATCATCCAAAATACCTTTTCTCTCTAACCCTACTGGATCAGTCGACTGCCCAACTGGTAGTCGGCTTCGAAAACTTACAGAGAGCTTTGGGCTTGAGACCAATCGACTGTCCTTGCGGCAGTCGACTGATACCTGATTTTCAAGTTTTTCAGCCCAATTTCAGAAATCCCTAAATAATTCTACAAATCTCTAAAAAATCTAAAATTTTGTAGGGAGATTTGTGGATCCTATATCTACTTGGAAAAAATATGTTTCCAAATAAATATACTCCATATCTCGAGATGACACGAAATTCCATTCTTTCTAAAGTGTATCATTTTAGCCTCATCCCAAAAGGTCTAATTTCGACTTCTCCTTAATGTATCCTCTTATCCTTGATCATAAGTCATTTCGATCATCAAATTATATGGTATTCACACATTTAACCTCAATTTTCTCGAATATAACCTTATTTGTACCATACTCTCCCTAAAACTCCATCTAATGTGCCAAAACCCAGGATTAAGACTTAGCCAAGTCTTCCAACCCTTTTTGGCACATTTCACCTAATTTCCTAGTCTACCTAGGCCGTCTTAGGAAAACCATCTATTGAGATCCATTTACCATGGACCCTAAAGACTCCTAGAGCTCCCCCTTGAGCTCTTGGCCTTAGCACCTCCCTAGGTGACTCAACCCACACTAGACCACACCGGTGTGCCCCCGGTGTTTCTTGGTCTACAAAATGGACCTTCTTAACCTTGGACACTTTGTCCTTGGTTAAGTCACTCATTTTCCCTTTGGATGACACTCCCTTGTCATCCTTGGACTTCTCCTTCTTGCCAAGATTATATGCTTCCCCAGCATATTTCTTTTTGTTGGCCTTAGAAGTCTTAGACTGGTAGCCCAAACCCGATCTATTATAGTTGGGTTTTAAGCTACCCAACACCATGTCTAAGCCCTTAGATCTAACCGTGAATCTTTCTAGGACTTTTTCTAATGTATCAAGCCTTATCCTCAAGGCTTGATTTTCCCTTTTTAGAGTTCTAACCCTAGAACCCATATGTCCACCTTGGACATTCCTAGGCCTAACCTCCTTTCTAGGCACATTCCTTTCCTTCTTGGGATTAGTGCCTTGATCCTTAGGTACAAAAATCCTAGATTTACTATGATGCATGCTTTTCTTAGGGTGTTGAACTACCTTATTACTCCTATTCCTATCATTGTATTTAAAACCAAAATTGTGCACAAGTAAGCAATTTTTATTAACCCTAGCATACATGGATGAATGATTAACATGATTTTTAATATGCAAATAGGAACTTGAAATTGAATTACACTTTAACCTAGGGTTAGGAATTACCTCCCTTACCCTTGAAGTTCCTCCTTGTTGTGGGCTTCTTCTCTTCTTCCTTTCTTCTTTCTTCCATCTCCTCAAGTGCTCCATTTTCTTTAGCTCACTTTTTCTAGGACACTTGGTGTGAAAGTGCCCCATCTCTCCACATGTAAAGCATTGGATTTTCTTTCTTTTCTCGTGGGCTTCTCCAATCCTACACTTCATGTTAGATTTAATTGGAATTGAAATTGGTTTAGATTTTACCTTCATTTTACCTTTTGGGCACTTGTCCTTGTAGTGCCCCTTTTCGTTGCAACCAAAGCATGTAATGTGATCTTTTGATTTAGCTTTGGTGGAGGTAGAGGCTAGGTTGACTTCTTCTTCAACCTTGGATAATGTGGATGCTTCCTCTTATTCCGGTATAGATGAAGCTCTCTCCTCCCCCTCAATCCTTGAGGTGGAGACCTCATTCTCTTCTTCTCTTGAGGAGGTTGATGATCTTTCACTTAATTCTTCCTCCTCTTGGGATATCGAGTTCACTTCCTCGGGTTCTTTCACTACTTGACCTCGTGTAGGGTTTTTATGAAATTCTTCTACTTTGATCCATAATTCGTGTGCATTTTTGTATGCTCCTACACCATTCAAAGCATTAGTAGGCAAAGTATTAAGCAATATGTCAATTACCTTTTTATTCGTCTTAGATTGATTTTCTTGTTCTTGATTCCAACATCTAAGTCTAAGCCTCTGTAACGCCCGCTTTTTTTTTCGTAAAGCTACGTTACGCTAACATACGTAGGGGCATGTGAACATCGTAATGTAGCGGAATAATTTAAACTTACACATACATGCACCTAACTATCCTTTCTAACATAGTGACATGGGAACATAGCATATTAACATCATACTTAACATCATGTCATAAAATCACATAAGTCATCCATTAGGCACATAAGTAGCATGTGTAAATTTTTCTTGACAACACCATCCTAGGTTTAGAATAAGGCTTGTAAGTATATCTTTCGTTGACCAAGTCACTACCACACACACATTCTTGCCCCTCCTGCTGCTTCCTTATTGTCCTCTCGCTTGATCTGCGGTATAAGGAAAATAAGACTATAAGCACATAGGCTTAGTAAGACCCTTTCCTACGCACTAAAACCATTCGTCACTTAATCATGAGCACATGAAACATTATCATGACTTGGTGCTTTACATAGAACATAAGCATATAAAATCATTTGGCATGACATAGTTCTTACATGGTACATGAGCATAAAATACACTTAACATGGCATGCTACATGGCATAAATATAAACATAAATACACTTAACATGGCATGATTCCTATCATAAAACATAGGCATACTCTTAATATAAACATAAGCATAAAACATTTACTATCATGCATAATTCTTAACATAAAACATAGGCATAAAACATTTACTATCATGGCATAATTCTTAACATAAAACATAAGCATAAAACATTTTCTATCATGGCATAATTCTTAACATAAAACATAAGCGTAAAACATTTTCTATCATGGCATAATGCATAACATGAATGAATGCATGAGTCAAATGCTTATACATAAGGATGCTTAATTTTAAATCATACTTTTAAATACTTAAACATAATCAGCACATCATTGGGGTCCCCGGCTTGTACCACATACATACATCATATGCGCGCATCCCTAAGTAAATACGAGGTAGCTAGTCTCGACCTACTAGGGTAAGGACAGCTACGGTAGTCCCCGAACCGAGGCGTTCTTAAGGTGCCCATCCCTGTTGGACAGCTTCGGTAGTCCCAGAATCGTGGACAGCTACGGTAGTCCAACACCGAGGTGTTCTTAAGGTGCCCATCCCTTGGACCCATACTTCGGTCCGGTACAAGCCCATTCATAAAGTAAAATATCTTCACATGCTTCATCATTCATAGCACATACATTGCATACTTAAAGATATGAACATAATCTTGTTACATGAAGCATGACATAACATACTTGGCATTTCATCATTCATACTTGATTCATATCATCATTATGCTTTCATCATTCATACTTATCATTCATACTTAAGACATGAACCTTATCTTCATTCATCTTCTTTTTTCATAAAACATGACATACATACATAATCATAGTATCCATCATAGAGCATGCATGGGTAAAATTCATGTGAACAGGATACATACGACTTAGGTTCATGGCATCCTACATTACCTAGGTTCATATCATTCATCATAGAACATGCATAGACCTTCATAAACATATACCTATTATAGGCATTTAACAACATACATGCATCATTCTATATAGCATGACCGTACATCAAATACATGTGTTCATGGAATATGGTTAAAACATTCATGAATGGACATAGCACATAACTTAAACATACAAGGTCATGGCATATAACCCATAAAGCTAGGGTTGTAGGTAGCATAAACATTCTTGCAACATCCTTAACATATACATACATCATAGTAACCTATAAACAAATATCATTGGAACCTTAACCCAACCCAAACCCTAGTTTCTTGACTTGGCCGAAAGTTCATGGGTGGAGGCTCCCTTATTCAATCATCATGAATGGTTCCATAAGTAAAAAGGAAATTCATACATTACATACAAAGTCATAGGGAACCGTTAGACCTCATAATTGGAGCTAACCCTAATTTTATTAGCCCTACCCTTGACCTTGGCCGAAACCCTAGAGCGTCACAAGCACATGGAAAAATTCATATAATTCCTATTTTACATCTAATACCTTTCATATAATACCATAGGAAGCCATTAGAACCCTTGCTTGGAGTTAACCCTAACCCCTTGCCCTAAAACTCATCTTGGCCGAACCTTACAAGGGTCACAAGGCTTATAAAAATTCATATCAATCACCATTAACACCCCTTGTAACATGAGGAAACATAAGAAACTTGCTTGAAGAGTTAGATCTAAACCCAACCATGAAACCATGGTGGTGGACGAAACCCTAGAGGGTATTAGGGTACTCCAAAAATTCTCCAAATCCTATTTTATTCTTTATTCATCATAAGAAAGCATTAGAAAACATGAGTGAGTTTTTTAACATAATTTTTGGACCCAAAAAGCATGGTGGCCGAAACTTACAAGGTCATAATCCATGGTTTTTCTCAATACAAATCCTAAACAATCATCTTAAATCATGATAAACACATAACTATTATACCACAGGTGAGGGAGTCTTACCTTGGTTTATCTTGGTTATAGACCTTAGATAGGGAGGAGGATGAAGACCTTGTTGTCCCTTGACCACCCCTAGCCTTTATAACCTTGTAAAAAGCCTTGGATCTTGAAGGAGAGGCCTTCTTGTGAACTTTTCCCAAGGGAGAACCCTCCTATGGGGTTCGGCTATAAGGGGGAAGAAGAAGGAGAGGAGAGGCTTGGTGGATGAAGAGAAGAGGAATAACTATCTTAAGTGTTAAGTTATCATCCCTCTCATTTATACACAATGAAGAGGGGGCAAGTGAAGAGACATGGTGCCTCCTCTCATGGTGACTGATAAATACCATTTTGTTGATTATTTTAGTTGCTAAAATCCATGTTTGACCCATGTTTTACTTGTTTAATTGTGATTTTACCCTAGGTTTTAGAACTTACCTTTATTTTGGACTTAATTGCAAATTTACACATATTTGGATTAATTGGCCACTAAATTTTTGATCTATTTTTGTAGGCATGAAAGGTTCATGGACCTAGGGCATACTGGGTCAAACTTGAGTCGGAAGTGGAACCGGATCGAATTATCAAGCTTACAATTAATCCGGGCCGTCCGATTCAAAAGCGGCTAGATCTGAGCCATCCGGGACCATCTGAAGCAATCTGAGCTAGGGTTAGGGTTGATCAAGCATTTTGATCATGATCTGAAAGTTTCATCCCAATCAGAGCCAAATCAACCGTTGGATCAAGCTCGGGGGGCTCTAGATCGTCCATTCAAAGATAAGGTTGATCTGGACCATCTGTTGCATATCTGGAGGATCTGAGCTACCACGAGGTAGATCCTGACCCCAGATCAACATCCTCAAAGTTTAGCTCAAATCAGAGCAAGATCTGCCATTGGATCTCCTCCGATCAATCTGAGCCGTCCATTGGTTACTACTTAAGCAAAAATCTGCCCAGTTCTTCCCTGTCGCGTCTTCGCCGCACAGTCCAGTTCTTCGTGTTCTTCCTTCATTCTTAGTTTCTTCCTTCAATCCGAGGCGCGACCACTCGATTTCCTTGCTGAATTCATGTGCTAGGTCATTGGGGAGGCCATCAGTGGAGTTTCCGGATCGAAATTGCCCAAGAACAGAGTTTGTGAGAGGTTTCCACAGCTCTGTCCAATTGTTACCTTCGGATCGGTTGTGCTCTAATACCTTCCACCTGAGCTATCCAGAGGGGTTCCCTGAGTAGCTTGGATCATCATCCACTCACCTACGCACACAGACGCAGCTGCAATGAAGATTTCGAATGGAAAATTTAGAAATGAGCAATCTGAGCTGTATTCAATCGCAGATGAAGTTTTCCCCATGATTTGCTGAGCTTGCGGGTCTGAGGCTCTCCCTTGCTTGACGACCAAGGAGTACATGAGCTCTGGAAGGAATCGAGGAGTAGTTTAATTGGTTTACAATTTAGTTTCTGCTGTAGTTTAACTTATGCTGTAATCTGTCCTGTTCTAGAATTTCAGTTTCATCAGCTGTAGTTTGTTTTCTGAATTGTTTCGTTTAATTAGGTTGTTAATCTTTGAGTTAAGTAGTTTAGAAGCTTGTTTAGTGAACAAATAGATTCAATTACAGCTTATTTTCTGCTTACTTCTTGTGTGCCACTTCCATTAGCTGCGTATCAGATTTTTCCTACAATTGCATTTCAGTTTCAGAAATTTTCAGTTTGTTTCACTTTTAGTTAGCTAATTTAGTTGGTCTAAGTTTGTCTAGACTTTAGCTTCAATTCTGAATCTTGTTTAGCTTGGTAATTCCGAATTTCAGTTTGTTTCCCAGCTAAACCTTGCGTATCAGCCTCTTGCCCTGTTCTGAATTTTAGTTCAGTTTCGAGTTTTTCAGCTTGTTTTCAAATTGCTAGTGTTTAGATTATTCCCTGCCATTAGAGATCACATTTAGGGTGTGGATTCAGTGATCTAAGTTTGTTTCATTTCCAGAATTGTTTCTGAATTTCCTTTTGTTTAGCTTAGCATTTCTGAAATTTCAGCCTGCGTATCATTATTTCTACATTCTTTTCTTTACTTCGGATTGTGTCTAAAGTGAGCTGTTTGTGTCTGATTTTCTTCATCCATTCCTGCCGAGTTCTTAATTGATAGTTTGCTGTTCCAATTGTGTTCGGTCAGTTGCATTTCTGAATTACTAGAAGTAGTTTTAGGTACAAGAAAAATTCAGATTTTGGCACAAAAATTTCAGCTTGTGTGCCAAGCTGTTTTGGCATTGTTTTCACATCAGTTCTCACTTGTCTTTTGGTGTAGGATAGCTTTTGAAATCTATTGATATCATCCTTAGAATCCCTGAATTTTGTTGGCAGTGATTGGTGTAACACCCACTTTTTTTTTTTTTTTTGACCACCATAAAGCGGTGCTACGTTAACATACTTAGGGCATGTAGACATCATAACGCAGCGGAAAACTTTAAACTTACACCTACATGCACTTTCTATCATTCCTAGCATCATAACATACTTAGCATCATGTCATACTTAGCATCATGTTATACTTTAGCATTCTGTCATCCTTTAGCATCATATCATAGAGTCATAGTCATATTCAAGTACTTAGTAGTAAAGGTAAAGTTCTATCATAAGGCAAGCAAACATATGGTCTCTTGGCCAAGTCACTATCACACACATTCTGCAAAGCCCTCCTGTTGCTTCCTTACTGTTCCTTTGCGTGATCTGCGGTATAAGATAAATAAACTATAAGCACACATGCTTAGTAAGACTCTTTCCTACTCACTAAAACCGTCCGTCACTTAATCATAAGCATATGAAACATTAGCACTCTTAGCGCTTTACTTAGAACATCATCCTTAGCATCACTTAGCATTCATTTGACATGTCATGGACATAGCTTCGCCCCATTCATAGCATGGCATAAACATAACCATAAATATTCGGGTATGGCATAATTATTGACATAACATAAACATCGTAAACAATCATAGCATGGCATAATACTTGATATAGACATAAATAAAATCATGACATAAATCTAATTACAATCATGGCATCCCATACTAGCATGAGAATGAACAAAATAATGGCATTCTAACGTAACATAAACATAATTAAACCATGGCATCCTAAACTAGCATAACATCATGGCATCCTAAACTAACATAAACATAGATAAAGTCATGGCATCCTAAACTATCATAAACATAAGTAAAGCATGGCATTCTAAACTAGCATAAAATCATGGCATCCTAAACTAACATAAACATAGATAAAATCATGGCATCCTAAAATATCATAAACATAATTAAAGCATGGCATTCTAAACTAGCATAAAATCATGGCATAAACATAAATAACATCATGGCATAAACCTAAATAATATCATGGCATAAGCTTAAATAATATCATGGCATACACATAAACAAAAATCATGGCATAAACATAAATAAAATCATGGCACAAACATAAATAAAAGCATGGCATACACATAAATAAAATCATGGCATAAACATAAATAAAATCATGGCATGAACATATCTTCATAACATACTTTTCGTAAACATACTTTTCATAACATAATGCATAGCATAAATGGATGCATGTAGCAACTGTGCATATATATATATAAGGATGCTTAATCTTGAAAACAGGCTTTTAAATACTTGAACATAATCATAACATGCATTGGGCCCTGGCTTGTACCACATTCATTCATCATATGCGCGCATCCCTAAGTAAATACGAGGTAGCTAATCTCGACCTACTAGGGTAAGGACAGCTTCATCGGTAGTCCCGAACCGTAAGGACAGCATCATCGGTAGTCCCGAACCGTGGACAGCATCATCGGTAGTCCAGAACCGTGGACCTTACTTAGGTCCGGTACAAGCCCATAAAATAACATAAATGCTTTCATATGCTTCTTCATTCATCATCATTCATAGCATATTCATTCGTTCATCATTCTTTCATCATCATTATGCCTTAAAGGCATCGTCATGCATAGCATATTCATTCATTCATCATACTTAACCTTCATTCATCATTTCATTCTTAGACATGGCATAGGTACACATCATTCATATAGCATGGCATACACACATAAGCATGGCATACATTCATATCATTCGTAAGACATGGCATACATACATATCATTCATACATCATGTCATACATACATATCATTCCTAAATCATGGCATATGTCTAAACATTCTATGACCTAACGTATATTTCATGACATATAAGCTATAGGTTTAGTTAACATGGTATTCCTTCACCTTACTTAAGCATACCTCCTAATTAACTATACCCTAAGGTACTCTAGGGTACCCCAAAAATTCCCAAAAATTATAGTTACTTACTACACATCATAAGGGCACAGTAGATAACCTTATCATGATTTTTAACATATTTTTAGACCTTTAAAACATGTTGGCCGAAACCCTTGAACTTAAAGTTCTGGGTTTTGCTTCCCTCATGTTGGCCGAGACCCTAGGGTGTCCTAGGGTACTCTAAAAATTCCAAAAAATTACAGTTAACTTCTAAACATCATAAGGAACCAGTAAATAACATTATCATGATTTTTAACATAATTATAGACCTTTAAAACATGCTGGCCGAAACCTTTGAACATAGAAACCTTGATTTTGTTTTCCCTTCAACATTTAATCCGAAACTAACCCATATATCATGCCAACAATCCCCAAAAATTTCCAATTTACTTCTAAACATCATAAGGGAACATCAAATAATATTATCATGATTTTTAGCATAATTATGGACCTTTAAAACATGCTGGCCGAAACCTTTGAACCATAGAAACCTGGATTTTGTTTCCCTTCAACATTAAATCCGAAACTAACCCATATATCATGAAAAAATCCCCAAAAATTTCAATTAACTTCTAAACATCATAAGGGAACATAAATAATATTATCATGATTTTTAGCATAATTATGGACCTTAGAACATGCTGGCCGAAACCTTTGAACCATAGAAACCTGGATTTTGTTTCCCTTCAACATTAAATCCGAAACTAACCCATATATCATGCCAAAAATCCCCAAAAATTTCAATTAACTTCTAAACATCATAAGGAACATAAATAATATTATCATGATTTTTAGCATAATTATGGACCTCTAAACATGCTGGCCGAAACCTTTGAACCATAGAAACCTGGATTTTGTTTCCCTTCAACATTAAATCCGAAACTAACCCATATATCATGAAAAAAATCCCCAAAAATTTCAATTAACTTCTAAACATCATAAGGAAACAGTAAATAACATTATCATGATTTTTAGCATAATTATGGACCTTTAAAACATGCTGGCCGAAACCTTTGAACCATAGAAACCTGAATTTTGTTTCCCTTCAACATTAAATCCGAAACCCACCCATATATCCAGCCAAAAATCATGGAAAACGTTGGTAACTATTATACCACAGGTGAGGGAGTCTTACCTTAGATTTCTTGATTTTTTAGACCTTGGATGGAAAGAAGGAAGAAGACTTGACCACACCTAGCCCTTGGAAACTTGAGAAGACCTTAGATCTTGGAGGATGAGACTTTTTGTGAAGTTTTCTCAAGGGAGAAGTCCTCCTTGATTGCTCAGCAAGAATGGAGAAGGAAGAGAGGAGCAAATGCACTTGATGGCATGAAGAATGAAACTCCCAAACCCCCTTATTAATCAACCATTAAGGTGGTGAATGAAGAGTTTTCTATGGCCCTTCATCTTCCTTTAACATTTAACCACCATTCACTTCCTTTCCTCACAAGAATTCCTTGCTAGGTGAGTTGGTTAAAGCATTCATTGGTTGTACAAGAGGTGCAAGGTTCAATCCTTGGCCCATGCATCTTTATTTTTATTTTATTTAATCTTTTTTCTTATTTTCGAAAATTCCCCTTTTATTTCGAAAATTCTCCAAAAATGACCCATAATTTTGCCAATATTCCTAAATAAAATTCTTTTATATTTATATGAATTTTACTCAATTAATACCCATTTTTTCGGAGCCCATTTAAGGCCCATTAGTACCTAATTCCTCAAATTAATTAGAAAAATTAAACTAATACTTACCCATAATCATGCTAATATGTCCCATTAAATCCTATTTATCTTTATACTAATTTCCACCTAAAATCCACCGATAATTATGGTACTAGCAAGCCCATATAAGGCCCATTAGTGCCCTTTTTCCCAATTTAAATGGGAAAACATGGATTTTCTAGGCCAAAGTTTGCATTATTACCTCTAGGTCCTTCGGAAAATTATCTAGACATGCTTAATATTTTAATAAAATATTAAGAGAATTTTCCGGGTCGTTACAATCCCCCATACCTCGTGAAAGTTCGTCCTCGAACTTAGAATAACTCCGGGTACTTGCGCCTCATTTCGTCCTCGCGTTCCCAGGTAGCTTCCTCGAACCGCTGGCTTTGCCATAAGATCTTAACCAAGGGTACCTCCTTACTCCTCAGCTTCTTGACCTCTCTATCCAAAATCCGAAGGGGTCGGCTCTCATAACTCAGGTCCTCTTGTATTTGCACTGTCTGCGGCTCGATCACTTGGTCTGTATTCGGGATACACTTTTTAAGCAGGGACACATGGAATACGTTATGGATAGCTGACATCTCTGGAGGTAGCTCCAGCTCGTATGCCACCTTACCAACTCTTTTCAGAATCAGATACGGCCCCACATATCTCGGACTCAGCTTTCCTTTCTTCCCAAATCTTGTCACCCCTTTCATAGGAGCCACTTTGAGGAATACCAAATCCCCAACATTAAATTCCAGGGGTCTACGCCGGACATCGGCATAACTCTTCTGCCGACTCTGAGCAGTTTCTATCCGTTGTCGAATATTCTGTATAGCTTGGGTGGTGCTGTTAATGAGATCCGTTGTGTGCCCCATCTCCTTCTTCTCACCACCCTCATACCAACAGATCGGAGACCTACATCTCCTCCCATACAACGCTTCATAAGGTGCCATTCCAATAGTAGCTTGGTAGCTGTTGTTGTATGCGAATTCTGCTAAACACAAATATCGACACCAGCTTCCCTTGAAATCCAAGGCACACGCTCGCAACATGTCTTCTAGTACTTGATTCACCCGTTCAGTTTGCCCATCAGTTTGAGGGTGAAAGGCGGTACTAAATCGCAATTTAGTGCCGAGAGATTTCTGAACACACTCCCAGAAATGCGAAGTAAAACGTCCATCCCTATCTGAGATGATGGTCTTGGGAACTCCATGTAGCCTGATTACCTCCTTAACATATAACTGAGCTAGTATCCTTACTCGCTCTATGCTGTGATTATATGCTCACATCATACTTATATGTTATCGTAATTATGGGTAAACCATAGTAGTATGCCTCCGATATATTTAGTTCACTACATGAGCTATGAGTTATATTGATAATAATCCTATATTAGTACATACTCTCATATGATCATCATTTGTCTCATATAATTTGATACCATTGGGCGACACGATAGATACTTTATTGTTAATATCAGGTTCAGGGACATAAGATTGAAATACACACTCGACAACTAGTAATAGTACTAACTTAAAACTTATTAATTCACAACCTAACCAAACTCAATGGAATAGATGGGCTGCCATTATGCCCATAACAAAGAACATCATGGCAGTCACTGCCACTCCTTCATTCATCTCTCCCTGGCCTACCTCAGGATCTTCCACTGTCTCCATCGGATCCTCTTCCTCTATCTCGGGAATCTCCTCAGCCACCTCAGGATCTTCTCCAAACATCCCAGGGTCTTCCTCCCACATCTCGAGCATCTCGGGGTCCTGTCCGAACACCTCGAGATCGTCCTCGCTCATCGGGTCCTCCTCGAACATCTCCAGCATCTCAGGGTCCTCCGCGAATGGCTCAGGGTCCTCCGCGTACATCTCAGGATCCTCTTCGGGGTCCTCCTCTAATGGCTCGGGATCCTCTTCGTACATCTCCGGATCTTCTTCCGAGTCCCCCAGGTCCTCCGGAAACTCATGGCGGAGAAGCTGTCTACATAATTCCGTATAGCAGATACGGCATCCGTGCTGCCCCCAAATCTGATGAGCCACCACTCTCGCCCGGTTGGGCAATGAACGAAGCAGAGTCCCGATCCGATGATCATCCACAACTGGAAATCCCTCCTGCTCCAATTTCCAGAACAGCCGGTCCAATTTCCCAATATTGCCCTGGACCCCAAGAACCGGGCTATACTCCACCTCCCCTATCTGCTCCAGCAACTCCCCACTCCGCCCCTGATAACCACTCCTGGTGCCAATCTCGTGCGACATCTGGAATTGGAAAAACACAGTCAGTACGGAACTGACAAAAAAAAACTAGTACAAAACTAGTCTCTTTTTTTTTCAATTCACAAATAATACAGAGAGAAGCACGCAAGATATCACTCCTATAAGTTCCTATCTATACATATTCCTACCCCTATATTATTCTAAATATCTAATTCCTAAAATAAGATAAAGCATCATCCATCGTTACTTATCGTAACGTACCTTTCATCATCCATACCGTTCATACTTGCATATTCTATAGTCATAGGTATCCTCATTCTAGAACCATAATAGAACATAAAATACACTTAAAGGTACTTACTTGGAAGCTGCAGGAAGAGGGCTTGATGTGTGTGTAGTGAGATGGTTACGGCTCTGATACCAACCTGTAACACCCGCTTTTTTTTTTTTTTTTTGACCACCATAAAGCGGTGCTACGTTAACATACTTAGGGCATGTAGACATCATAACGCAGCGGAAAACTTTAAACTTACACCTACATGCACTTTCTATCATTCCTAGCATCATAACATACTTAGCATCATGTCATACTTAGCATCATGTTATACTTTAGCATTCTGTCATCCTTTAGCATCATATCATAGAGTCATAGTCATATTCAAGTACTTAGTAGTAAAGGTAAAGTTCTATCATAAGGCAAGCAAACATATGGTCTCTTGGCCAAGTCACTATCACACACATTCTGCAAAGCCCTCCTGCTGCTTCCTTACTGTTCCTTTGCGTGATCTGCGGTATAAGATAAATAAACTATAAGCACACAGGCTTAGTAAGACTCTTTCCTACTCACTAAAACCGTCCGTCACTTAATCATAAGCATATGAAACATTAGCACTCTTAGCGCTTTACTTAGAACATCATCCTTAGCATCACTTAGCATTCATTTGACATGTCATGGACATAGCTTCACCCCATTCATAGCATGGCATAAACATAACCATAAACTTACATTCGGGTAT
>JAGFNQ010006230.1:80219-135473 GCA_024364735.1 Boesenbergia rotunda | reverse complement strand
AGCTTCATCGGTAGTCCCGAACCGTAAGGACAGCATCATCGGTAGTCCCGAACCGTGGACAGCATCATCGGTAGTCCAGAACCGTGGACCTTACTTAGGTCCCGGTACAAGCCCATAAAATAAAATAAATGCTTTCATATGCTTCTTCATTCATCATCATTCATAGCATATTCATTCGTTCATCATTCTTTCATCATCATTATGCCTTAAAGGCATCGTCATGCATAGCATATTCATTCATTCATCATACTTAACCTTCATTCATCATTTCATTCTTAGACATGGCATAGGTACACATCATTCATATAGCATGGCATACACACATAAGCATGGCATACATTCATATCATTCGTAAGACATGGCATACATACATATCATTCATACATCATGGCATACATACATATCATTCCTAAATCATGGCATATGTCTAAACATTCTATGACCTAACGTATATTTCATGACATATAAGCTATAGGTTTAGTTAACATGGTATTCCTTCACCTTACTTAAGCATACCTCCTAATTACCTATACCCTAAGGTACTCTAGGGTACCCCAAAAATTCCCAAAATTATAGTTACTTACTACACATCATAAGGGCACAGTAGATAACATTATCATGATTTTTAACATATTTTTAGACCTTTAAAACATGTGGCCGAAACCCTTGAACTTAAAGTTCTGGGTTTTGCTTCCCTCATGTTGGCCGAGACCCTAGGGTGTCCTAGGGTACTCTAAAAATTCCCAAAAATTACAGTTAACTTCTAAACATCATAAGGAACCAGTAAATAACATTATCATGATTTTTAACATAATTATGGACCTTTAAAACATGCTGGCCGAAACCTTTGAACATAGAAACCTTGATTTTGTTTTCCCTTCAACATTAAATCCGAAACTAACCCATATATCATGCCAAAAATCCCCAAAAATTTCCAATTTACTTCTAAACATCATAAGGGAACATCAAATAATATTATCATGATTTTTAGCATAATTATGGACCTTTAAAACATGCTGGCCGAAACCTTTGAACCATAGAAACCTGGATTTTGTTTCCCTTCAACATTAAATCCGAAACTAACCCATATATCATGCAAAAATCCCCAAAAATTTCAATTAACTTCTAAACATCATAAGGGAACATAAAATAATATTATCATGATTTTTAGCATAATTATGGACCTCTAGAAACATGCTGGCCGAAACCTTTGAACCATAGAAACCTGGATTTTGTTTCCCTTCAACATTAAATCCGAAACTAACCCATATATCATGCCAAAAATCCCCAAAAATTTCAATTAACTTCTAAACATCATAAGGAACATCAAATAATATTATCATGATTTTTAGCATAATTATGGACCTCTAGAACATGCTGGCCGAAACCTTTGAACCATAGAAACCTGGATTTTGTTTCCCTTCAACATTAAATCCGAAACTAACCCATATATCATGCCAAAAATCCCCAAAAATTTCAATTAACTTCTAAACATCATAAGGGAACATCAAATAATATTATCATGATTTTTAGCATAATTATGGACCTCTAGAACATGCTGGCCGAAACCTTTGAACCATAGAAACCTGGATTTTGTTTCCCTTCAACATTAAATCCGAAACCCACCCATATATCCAGCCAAAAATCATGGAAAACGTTGGTAACTATTATACCACAGGTGAGGGAGTCTTACCTTAGATTTCTTGATTTTTAGACCTTGGATGGAAAGAAGGAAGAAGACTTGACCACACCTAGCCCTTGGAAACTTGAGAAGACCTTAGATCTTGGAGGATGAGACTTTTTGTGAAGTTTTCTCAAGGGAGAAGTCCTCCTTGAGTGCTCGGCAAGAATGGAGAAGGAAGAGAGGAGCAAATGCACTTGATGGCATGAAGAATGAAACTCCCAAACCCCCTTATTAATCAACCATTAAGGTGGTGAATGAAGAGTTTTCTATGGCCCTTCATCTTCCTCTACCATTTAACCACCATTCACTTCCTTTCCTCACAAGAATTCCTTGCTAGGTGAGTTGGTTAAAGCATTCATTGGTTGTACAAGAGGTCCAAGGTTCAATCCTTGGCCCATGCATCTTTATTTTTATTTTATTTAATCTTTTTTCTTATTTTCGAAAATTCCCCTTTTATTTCGAAAATTCTCCAAAAATGACCCATAATTTTGCCAATATTCCTAAATAAAATTCTTTTATATTTATATGAATTTTACTCAATTAATACCCATTTTTTCGGAGCCCATTTAAGGCCCATTAGTACCTAATTCCTCAAATTAATTAGAAAAATTAAACTAATACTTACCCATAATCATGCTAATATGTCCCATTAAATCCTATTTATCTTTATACTAATTTCCACCTAAAATCCACCGATAATTATGGTACTAGCAAGCCCATATAAGGCCCATTAGTGCCCTTTTTCCCAATTTAAATGGGAAAACATGGATTTTCTAGGCCAAAGTTTGCATTATTACCTCTAGGTCCTTCGGAAAATTATCTAGACATGCTTAATATTTTAATAAAATATTAAGAGAATTTTCCGGGTCGTTACAATCCCCCATACCTCGTGAAAGTTCGTCCTCGAACTTAGAATAACTCCGGGTACTTGCGCCTCATTTCGTCCTCGCGTTCCCAGGTAGCTTCCTCGAACCGCTGGCTTTGCCATAAGATCTTAACCAAGGGTACCTCCTTACTCCTCAGCTTCTTGACCTCTCTATCCAAAATCCGAAGGGGTCGGCTCTCATAACTCAGGTCCTCTTGTATTTGCACTGTCTGCGGCTCGATCACTTGGTCTGTATTCGGGATACACTTTTTAAGCAGGGACACATGGAATACGTTATGGATAGCTGACATCTCTGGAGGTAGCTCCAGCTCGTATGCCACCTTACCAACTCTTTTCAGAATCAGATACGGCCCCACATATCTCGGACTCAGCTTTCCTTTCTTCCCAAATCTTGTCACCCCTTTCATAGGAGCCACTTTGAGGAATACCAAATCCCCAACATTAAATTCCAGGGGTCTACGCCGGACATCGGCATAACTCTTCTGCCGACTCTGAGCAGTTTCTATCCGTTGTCGAATATTCTGTATAGCTTGGGTGGTGCTGTTAATGAGATCCGTTGTGTGCCCCATCTCCTTCTTCTCACCACCCTCATACCAACAGATCGGAGACCTACATCTCCTCCCATACAACGCTTCATAAGGTGCCATTCCAATAGTAGCTTGGTAGCTGTTGTTGTACGCGAATTCTGCTAAACACAAATATCGACACCAGCTTCCCTTGAAATCCAAGGCACACGCTCGCAACATGTCTTCTAGTACTTGATTCACCCGTTCAGTTTGCCCATCAGTTTGAGGGTGAAAGGCGGTACTAAATCGCAATTTAGTGCCGAGAGATTTCTGAACACACTCCCAGAAATGCGAAGTAAAACGTCCATCCCTATCTGAGATGATGGTCTTGGGAACTCCATGCAGCCTGATTACCTCCTTAACATATAACTGAGCCAGTTGCTCAATCGAATAAGTCATCTTGATTGCTAAGAAGTGAGCGGACTTAGTCAATCTGTCCACAATGACCCATATCGCATCATATCCATTTGTAGTTCGGGGAAGTCCTGAAATGAAATCCATTGAGACATCTTCCCATTTCCATTCCGGAATTGGAAGTGGCTGCAGAACTCCTCCGGGACGCTGGTGTTCTGCTTTCACTTGCTGACAGGTCATGCAAGTACTGATATGCTGGGCCACATCCCTCTTCATACCGGACCACCAAAACTTCCCCTTCAGATCCTGATACATCTTGGTGGACCCTGGATGCATCGAGTAAGGGGTTCCGTGAGCTTCTGCCAGTATCTCCTTTCGAAGCTCCGGATCATTAGGGATACATAAACGATCCCTAAGGTAGAGTACTCCCCCTTCGGCGATATGAAAACCATCGCCCTTTCCTTCCAGGATCTCCTGTTTTATTTTCTGCAGACTCCTATCCCCATCTTGTTTTTCCACTATATCCTCGAACAGCAGGGGTGATATTGTCATGGTGGAAAGTCGTCCGGAGATGACCTCGACCCCGAAGTTCATAATTTCTTCTTTGAGTGGTCGGGGTAATCTGGCTATGGACATCAGGGTGGCACTTGACTTCCGACTGAGTGCATCGGCCACCTTGTTTGCCTTCCCTGGATGATAGAGGATCTCGCAGTCATAGTCTTTTACCAACTCAAGCCATCGGCGTTGCCTCATATTCAGATCCTTCTGAGTGAAGAAATATCGCAGACTCTGATGGTCCGTATAAATTCGACACTGCGCTCCATACAGATAATGCCTCCATATCTTAAGAGCGAAGACCACCGCAGCCAGTTCCAGATCATGAGTGGGGTAATTTTGTTCATATTCCTTGAGCTGTCGAGAGCCATAGGCAATAACTTTTCCCTTCTGCATAAGTACCGCTCCAAGTCCTAGTTTGGAGGCATCGCTATACATATCAAAGCTCTGATTACATTCTGGAAGGGCAAGGATGGGCGCACTTGTGAGTCTCCTTTTTAGTTCCAAGAAACTATTTTCACAATCTTCTGTCCATTCATACTTCTTATCCCTCCGGGTGAGAGCCGTTAAAGGGGCTGCAATCCTCGAGAAATCCTCCACAAATTTTCTATAATAGCCTGCCAATCCTAGAAAACTTCTGATCTCGCTGGCATTCTTTGGCCGACTCCAGTTATTCACCGCTTCAACCTTCATTGGATCCACCATAACTCCATCTTTAGAAATAATATGGCCCAAAAAGCCCACTTGATCAAGCCAGAACTCACATTTGGAAAATTTCGCATATAGTTGCTTTTCCCGAAGAATCCCTAATACTATCTTCAGGTGCTCCGTGTGCTCCTCTTGGGTCCTCGAATAGATAAGAATATCGTCGATGAAGACGATCACAAATTTGTCGAGGAACGACGAGAACACCCGATTCATAAGGTCCATAAACATAGCAGGGGCATTCGTCACGCCAAAAGGCATAACAACAAACTCAAAGTGCCCGTACCTCGTTCGGAAAGCCGTCTTTGGAATATCCTCCTGTTTTACTCTAACCTGATGATAACCAGACCTCAGATCGATCTTTGAGAAAACAGTGGCTCCCTTTAATTGGTCAAACAGATCATCTATCCTCGGAAGGGGATACCTGTTCTTTATTGTTACGTCATTCAGCGCTCGGTAATCTATGCACATTCGCATAGATCCGTCTTTCTTCTTCACAAACAGTACCGGAGCTCCCCACGGGGAATGACTAGGGCGAATAAATCCCTTATCCAACAACTCCTGTAACTGTTCCTGAAGCTCCTTCAATTCAATTGGCGCCATACGGTAAGGTGCCTTTGAGATCGGGTTAGTACCAGGAATTAATTCAATCTCAAATTCAACTTCTCTATCAGGAGCTAATCCAGGTAATTCCTCTGGGAAAACCTCTGGGTAATCACATACCACCCGAACATCTTCCAGCTTCCGATTCTTCTCTTGACCGGCATCAACCACATATGCTAAAAATCCAGTATATCCTTTGTCTAACATCTTCTGGGCTTGGAGAGCTGATAAATATTTCCCGGTTCTTTTCCTTGGCTCCCCGATGAACTCGAACTTAGAACTTCCCTCAGGTCGAAAGACCACCTTTCGCTTACGGCACTCAATAGAAGCACCGTATTTACCCAGGAAATCCATTCCTATAATAACATCATAATCTTTCATGTCGAGCACTATCAGATCGCAGTACAGTTCCCTTCCTGCAATTCTGACTGGCACTGCACCCATCACATGAGTGGATGTCATGATTTCCCCCGAGGGTAGGGTCGTTAAGAACCTGCAGTTTAGCACTTGCGGAAGCCTATCTATCTTCTTGGTAAAGGGTACCGAGACGAATGAGTGTGTTGCCCCAGTATCAAATAATGCAGTAGCATACTGACTGGAAATAAGTATCTGACCTGTGACAACCGTGGAAGCTTCCGCAGCGTCCTCCTTGGTAACCGAGAAAACCCTGGCATTTGTCTCCATTGGAGGAGCCTCCAGCAGTGGGGTACCCTCCAGCTCGGCCGGCATATAATATAATTTCGCTGGTGCTCCTTGGTACTGAGCCAGTGGTTGGGGAGAGACCTGATTCTTGGTAGGGCAGGAAGCCGCCATATGCCCTTCCACACCACAATTGTAACACCGGTTCGTACCCTTGCGACATTCCCCGGAGTGGTTTTTCCCGCATGTTGCGCACGGGGAAGGCTTGGGCTGCTTATTTGCTGGGCCCCCTTGAGTGTTGTTCCATGGCTTTCGTTTACCACTCTGATCTCCCTTCCAGTTGGTTTGATTGCTCTGGGCCTTTTGACCTCCTAAGCAATCATTAATAGAGGGAACATTAAGGGTAATAAGAGCGAGAATCAAGCATCTTAGAATAAACTTGATTCTTACTTTCGTTCGTCGCCTTCCTTTGCTGAATGATACTATTCAAATAGTGCTCAGTAAGTAAAGCACTACTAAACAGTTCCTCGGCGGTCTGGGGCCTATTAACTCCACCAGCCACGTTCAGAGCTATTTCGGGTCGTAACATCTTCAGCATAAGTCGGACCCTCTCTTTCTCTGTGCGGACTAGCTCAGGACACAGGCGGGCCAGTCGATTAAATTTCTTCACGGCTTCATTGACCGAGAGGTTGCCCTGACGAAATTCCGTAAACTCGTCGTAGTGTTTGGTTGTAACCCGCATATTGAAGAATTCTTCAAAGAATTCTGCTTCAAAATCGGCCCACGCCATTTGGTTTACTTGCCTCTTGGTCCTGACCCTCTCCCACCACATTCTGGCATCCCCAGACAGGCAGAATGATGCGCACTTGACCTTCTCCTGCTCAGGCCAGTCTAACAGCTCCAGTGTACTTTCCACCGTCTTGAACCATGCCTGGGCGTCCCAGGGTTCGCCGGTACCCGAGAAATTCTCCGGTTTCAGTCTTAACCACTGGATCAAATAAGCCTCCTGTCGCGCCCCAGGAGTATGTGCAACCGTAGGCGCCACCGGCGCAGTAGTCTGGTTCACTGGTGGAGTAGTAGAGTTCTCCTGCTGGTTCATTAAGGTGTTAATAGTTTGCTGCTGCTCGGTAACTTGACGTTGGAGCTGGGTTACTAGTTGCATCAGATCAGGCGTTGGTGTTGTCTCGTTAAGCCGACTACTCTGTCTTCTGGCCATGTTTTTCTTCACCAAGAACAAGTATGGCCAATATCAGTTTTTTTTTCGATATTATGCTAATATTTAATTCCTAAAATAATATAATATACCAAAATATATATCGTTCATAGGTACTTATCTCAAAGTACCTTTCATCATTGTTCATACTTGCGTATTCTATAGTCTTAGATATCGTCATCCTAGGAACATAATAAAACATAAAATACACTTAAAGTACTTACTTGGAAGCTGCAGGAAGAGGGCTTGATGTGTGTGTAGTGAGATGGTTACGGCTCTGATACCAACCTGTAACACCCGCTTTTTTTTTTTTTTTTTTGACCACCATAAAGCGGTGTTACGTTAACATACTTAGGGCATGTAGACATCATAACGCAGCGGAAAACTTTAAACTTACACCTACATGCACTTTCTATCATTCCTAGCATCATAACATACTTAGCATCATGTCATACTTAGCATCATGTTATACTTTAGCATTCTGTCATCCTTTAGCATCATATCATAGAGTCATAGTCATATTCAAGTACTTAGTAGTAAAGGTAAAGTTCTATCATAAGGCAAGCAAACATATGGTCTCTTGGCCAAGTCACTATCACACACATTCTGCAAAGCCCTCCTGCTGCTTCCTTACTGTTCCTTTGCGTGATCTGCGGTATAAGATAATAAAACTATAAGCACACAGGCTTAGTAAGACTCTTTCCTACTCACTAAAACCGTCCGTCACTTAATCATAAGCATATGAAACATTAGCACTCTTAGCGCTTTACTTAGAACATCATCCTTAGCATCACTTAGCATTCATTTGACATGTCATGGACATAGCTTCACCCCATTCATAGCATGGCATAAACATAACCATAAACATTCGGGTATGGCATAATTATTGACATAACATAAACATCGTAAACAATCATAGCATGGCATAATACTTGATATAGACATAAATAAAATCATGACATAAATCTAATTACAATCATGGCATCCCATACTAGCATGAGCATGAACAAAATAATGGCATTCTAACGTAACATAAACATAATTAAACCATGGCATCCTAAACTAGCATAAAATCATGGCATCCTAAACTAACATAAACATAGATAAAGTCATGGCATCCTAAACTATCATAAACATAAGTAAAGCATGGCATTCTAAACTAGCATAAAATCATGGCATCCTAAACTAACATAAACATAGATAAAATCATGGCATCCTAAACTATCATAAACATAATTAAAGCATGGCATTCTAAACTAGCATCAAATCATGGCATAAACATAAATAACATCATGGCATAAACCTAAATAATATCATGGCATAAGCTTAAATAATATCATGGCATAAACATAAACAAAAATCATGGCATAAACATAAATAAAATCATGGCACAAACATAAATAAAAGCATGGCATACACATAAATAAAATCATGGCATAAACATAAATAAAATCATGGCATGAACATATCTTCATAACATACTTTTCGTAAACATACTTTTCATAACATAATGCATAGCATAAATGGATGCATGTAGCAACTGTGCATATATATATATAAGGATGCTTAATCTTGAAAACATGCTTTTAAATACTTGAACATAATCATAACATGCATTGGGCCCTGGCTTGTACCACATTCATTCATCATATGCGCGCATCCCTAAGTAAATACGAGGTAGCTAATCTCGACCTACTAGGGTAAGGACAGCTTCATCGGTAGTCCCGAACCGTAAGGACAGCATCATCGGTAGTCCCGAACCGTGGACAGCATCATCGGTAGTCCAGAACCGTGGACCTTACTTAGGTCCGGTACAAGCCCATAAAATAAAATAAATGCTTTCATATGCTTCTTCATTCATCATCATTCATAGCATATTCATTCGTTCATCATTCTTTCATCATCATTATGCCTTAAAGGCATCGTCATGCATAGCATATTCATTCATTCATCATACTTAACCTTCATTCATCATTTCATTCTTAGACATGGCATAGGTACACATCATTCATATAGCATGGCATACATTCATATCATTCGTAAGACATGGCATACATACATATCATTCATACATCATGGCATACATACATATCATTCCTAAATCATGGCATATGTCTAAACATTCTATGACCTAACGTATATTTCATGACATATAAGCTATAGGTTTAGTTAACATGGTATTCCTTCACCTTACTTAAGCATACCTCCTAATTACCTATACCCTAAGGTACTCTAGGGTACCCCAAAAATTCCCAAAAATTATAGTTAATTACTACACATCATAAGGGCACAGTAGATATCCTTATCATGATTTTTAACATATTTTTAGACCTTTAAAACATGTTGGCCGAAACCCTTGAACTTAAAGTTCTGGGTTTTGCTTCCCTCATGTTGGCCGAGACCCTAGGGTGTCCTAGGGTACTCTAAAAATTCCCAAAAATTACAGTTAACTTCTAAACATCATAAGGAACCAGTAAATAACATTATCATGATTTTTAACATAATTATGGACCTTTAAAACATGCTGGCCGAAACCTTTGAACATAGAAACCTTGATTTTGTTTTCCCTTCAACATTTAATCCGAAACTAACCCATATATCATGCCAAAAATCCCCAAAAATTTCCAATTTACTTCTAAACATCATAAGGGAACATAAAATAATATTATCATGATTTTTAGCATAATTATGGACCTTTAAAACATGCTGGCCGAAACCTTTGAACCATAGAAGCCTGGATTTTGTTTCCCTTCAACATTAAATCCGAAACTAACCCATATATCATGCCAAAAATCCCCAAAAATTTCAATTAACTTCTAAACATCATAAGGGAACATCAAATAATATTATCATGATTTTTATCATAATTATGGACCTCTAGAACATGCTGGCCGAAACCTTTGAACCATAGAAACCTGGATTTTGTTTCCCTTCAACATTAAATCCGAAACTAACCCATATATCATGCCAAAAATCCCCAAAAATTTCAATTAACTTCTAAACATCATAAGGGAACATCAAATAATATTATCATGATTTTTATCATAATTATGGACCTCTAGAACATGCTGGCCGAAACCTTTGAACCATAGAAACCTGGATTTTGTTTCCCTTCAACATTAAATCCGAAACTAACCCATATATCATGCCAAAAATCCCCAAAAATTTCAATTAACTTCTAAACATCATAAGGGAACATCAAATAATATTATCATGATTTTTATCATAATTATGGACCTCTAGAACATGCTGGCCGAAACCTTTGAACCATAGAAACCTGGATTTTGTTTCCCTTCAACATTAAATCCGAAACCCACCCATATATCCAGCCAAAAATCATGGAAAACGTTGGTAACTATTATACCACAGGTGAGGGAGTCTTACCTTAGATTTCTTGATTTTTAGACCTTGGATGGAAAGAAGGAAGAAGACTTGACCACACCTAGCCCTTGGAAACTTGAGAAGACCTTAGATCTTGGAGGATGAGACTTTTTGTGAAGTTTTCTCAAGGGAGAAGTCCTCCTTGAGTGCTCGGCAAGAATGGAGAAGGAAGAGAGGAGCAAATGCACTTGATGGCATGAAGAATGAAACTCCCAAACCCCCTTATTAATCAACCATTAAGGTGGTGAATGAAGAGTTTTCTATGGCCCTTCATCTTCCTCTACCATTTAACCACCATTCACTTCCTTTCCTCACAAGAATTCCTTGCTAGGTGAGTTGGTTAAAGCATTCATTGGTTGTACAAGAGGTCCAAGGTTCAATTCTTGGCCCATGCATCTTTATTTTTATTTTATTTAATCTTTTTTCTTATTTTCGAAAATTCCCCTTTTATTTCGAAAATTCTCCAAAAATGACCCATAATTTTGCCAATATTCCTAAATAAAATTCTTTTATATTTATATGAATTTTACTCAATTAATACCCATTTTTTCGGAGCCCATTTAAGGCCCATTAGTACCTAATTCCTCAAATTAATTAGAAAAATTAAACTAATACTTACCCATAATCATGCTAATATGTCCCATTAAATCCTATTTATCTTTATACTAATTTCCACCTAAAATCCACCGATAATTATGGTACTAGCAAGCCCATATAAGGCCCATTAGTGCCCTTTTTCCCAATTTAAATGGGAAAACATGGATTTTCTAGGCCAAAGTTTGCATTATTACCTCTAGGTCCTTCGGAAAATTATCTAGGCATGCTTAATATTTTAATAAAATATTAAGAGAATTTTCCGGGTCGTTACAGCTAGTGAGTTCGATCAGTGATCAATTGAATTTGAATCAGTTTATTTCCTACTTTTCTGTTTGCGTGCCAAGTTGCTACTGCATGTCAGCCCTGTTTTCTGCATTTCTTTTATTGTTCCTAAACTTTGTATCAGAGATTTCATCTCTTGATTTGTTTTCACAATTGTTAGCTTGTAATTCAGCATCTTAAGTAGTTAGGTTTATTGGCAGTGAACAATTGTACTCAGTTGATCAGATTCAAACCTAGTTGCATCTCTGAATTGATTTTGACTAAACTGTTTGCGTATCAGTTTTCTAAAACTGATCTTGCGTATCAGTCTTTGCTAGGGTTCTGAATTTTGTATCCCATAAGTCTTAGAGTCTCTTCTGAAGTTCCATGGTAGCTGGTTCCATTTGTATAACACTTCCTTTCAATTTCTGCTTCAAGTTTCAGCTGCGTATCAGATTTTAGAGTTCTGCGGTTTGATTCTAATTTCTGCAATTTCAGTCACTTGCTTCTAAATTTTGGTGTCAAGAAATCAGTAGCTCTTCTTGATTGCATCTGAACCTTAGATTAGTGATTTGAGTTCAGTTTATCCTTGTTTGTTTCCAGCATTCAGTTTGATACAAGCATGCATCATTTCGAGTTATTAAGCTTAGCATTTCATTTTCTGCAATGGTTTGATTCAGAAGTTTGTATTCAATCTGTTTGTTTCAAATTCGATTGTTATATCAGTAGTTTCACAGTAGTGTAGTGCTGCTTTATTTGTACCAAGTTGCAATTCAATACTACATGTAGATTTAGTTTCCGGCACAAGGTGTTCCTTTACTTGGTATCAAGCTTAGTGTTTGAATTCATGCAACTTCAATTCTATAATCTCATTTCTATTACTGCTGCATTCAATTCCGAATTTCAGTTCTTAATTCATGCATTTCATTTCATTAATAGCCTTGTTCTCCAAGTGATGTGATTAGTTAATTTCTTAGGTTGTTTCACATTGAGTATCAAGTTTTCATTTCTTTTTATTGCCTTTCCTTGTCTATTTGAAACCAAACGCCAGACTTTATTTGAAACCCAAAAATATTGACGACACATAAACTCGAGCACGAATCATACAATTTCAACTAGCCCTTGGAAAAAATACGACCTGTGGCCCCTTTACTACGCTTTTCTTCTTTGATTGCAAAAAGGGTTTCCAGCACATTTATAAATTTCTAAATTCTGATGGATCTACATTCGTGACAACTTTAATTAGCTAACTCGGGTCCATCAGTACATGTAACATTTTTCTAAACATCAATACATAGAATGGAGCATGAGTTTAGGCTCAAACAACTTAGATAAGGTACTGACACTAAGGTATAAATTATTTCCATCATGAAATAAAACACCCAATCACATGCATATCACTTGATTTAACTATAACATCATGAAGGTCTAAAAAAAATATGTTTTAAGGCATAATTTAAGGTCCCTTGGCCGAATGTTACAGGGGCCCCTTAGTATAGATTCCACAAAATTTCTTGGCCTAAAACATTTATATAGCAAGGAAACAATCATTAGAACAATAGCCTACTTCATGCATCAATATTTATCCATTTCATGACTTGACCGAAATCTTCCAAATCCTTTACATCATGGAGAGCATTCAAACACCATATATCCATCATATATTCATTACAAAAAGGTAGTAACAATTTTATAAACTCTTCCTTTAAGTTTTTGGACATAGAAAAGGGGGGTACCCCTTTATGGCCGAAACCTCCCTCAAGGTTTTCTTCCATTCCCTTTCACCCAACATCACAAGCAAACATAAAAATCATAAAAACACATAAAAAGCCATTATGTTGCAGGTGAGGGAGTCTTACCACTTGTGCTTATGTTCCTAAAAGATCTCCAAATTTTGGAGAAGAAAAGACCTCTTAAACTCTAGCACTCCTCTTGTTCTTCTCTTCTTTTGGTCCGGTTTTCTCTAGGAGGTGAATGACTTGAAAATGGTAGCAAGGGCCACAAGGATTTTGTTGAGGAAGAGGAGGAAGGGGAAGAGTTTTGTGGAGAGAAAAGGGGGGGGGGGGGTTTCTTGGTAGAAATGTCTTAGGCATTTCCTCCTCTTCATGGCCTTTTACGGTGAGTAAAGAGGCAAGCACCTCTCTAATGGTGTCTCTTTAATTTTTTTGTGTCTCTTCATCTTCTTTCCCACTTATCTACAATTTCCCATCCTCTTCTAATAGCACTCCCTTGCTAGGTGAATTGGTTACATGAATATTCTTAACGCTTTGCTTTCCTTTGAGGTCCAAGGTTCAATCCTTGGCACCTCTTTTTCTTTTTGCTATCTTTTCCTTTTTATTTTCTTCAGCCCATGTAACCAAAGCCCTACAAGAGAATGCTACTCATTTAGTTCATACACATGCATATTTATATCATTATTCATTCATTCATGTGCATGATGTCAAGCATAATATTAATGTAGCATATAAACATAATTATCACACACATTCATCATATATCAAGAAGGTGTTTAATATCTTCTTTATTCGAAATTTTCCCCTTTAAATTCATAATTTTATTCTTGGCCACATGTTCAATTATTACATCGTTCTAGAGGAAAATTTAGGGCGTTACAGATAAAGGCAAGGAACTTGAGTCTTGGCGGTGGACGGCCGAACAAACTCGAAAGAGTGAAGTCGATGCGAAGGCGGTTGTCACTCTACAATGCGGCATGAAAAAAGACCAACTCATCAAAGTTGGTCCATTCACAAGTGCAAAAGACTTGTGGAACAAGCTCATCGAACTCCACGAGGGCACTCGAGATTCAAGAATCGCTAAGAGGGACTTGTTCCTCAACCAACTTCAAAATCTCTCCATGAAGGAGAATGAAACCGTAAGTGAGTTACATAGCCGGTTCAAGGAAGTCCTCAATGGGCTTCATTCGATTGATGAAAAGGTCGAGAACCGCGACCTTGTGCGGTATGTGCTAAAAGCATTTCCAAGGAATGCTTTGTGGTCATCCATGGTGGATGCCTACAAAGTTTCCAAGGATTTATCAATTGTTAAGTTAGATGATTTGTTTTGTGAAATGGAATTGCATGAAATGGCTAACAAAGGCCCCAAGGAGAAGGGGATTGCCTTAGTTGCAGGGGATCGATCCAACAAGAAGAAGAAGGAGAAGGAAGTCTCTTCATCTTCATCCTCTTCCGAATCCGAGTCCGATTTCGAGGAAGATGGCAGCGGGTCTTCTTCCTCCGAGATGGCAAATTTTATGAGAAGAATGATGAGAATGGGTCGATGCTTCAAGGGTAAAGGTAACCCTAGTGAAGCTAAAGTTGATAAGACTAATGTATCTTGCTTTGAGTGTGGTAGGAAAGGGCACTTCAAGAGTGAATGCCCAAAGCTAAAGAAGGAGGAGAAATCCAAAAAGAAAGAAGAAAAATCCAAGAAGAAGAAGAAGGCCTTGAAGGCCACTTGGGATGAGTCATCATCAAGCTCATCAGATGAAGAGGAGGAGAAGAGCACAAGACATGTGGCACTAATGGCATTGGGAGATCAAGAGAGCAGTGATGAATCTTCCAACTCCTCAAACGCGGCTTCATCATCTTCGGATGATGAAGAGGTAACTTCTTCCGAACTTGAGAAATGTTATAGAGCAATTGCATGTTTAACCAATATGTTAAAGAAGTCGAAAAATAAGGTTAAAACATTGCAATTGGAAATTGAACAATTGAAAGCATCTAGAGATGATAACATAGATGACTTGCATGTTGAGATGTTAGAGGATGAGATTAAATCAATGAAACTTGAGGTTGAAAATTTGAAATCCTCTAGGGTTGAGGATGTAGATGATTTGCATGATGAATTGCTAGAAGAAGAAAACAAATCATTAAAGTGTGAAGTTGAGAGACTCAAGAATATTCTTGAGAAGTTCTTAACTAGCTCTAAGACCCTAGACATGATCTTGAATGCCCAAAGGGCAGTCTACAATAGGGCCGGTATTAGTTACCGACCCAAAGAACCTTCATTCGTGTCTCTTATGTCTAGGACTGATATGAGACAATCTAAGACACCTAGAGTCCAAAAGAAAGTTGTCAAGGCATGGGTGCCTAAGACTTGTTTAGTAGGTGCTTTAGGTCCCAAGGTTTGGGTACCTAAAACTTTTATTTTTTGAATTGTGTAGGTTATGATTGAGGGGGAGCATCTATCAACTTGGTTCGTTGATAGTGGGTGCTCTAAGCACATGACCGGGGATAGATCATTGTTTACCACACTTCACAAGAAAAGTAGAGGTAATGTTTCATTTGGTAACAATGGTAGCCTTAAGGTCATAGGAATAGGAGACATTCAAATATCCGAATGTCTTAGAATCTCAAATGTCCTTCTAGTCAAGGGGATGACATTTAATCTCCTAAGTGTCAGTCAATTGTGTGACACAGGTTACACAATTGATTTTCAACCAAGTCAATGTCTAGTTAGACAACATGACACCTTGGACACGGTACTAGTAGGAACAAGAGTAGACAATATTTATCAAGTTTCATTTAAAAGTGCTACTAATGTTTCTGCTAAGTGTTTCATGTCAAAAGAAGAAGAGTCCACCCTTTGGCACCGGAGGCTAGCACATGTTAACATGAAGAACATCCAAAAGTTGGCCAACAAGGGATTAGTTCGTGGCTTACCAAGCATCAAGTATGAAAAGGACAAACTTTGTGATGCATGTCAAATGGGTAAGCAAACAAAATCTGCACATAAAGGTAAAAGCGCTGTAAGTACATCTACCGCTTTATATTTACTTCACATGGATCTATTTGATTGTAGCACTATCATATCATTGAATGGAAGTAGATATTATTTTGTTATCATTGATGACTTTACTAGATATACATGGACTTATTTTCTCAAATATAAGGACCAAACCTTAAATATTTTCATTTCTTTTTGTAGAAGAGTTGAAAATGAAAAATCATCAACAATTAAGACAATTAGAAGTGATCATGGAGGTGAATTTCAAAACCAACAATTTTTAGAATTTTGTCAAGATAGAGGGTATAGACATGAGTTCTCCACTCCTAGAACACCACAACAAAATGGTGTTGTAGAGAGGAAGAACCGTGTTTTACAAGAGGCTGCATGAAGCATGCTTAATGAGTACTCACTACCGAGTTACTTATGGGCCGAAGCTGTAAATACAGCTTGCTATGTGCAAAATCGAGTCCTCATCCATAGGTTTTTAGGAAAGACTCCCCATGAACTTTGGTTTGGGAAACCACCTACGGTTAAACACCTTAGGGTGTTTGGTTGTAATGTGTTTATCCTAAACACCAAGGATCACCTTGGAATGTTCATGGCAAAGGCTGATGAAGGGATACTAGTCGGGTATTCCCTAGTTAGCAAAGCCTATCGAGTCTACAATAAGAAGTCTAGATTAGTTGAAGAATCTTCTGATGTTGTCTTTGATGAAATTCCAAAAGTCAATGGTCAATCAGAAGATGAGGTTCAACTCGAACTTAGGAGACTAAGTTTGAATGAGACTCCAAATGTTGATGATGGTGATGAGTCTAATGACGGTGAGCCTAGACAACCCATTGATCAGCCGGATCCTGAGGCTAAGCTTGTGTCTAGTGAATCCATTCAAGAAGCACCGCTAACACCTAGGCAAACTAGATTAGCCTCTAGTCATCCCCAAGACCAAATTTTTGGAGACATCCATCATGGGGTTAGAACTAGATCATTCTTTAGGAATGAGGCTAATGAAGTTGCCTTAATTTTCGAAATTGAACCTAGAAAAATTGATGAAGCATTAAATGATCCCGATTGGATAATTACAATGCAAGATGAACTAGGTCAATTCGAAAGGAGTCAAGTTTGGGACTTAGTCCCTAGACCTAAGAAGACCACCATCATTGGAACCAAATGGGTCTTCAAAAACAAATTAAACCATAAGGGAGAAATCATTAGAAACAAGGCACGCTTAGTAGCAAAGGGCTATAGTCAAGTTGAAGGCCTTGATTATGATGAGACCTATGCTCCCGTGGCACGATTAGAGTCCATCCGATTGATGCTTGCATTTGCAGCACATCGAGGCTTCAAGTTATATCAAATGGATGTCAAATCGGCCTTTCTAAATGGTTTGATTAGAGAAGAGGTCTATGTCGAACAACCTCCGGGGTTTGAGAATTCAGAATTTCCAAACCATATATTCAAGCTCAAAAAGGCACTTTATGGCCTTAAACAAGCACCCCGAGCTTGGTATGAGCGGTTGTCGACATTCCTAATTGAGAAAGGCTTTGTAAGAGGCCAAATAGACCCTACACTATTTCTACAGAGAGATGGTGACAATATTTTTGTGGCCCAAGTATATGTCGATGACATAATTTGTGGCTCAAACAACAAGGGCTATTTAAATGAGTTCATTGGACACATGGAAAGTGAATTTGAAATGAGTCTAGTGGGAGAGTTGACTTTCTTCCTTGGACTTGAAATCAAACAAACTCGAGATGGGATCCATGTGCACCAATCGAAATACACACAAGAAATGCTCCGTAAATTCAATATGAGTGATTCAAAAGAGGTAACCACTCCCATGGCTACAAACACAAGATTAGACAATGATGAGAGTGGTAAACCTGTTGATTTGACTCAATATCGGAGCATGATAGGTAGTTTGCTATACCTCACAGGTAATCGACCTGATATTCTTTTCGCTGTGGGTATGTGCGCTAGGTATCAAGTTTGTGCCAAGAAATCTCATTTAATCGCTGTTAAGAGGATTTTGAGATATCTTAAAGGCACAATTGGAGTCGGTCTTTGGTACCCCCGTACCGAATCTTTTGATTTAATTGGCTATACCGATTCCGACTACGCTGGATGTAAGTTGGATCGGAAAAGCACAAGTGGGGGTTGCCAATTTCTAGGATCATCTTTAGTTAGTTGGTCAAGTCAGAAGCAACATTGTGTTGCTCTCTCCACGACCGAGGCAGAATATATCGCCATGGGAGAGAGCGTATCACAATTATTGTGGATGATCCACACTCTAGAGGACTATGGATTAAGTTACAAAAGTGTGCAAGTGTTGTGTAACAACATTAGAACAATTAATCTAACCATGAATCCAGTCCATCATTCTAGGACCAAACATATTGAAGTGCGTCACCACTTCATTAGGGATCATGTTGCTAGGGGAGATATTGTACTCTCACATGTTGCTAGGGGAGATATTGTACTCTCACATGTAGAGTCCAAGTCAAACCTCGCTGACATTTTCATTAAACCACTCCCCGAAAATGAGTTTAGTTTCTTAAGAAGGGAGTTGGGAATGTGTCACGCTTCATAGTTTTCAAAATGCATTCAAAACCCTTCATGATAAGTTCTAATTGTTGGGATACAATTGGGTAACTTTGGGGACATCTCACACAAACTATAAGGATTACCAAAATGTTTTTGTTTGCTAGAAATGGGGTGAGATGCTAGGAACAACTCAATTTCTCAAAATGTCAATGCATCCCATGAGAAGTTAAGTTGACGAGATAAAAATCACTTCGATGACCAAGTATGGGGAAAACCAATGCATAACGTATGTGTATTTGGCTCCATGATCATACTTGGGCATTCCAATCAAGGAAACTTGATTGGAAACTTGAATTTGGCATAATCTTATTTGAACCTTGATTGAATGATTGTTGATTGAGTTTGACTCCACTTGGGTGGAGCAAAATGATTGTTGAACCATAAGGACCTTTGATCCTTGTTTAGGGATCAATTTTAGTCAAGGGATCACTTCCAAGTTCGACATCTTTCATCAGATCCCCTCAGAAATCGAGTAAATGTCTGAAACTGAAAGTTTCAGATCGTATCAGGGAATTTCAGGAACCCTGATCGGTCACTGGACCGATCAGGCATAGGGCTGATCAGTCCCCGGACCGATCTGGCTCCCTCCTGTTGTGATCGGTCCGCAGACCGATCAGAGGGGTCATAGAGACTTAACGAAATTTTTGTCCAACCATTATGTGCTTGCCTGGATCGGTCCCCGGACCGATCTGGCACCTTGTGGTGATTGGTCCAAAGACCGATCAGGAGGGCTTCCCGAATATCATCCGACCCTACTATTCGAATCCTAATCGATCAGCCGATCGATCAGGATCCTTCCTGATCGATCAGCCGATCGATCAGGATCTTTCCTGATCGATCACCCAACCGATCAGGACCAGGCCAGTTCGATCAGGCTAGAGCCTGATCAGTCTAGGCGCTTCCAGATCGAACGGTCATCCGTTCAATCGCATTAAAGTCTGGTTGGTGGACCGATCCACCTACCGATTAACTTCGCGAAAACCCCTATTCTTCCAAAGCCCTAGCACCGAAACCTCACCCCTTGCATCCCATGCGAGAGCCTTCCTCATCTCCTTCTTCCTCCTCGAGTGAGCTTCTGCGTGTGTGATCCTAAGAAGGGTTCCTACAAGCTTTTCTCTCTTCCTGTGAGTTTCTCTCTCGCTGAAGGTGTTTGCGCTCCTTTCTTGCGCCGAGAGCCTCTTCTGCGCGAGCTCTTCTTCCAACTTTCAAGATCATCTCATATCACCATCAATGGCACCAAAGTAAGTTTTTGATTTAGTTTCCCTTGCAAATCAGTTCATAGTGTCTGTATTTGCGCTAATCATGGTCTATTTTCTTGTTCTTATGTTTGGCCGTGATCCACCTTTGCCATGTCCTAACTTTGATCAATTCTACCTTATGCTTACTTGATTATTTCTCCTGTGATTGAATCTTGGGTCCTTGATTAATCTGTGTTTTTATAATCAAATCACTCTTGCTCAATTGACTTAACCTATGTGCATGATCTATTCCATTCTTTAGAAAATCATCTAAGGGAAAGGAACCACTGGAGGGTAGCTCGAGGGGCAAAACCCCTTCCTCATCAGCACCCACTCGAAGGCCACAGCCTTCCTCCAGTTCTCGGTTTCCTAATGCTGCCTGTGAACAGGCATTTCAATCCCGCACCTTCAAGTTACTTCCCTGCCGTTCAATTGATGTCCCTTTTCTGACCGAGCACTGTCCGTCGGTCATGGAGATAGTCGCTTTTTACAACCTTGGCTTTCTCCTCTCTCTGGAGAGAACTATCAATTATGACCTTGTCTCCGAATTTTACAACAATCTTCAGCATGGACCTCAGGGGGGCTTTGAGTTCACTACTCGGGTCGCCAAGCGGAACCTTGATTTCTCCTATGACATTCTCGCGGAGTATCTGGGTGGTCGCTAATCGGCCAACCTGTATTTGATCTATCCCGACCTTCCTGACCCTCTCTTGGCCCCTTTTGCGGATGTTACTCCTGATGGGATCTATCAGTATTTCTTTGGTCATCCCCGCCCAGCCGGTCTCGATGAGTTGGGTCCTGATTTTCCTACCTTTGCAGCACTTCGTCTCTCTCCCAATGATTACATCTTGTTCAAGATTATCACAAATTGTATCCTACCGATCACTTCCAAACCTTTAACTGAGATCCGACCCTATCACTGCCTTATGCTCTACGGCATGCACCACCGAATGGATTTTGATATCATGGAAAGTATTTTTCAATCCATTCTATCTTATAGAGAGCCAAGCCACCGCACAGTCTACATGCCATTTGGTCATGTCATCACCGATTGGCTTATGTCAGTAGGTGTTGATGTCACCAAAGGCAGGACAGTGCCTATGGTCCGACAGGATTGTCAGCTTGGCCGGCGGGCATTTGCCAAGTCCGGCATCATTATTCGAGAGCACGATCGGGCCTTGGTTTGGAAGGATGGGAGAGGACTCGGTGACCTACCTGGGGGAGGACCACATTTTCAAGCGCCAGCCGATGCTGCTGCACCCCATGAGGCTCCTACTGCTGCTGCTGCTGATTACTACAATGAGCCCGAGCCAGATCTGCGCTGGCAGCTCTCAGAGCTGGATCTGACCATCCAGCATAATTTACATCAACGGGAGATTTATCGCGAGGAGGTCCGCTCACAGTTCCGATCCATTGATCGCAGACTAACCTCAGTGGAGTCTGATGTTTCCGGAGTCCACTCGCTGCAGCAGACTTGGTACGATGAGTGGTGTCGCCACACATTTCCTGGAGGTGCGCCATCTGCCAGTACTACACCGGGATCTGTTATTCCTGATGATGACACTATGGATGATCCCATGCAGGACACTGACCCCCCCCTCCCCGCTGACGATTGACTGTACTCTCTGCTTGTTTGGTGATTTCAGACTATTTGACAGATTTGTCCGTCCTGACTCTTGCATGTTATGGCGTGATGTTGACTTTGATGCGTGGATATGCATCTACTTGTTTGTTTGGATTATTGTTTATGTTCTTGACTGTGACTAGATTTCGCATTATGATGCATCTAACATTTTGCATGGATTCTATCTTTACCTTATCATATTTAGAATGTTGGCTTATATGTGCTCACATGATTACTATCTGTCTTTATGCCTCATTCTATATTGCTATGTTTATACTGATGATGCCATGTTCATATGTTGCATGTGATTTCTATATCTTGATCTATCTTTTTCACATGATGTCATATGTTTATCAAAAATTCAAATCGTATCTTTGTTATTTTGGGATACCCCTAGGGTTGAGGGGGAGTATGGTTAAACTTAGCAGCCCCTATAGACCCTTTTCGGTGTTCGACAAAGGGGGAGAGTGTTGGTTGGTTAAGTTTAGGATGATTATATTGTAGGGGGAGGATCTTGATTCCCCTATGATTCTGAAAGTTAAGTTGAGAAATTGATTGGGAATCCCTAAACTTAAAATCGGATTGTCAAACAACAAAAATGGGGAGATTGTTGATGCAGTCTAACCCTGATTGTTGTTTTGGTGTTGACATCGATTTTAGTTTAGGTTGATGATTATGATTATGGTTAAGTCCTGATCGGGGATTAGGCATGTTATGGAAAATCTTGTTGGTGCAAGTTGCATCAATGATATTCTTCCTTAAATGTTTTTATGTTTGACAATACACTTAAGTCAGTGATACAATGAACAGACAAAGGGGAGCAAAAGAGAAGTAACCTAAGTTGTAGAAAAGTCCTAGTTAACCTAGGCACTAAGACCTGGTGAGTGAAGCTGTGCACTAAGTCCTAGCGAAGGGCTGCTAGGCACCTAGCGAAGGGCTGCTAGGTATCGAAACCCTAAGACCTAGCGAAGGGATGCTAGGCACCTAGCGAAGGGATGCTAGGCATAGAAGACCTAGCGAAGGGCTGCTAGGCACCTAGCGAAGGGATGCTAGGCATAGAAGACCTAGCGAAGGGCTGCTAGGCACCTAGCGAAGGGCTGCTAGGGAATGAAGACCTGGGGAAGGACTGCTAGGCACCTAGCGAAGGATTGCTAGGTAATGAAGTCTTGGTCCAAAGAACTGAGCAACTTAGCTGAGCGATGACTAAGGACAGGAGTAGAGATGGGTCAGGGTTTGGGCGTCCGAGGTCCAGAGGTATCGGAAGCTAAGCAAAAGTCCACCCGAAGGGTTGGGTGGCAACCGTCTCCTGAAAGGAGTAGGTGAAGGGCGAGTTCTCGGGGATAGGAACTCGTGCCGGTTCGACCTAGGGTCTCGTGGAGATCCGAAGTCAGAACCAAGTCCTTAAGACCACTATTATATGTATCTATGCTTTGTGGTTGTATATCTTGCAGGTACCAAGATTGGAAGATGTAGCAGCTTGCTGGAGGCCCTAACCAGGGCGCCCCCAGTGTTGGGGGTGCCCCCATGCAACCAGGGCGCCCCCAGACAGTACTAACAAGGCACTAAACATGAAGCAGGCAAAACAGGTGTCAACCGGGGCGCCCGGAGCGTCCGGGGCACCCGGATTCGTAGCTGTTTTGCTGTTTCGAAGTCAGAACACAGGATAAGCCCTCACGGGGGCGCCCGGAGCGTCCGGGGTGCCCTGGTCAATGATCATATCACCCGCGGCGAGGTAGGCGCAAGGATAAGGTTTGACCGAGTCTTCCGGGGCGCCCCCAGCGTCCAGGGCGCCCCCAGGAGGCCTATATAAGGGGCTTCGACCCCTCTGCTTGAGACACAACTTCCAAGAGCGATCCCAAGCCTTCTGACCGACGACAACACGCTAGAGACGAGGCTCTACGACCGAGAGGCTCCAGGAGGAGGTGCGCAGCACTTCGGAGGTCCAGATCGGCCGAGCTTCAGACTTTGTCTCGTTGGTTTGCTTTTTAAATTACTGTACTTAAATTTCTATATTATTGCTTGTAATCCTGCACTGTAAGTCGGGTTTCTCCGCCTCCAGAAAGTTCGGAAAGGAGACCAATAGTGGACGGGCATTCCCGTGCATAGGCCTTGGATGTACTGACCCTGGGGGGTCGGGAACCAAGTAAAAATCCGCTGTGTACCTGTGTTCTTTTTGTTTTTATTTTCCGCTGCACTAACGATCTGAGTAGTTTTACGAACAAAGTTCTCGCGAAGATTTTCATGATCGATATTCACCCCCCCTCTATCGACGACACCGGTCCTACAAATCTTAGCTTGGAGGGCTAGGTGTTGGAAAATCCTAACTTGGAGGGTTAGGTATGGAAAATCCTAGCTTGGAGGGCTAGGTGTTGAAAAGTCCTAATTCGGAAGGGTTGGGTGAAAATTCCTAGCTTGGAGGGCTAGGTGAAAAGTCCTAACATGGAGGGTTAGGTGAAAAGTCCCAACTTGGAGGGTTAGGTGAAAAATCCTGGCTTGGAGGGTCAGGTCCTAGCTTGGAGGGCTAGGTGTGGAAAAGTCCTAACTCGGAAGGTTGGGTGAAAAGTCCTAGCTTGGAGGGCTAGGTGAAAAGTCCTAACTTGAAGGGTTAGGTGAAAAGTCCCAACTAGAGGGTTAGGTGAAAAATCCTGGCTTGGAGGGTCAGATCCTAGCTTGGAGGGCTAGGTTGGATGAAACCCTAGCTTGGAGGGCTAGGTTGGAGCCCCTGGATCGGTCTTGTGACCGATCAGGGAGTTGGCACGGTGCTCCTTCGTGGATCGGTCTGGTGACCGATCCAGCGATGATTGATCGGTCTGTTGACCAATCAGGGAGTATTCGTTTCACCCACTGCTTGGCTCCTGATCGATCTGGTGACCCATCAGGGAGCACACAATAAGGTTGAGTTCCCCTGCTGATCTGCTCCTGATCAGTCTGGTTACCGATCTGGAACACTGTGCAGATCGTTCTGGAGAACGATCCAGTGTCGCGAGTTCCTCACTATGATCGATCAAGACGGAGCCTGATCGGTCTGGTCATGACCTGATTGGTTTGGTCATGACCTAATCGGTCTGGTGACCGATCAGGAGGCTCCCTGATCGGTCCGGTGACCGATCAGGAGGTTTGGACTGTGAAGCTCAGAAATCACCCAGCAAAGGGGTGGATCGGTCTAGTGATCGATCCACAACCTGGGATCGGTCTGGTGATCGGTCCAGGAGAGTCCCAGAGAAATCGTGATTTCTGATTGAGCATTGGGGACCGATCAGGACGGAGCCTGATCTGTCTGAACCCAGCCTGATCGGTTAGGTGACCGATCAGGAGGTTCTCTGATCGGTCCGGTAATCAATCACTTTAATTCAAAATGCACTGTCAGGCGCTCTGATTGCTTCTGAACGTATCCGATTCTCTGCGCTTCATCTCTGATGTTTGATTTTCTGTTTGATATACTGCTCTAATAATCTGATTAAGCTGCAGGTGACAGGGAAGGATTCAAACACTCAAGGAGAGTCAATGGAGGCCTTTCATTGGAGCAGGTTTGTCCATTTTCCATCTCAGGTTGCAACGGCTGGAGCTACAAACTGGAGCTTGGCTGAGGGAAGCTCAGGGAGTCCAGGGAGAGCTCAGTGGTAGCTGGCGTTGGCAGGTAAGCAACTGGAGGCTGTTGTGAGATAGTGTCACCTGTGCACAGTGGAGAAACAAAAGGGCGTAGAGGAGAAGAGCAGCGTAGAGTTTTTTTTGCGAAAGAGAGTTCGCTGAATCTTTTCTGGTTTGAGTTCTTGCTGCGCGTTTGTATTCTCCACATCTTGCTTGTGTGTTCTGAAGCTCCATTATCTTGAGCAAGCATCTGTAATCAGTGAAGCAACCATCCCTTACTTGAGCACTTGGAGGAAGGAACAAGAGGCTTTGAGTCCGACAGCGAGAAGACATGGGGAAAGGGTTCTTGCGTGAGATCGTCGCTAGGTGGAGCTCGGGAGAAGCTTGCTGTGTTCTTGTCTTTTCTAAGTGCTGAGTAAGATCTTTCTTATGTTTCATTGTGCTTAAAACTATATCCTTGATTGAAACGCTGTGGAGAGGTTATTCCACCGAGAAGGAGATTGCTTTCTATCCGGTGTTCACTGGGGCTTGACCTGACGACGATCAAGGGATCGCCCACCTTACGGGCACGCCAAGGAGTAGGGGCAAGTTATCCCCGAACCTTGTAAACCCTCCTTGTTAGCGATCTTGCTAGTTGTATTAGTTTGCTTTCGTTTTCTATTTTTCTGCATACTCTGTGTTTGCTACTTCTGCTGTGCTACTAACAAATCTAAGTGCAGAAATTTAATAAGTGGCAAAGTCCAAGTTTTGGCTATATTCACCCCCCCTCTCTGGCCATCCGGGTTCCAACAATGATAACCCTATCTAGATGTTCTGACCAGTAGAATATATGTTGAATTATGGTTGAATTAAAGGTATCCGTGTTTCATTATGCCATGATAGGGGTTAAGGTCACTACCTCACTTGATGATGTCTCTTTATAGTAGGACATTCAATGTATACATGTTGTATGAGTTGTCTGATGTTGTGTTGTGTTTTTATGCCATGATAACCCTATCTAAATGTTTTGACCAGTAGAGTATATGTTGGATTATGGTTGAATTAAAGGTATCCATGTTTCATTATGCCATGATAGGGGTTAAGGTCACTACCTCACTTGATGATGTCTCTTTGTAATAGGACATTCAATGTATGTATGTTGTATGAGTTGTGTGATGTTGTGTTGTGTTTTTATGCCATGATAACCCTATCTAGATGTTTTGACCAATAGAATATATGTTGAATTAGAGTTGAATTAAAGGTATCCATGTTTCATTATGCCATGATAGGGGTTAAGGTCACTACCTCACTTGATGATGTCTCTTTGTAATAGGACATTCAATGTATACATATTGTATGAGTTGTGTGATGTTGTGTTGTGTTTTTATGCCATGATAACCCTATCTAGATGTTTTGACCAGTAGAATATATGTTGAATTAGGGTTGAATTAAAGGTATCCATGTTTCATTATGCCATGATAGGGGTTAAGATCACTACCTCATTTAATGATGTCTCTTTGTAATAGGATATTCAATATATGTATGTTGTATGAGTTGTGTGATGTTGTGTTGTATTTTTATGCCATGATAACCCTATCTAGATATTTTGACCAGTAGAGTATATGTTGAATTATGGTTGAATTAAAGGTATCCATGTTTCATTATGCCATGATAGATGAAAAAAATGGAACAAGTTCCCTAGGTGTATTGTCCTTAGTTTTAAATTGAACATTATGTGTTTTATGAATCATGAATGATAAGTGGGCATGTTATGAATTTTCTTACCATGAAATTATGTTTTCTCCATGCCATGTTTATGCTTGAAAGTTATGATGATATTTATGCTTTGAATGTATGCCATGATATGTATGACATTATGAATAAAAGAATATCTAAAGAGCAATTTCTAAGAAAAGAAAAGAAATGATGAACGCTATGCTAAAGAGCAATTGCTATGGAAAGAAAAGAAATCATGTATGCTATTTTACTTTATGTATTGGCTTGTACCGGATCTTGAAAAAGGTCCAAGGGATGGGCTCCTAAGCAAGGCCCCGGTGCTGGACTACCGTAGCTGTCCCTAGGCCCAAGGTTGCCTAGTACCCTAGTAGGTCGGGATTAGCTACCTCGCACTCTACGAAGGGATGCGTGCAAATGACGAATGGGTACAAGCCAGGGATCCCAATGATGATGATATGTTAATGTTCAAGTATTATATTATATATATTTTTCAAAGAGCATCCTTAATGTTTATACACATGTTTATGTTTAATGATATTGCATATGCTATGTCTAATGTTTATGCACCTGACTATATTTTAAAGATTATGCGAATCTTAGGTGCTTTAAGTACTTACTCATGCCATATTTCCTTAATAACGACACCCATATTCATGTTTTAAGTGTTTATGCTTACGTGCTTTAGATGCTTTAAGTATTTATTCATGTTATATGTTTATGTCAAATGATGTAGATTTCTACTTATATGTGATGTACGGATTTTGTCAGTAAGCAAGGAGCTTACTAAGCATTTTATGCTTATAGTCTACCTTCTTATGTTGTAGATCAAACTAAAGGTTTCTAAAGAAGGGGAAGCAGCAGGAAGGCATGTGTGTGTGTGGCAGTGACTTAGCAGAACGATCCTACAGTTATCTTTACTCTTACTTATGGACTTATTTCTCATGGACTTAATGTTGCTACTTATAAACTGCATGTGTTAGTTCTTATGTTTAGGCTTACTACTTGTTGGAGTTGAAGTTGTTTATGATATACATGCTTAATGTAGAACTATATACTCTCTTGTTAAATATGCTATGCTATGATTCACATGCTTAAAGTAGTTTAGTTAGAAAGAAATTTATCCAATTGCATATGTTCATGATTTAGTATTACTTCCGCTGCTATATTTACGCTTCATATGCAATAATGTATGAAAGAAAAAAAAAGAAAAGTAACGCGTCGCTCACGTAAGGGGCGGGCATTACAGTGTTCATGTGGATACGCATAGAGGCATGGACACTTGAACGTGCAAGAGATCTGACATACCTCGGACAAGCAGGATAAGCGAAGGGCACGCGCCAAAAGTATACCTATACGATAGGAATTTATAAATTAACATTGTATGAGTTTTCTTTCGCATGGATCGCTCGTGGGATCTATCATTTCCGCTGTGATTTTTGAGTATATTTGCCTATAGATCCCTACAGCTTCCACATTCCATTACCGATGTACACGATATATTCCATGTATCTATGATGAGGAGATACATACCAGGCCCTTCACATGTGTTGTCAGATGTCTCAGTTCTACTTTTGCCTAATATGACCTACGAGGAGGTTCCAGTATAGATTCCGGGTCATAGAGAGTGTCAATTGCGAAATAAGACAATCCGGCTAGTTAAAGTCGGATGGCAGCATAACTCGGGTGAGAGGCTACTTGCGAGCTTGACGATGTTATCCGAGCTCGTTATCCATACCATTTTATCCGAGGTATATATGGTTAGCTTATGTTCAGCATTTATAGCTACATACTTTCTAGTAAAGTTACTCTGGTGTATAACGAAATTTGAGGATCAAATTTTTGTTAGTTTGGGGAATGTTAAATACAACACCTCAGACACTGTCTAGGAAATTTTTCGAAAATTTTTCTGCAAAGGATTTAGGTTTTTGAGACCCCAAACCGAAATTAAGGGATTAACTTGATGGAGAACCAAACTAAGGAGAATTTAGTTGGTTAAAACATTGAATTGGAGGGGCTAATTACATTAAACTTGGATCCTAAGGGTGTAAATTTAAAAAACTAAAGGAGGAGGGCTAAATGTGCAGTGGCATAAGGATCACCTTTGGCTGGGTTCATCTAACAAAGCTTTCTCTTCTCCTCAGCATTCACCCGATGCCGAGACCCAACTCCTCCCTCTCGATCTCATCTTCTTCCCCACTAGTTTTCGGCCACCGAAACCCTAGATTAGCGGCATATCCTTCTTCATCGCCACCCAAACATCCTACCTGTGACTCTCGCATATCCCTACCTGGGCTAGGCAGACTAAAGGGCATCAGCATAAGCTGATGATTCGGGGAGGAAACAGAGTGCTCACCGGCTGTCTCCACTAGGGTTAAGCTCTTTCTTCTGTGGCGATTGGGAGCCTATAGCTCGATGGAGAGAAATGCTAATGTAGTACCTCTGATATGGCTTGAATCATGAATGGATTTGAACAACGAAGTTCATGAAGTTCTCCCGTGGCTGTCCTTAGTGAGTCGATCTTGCTCTAAGCATAGGGTAGACAGGATGATAAATAGATCATCCACTAATACCAAGTTTTTTTCAGATCCGATTCTGTGATTCAATTTTTGAAATGAAATAGGTTAAGGGATTCACTTTAGATTGGTGTTTGAGCTTGTTGTTTTGTTCTATTCAGCCTATGTAGGATTTAGAGTAGAGATCTGTGGTGAATTGGAGCCATATTGGAATTGGATTTCTCTAGGTTGTAGACCTGCCATGAGCTGCTTAAGGTGAGCTCTAATTCACTGTTCAGATTTCTCTTAAAGGAAATTTCTATTGATCTATAGAAGGGTTTTGCTACTATTGTTCTGTTTCGGTTATGTCAGGTGAGGAGTTTTGATTGATATTAAATTAGTGCATGATGAGGAGCTTGGATTAGGATGAATCATGTGCTGATCGAATTGGATGGTTGGGTGAGCTTTCGGTCGGGTTGAAGTTAGGTTTATATTGGGATTTAAACCTAATAACCTAATCTTAACAAATTGGAATTCAAAGTAAACCTAAAATGAACATAATGTTGATGCAGTCTGGCCCTGATTGTTGTTTTGGTGTTGACATCGATTTTGATTTAGGTGGATGATTATGATTAAGTCCTGGTCGGGGATCAGGCATGGTATGGAAAATCCTAACCTGGAGGGTTAGGTGTTGAAAATCCTAGCTTGGAAGGCTAGGTGTGTGAAAAGTCCTAATTCGGAAGAGGTGGGTGAAAAGTCCTAGCTTGGAGGGCTAGGTGAAAAGTCCTAACTTGGAGGGTTAGGTGCAAATTCCCATCTTGGAGAATTAGGTGAAAAAGTCCTGGCTTGGAGGGTCAGGTCCTAGCTTGGAGGGCTAGGTTTGGAAAGTCCTAATCCGGAAGAGTTGGGTGAAAAGTGCTAGCTTGGAGGGCTAGGTGAAAAGTCCTGGCTTGGAGGGCCAGGTGAAAAGTCCTAACTTGGAGGGTTAGGTGCAAATTCTCAACTTGGAGGGTTAGATGAAAAATCCTTAGCTTGGAGGGCTAAGGTGGATGAAAACTTAGCTTGGAGGGCTAAGTTTGAGTCCCTGGATCAGTCCGGTGATCGATCAGGGAGTTGGCACGGTGCTCCTTCATGGATCGGTCTGGAGACCGATCCAGCGATGACTGATCGGTCTGGTGACCGATCAGGGAGTATGCGTTTCACCCACTGCTTAGCTCCTGATCGGTCTGGTGACCGATCAGGGAGCGAACAGTGAGGTTGAGTTCCCTTGCTGATCTGCTCTTGATCGGTCTGGTGACCGATCAGGATCACTGTGCAGATCGTTCTGAAGAACGATCCAATGTCGTAGGTGTAATGAGCCGGAAAATTCTCTTAATATTTCTTTAAAATATTAAGCATGTCTAGATAATTCTCCGAGGGAACTAGAAATATTAACACGAGTTTTAGGCTAGAAATCCATGTTTTTCCATTTAAATTGGGGGGAAAAGGCCCTAATGGGCCTTATATGGGCTTTCTAGCACCATGATTATTGGTAAATTCTAGGTAAAAATTTATAGAAATATAAAGGGATTTTGACGGGAAATATTAACATAATTATGGGAAAATTTTTAGAGGATCTTCGAAATATTAAAAAAAATAATAATAATAAAATACAAAAAAATTAGTGCATGCACAAAGGATTGAACCTTGGACCTCTTGTTCAACCATGCATGCTCTAACCAATAAACCTAGCAAGGGAGTGCTATGAGGAAATGAAGTGGATTATGGTTAAGGCTTAGGAAAAATGAAGAGTCATCAACCATGACTCTTCATTTGCCTCCTTAATGTGTTATAAAGAGGGGGGTTTGGGAGTTTCTTTCTTCCTTCCATCAATTCCACCTCTCTTCTTCCTCCTCCCTCAATCTGGCCGAAACTTCAAGGAAGGTTTTCCTTGAGAAAACTTCACAAGAGGGCTTAATCTTCAAGTGTTAAGGGTCATCTACAAGGTTACAAGGGCAAAGGGTGATCAAGGGGCAACCAAAGTCTTCATCATCTTCCCTTTTTAAGGTCTAAAAACCAAAATAACCCAAGGTTCCCCCTCACCTGTGGTGTAATGGTTTTTCCTTGATGTGGATATTATCTAAGTTTTTATTTAAGATCTAAGATGAAAATCCATGAAAAAGAAGTTAGGGTTTCGGCCACTTGCAAGTTTCATGGCTAGGTTTAGTTTCTAACTCTCAAATGATGGTTCTTATGATTTATTATGATGTAAGTGATGTTGGTGGTGATTTACATGAAATTTTACATGATTATAAGGCCTAATGAATTTCGGCCAAGAACCCTAACCCATGGTTGGACCTTGATCTAACCATTCAACATATAAGTTTTGGTTCCCTATGGCATGATGGGTAGAAATTATGTTTTATAGGAATTTTTCATGAACTTTAGGGACCCTTAAAGTTTCGGCCAAGGGCAAGAACTAGGGTTAAAGGATTAGGATTGGCCTTAAGTACGGAATCAAATGTTTTCTATGTCCTAGTACGTATGTATGAGATGTTGTTTGGGGATTTATGCAAAGTTTTCATGGACCTATGGTTCCTTGGAGCTTTCGGCCAAGGACATAGCCTAGGGCTAGGGTTGGGTTAAAACTACAAAGATGCTTGTTTATAGGTTACTAAGATGTATGTTTAAGTATGATGGAAGAATTTCTATGTTAACCAAACCCTTAGTTTATATGTCATGAATTATATGTTAGGTCACTTGTGGTGATAACTCATAAATGTTTAGACATGTGCCATGATTTATGAATGATAGGTATGTATGCCATGATTTATGAATGATATGTATGTATGTCATGCTTTATGAATAATTTGTATGTATGTCATGCTTTATGAATAATTTGTATGTATGTCATGCTCATGAATATATGTACGTATGCCATGTTTAAGAATGAAAATGATGAAGAAAGTTAAAGTTCATGCCTTCGAGGCATAATGATGATATGGAATGAAAATGAAGGAAGAAGTTAAGGTTCATGCCTTCAAGGCATAACGATGAAGTTAAGTATGATGAATGAATGAATATGCTATAAATGATTATGAAGGAAGAAGCATGTGAAAGTATTTTATTTTATGAATGGGCTTGTACCGGACCTAAGTAATGTCCACGGTTTTGGACTACCGATGAAGCTGTCCTTACGGTTTGGGACTATCGATGAAGCTGTCCTTACGGTTCGGGACTACCGATGAAGCTGTCCTTACCCTAGTAGGTCGAGATTAGATACCTCGTATTTACTTAGGGATGCGCGCATATGATGTATGAATGTGGTACAAGCCAAGGCCCAATGATTATTATGATTATGTTTAAGTATTTAAAAGTACAATTTAAAACTAAGCATTCTTATGATATATGCATCTGCTACATGCATCCATCTATGATATGCATTATATTTATGAAAAATATGTTTATGAAAAGTATGTTTATGAAAAGTTTGTCTATGCAAGGTATGTTGATGCAAAGTATGATAATGCAAAGTATGTTCATGTTAATTAGGATGCCATGATAATGTTTATTGTTCATGTTAATTATGATGTCATGATTATGTTTATTGTTCATGTTAATTAGGATGCCATGATTATGTTTATATGTTCATGTTAATTATGATGCCATGATAATGTTTATTGTTCATGTTAATTATGATGTCATGATTATGTTTATTGTTCATGCTAATTTATGATGCCATGATTTATTTATGTTTATGCTAAGTTAGGATGCCATGATTTTATTTACGTTCATGCTAATTTATGATGCCATGATTTTAATTATGTTCATGCCAAATTATAGTGCCATGATTTTATTTATGTACATGCCAGATTATAATGCCATGATTTTATTTATGTTCATGCTAATTTATGATGCCATGATTTATTTATGTTCATGCTAAGTTAGGATGCCATGATTTTATTTATGTTCTTGCAAATTTATGATGCCATGATTTAATTTATATTCATGCCAAATTTTAATGCCATGATTTTATTCATGTTCACGTTAGACTATGATGCCATGATGATATCTATGTTCATGCTGATGCCATGATAATGTAGATGTTCATGTTTATACGATGTATGGATTTTGTGAGTAGGAAAAGGGTCTTACTAAGCCTCCGTGCTTATAGTTTTATTTTCTTATACCGCAGATTAAGCAAGAGATTTCAAAGGAAGCAGCAGGAGAGGCAAGACTATGTGTGTGTGGTAGTGACATGGCCAAGAGTCCCTCTCATTTCACTGATTGAATGTTTTGTTATCTTACAATACTTATGTTGGTTATGCTCTACATATGATAGCTATGCCTATGAAACAACCTACTACTTATGAAGTTATGGATAAAACTACTTGCTACCTGAAAGGCTTATGAATGAATTATGGAATGTAAATAATCATGATGCTATGCATGCTGGTAATAGGTTACCTGAAATGCTCATGAAAGCTTATGAATGTGTTACGAAAAGTTGATATCATGATGCTAGATAGGTGTATATGATTTAAGCACTAATTGTATGGTTAAAAGCATGTGAAAAAGAATTTATGATTCCGCTGCATTAAGAGGTTTTATATACACATGTATGTTTAGCGTAACGCCGCTTTATGATGAAAAAAAAACGGGCGTTACAGGTTGGTATCAGAGTAGTTGCCATCTCACTACACACACATCAAGCCTTCTTCCTGCCGCTTCCAAGTAAGTACCTCTCTGCATATTTTATTATAGTAAGAATTTTATGATGTTTTATGGTTTAAGGATATGCAAGTATGAATGATGTTTAAGATGAAAAGTACTTTAGGATATGTAACGATGAATGATACTTTTATCTTCTTTTATGAATCAAATGTTTAGAATTATAAGGGGAGGAAAAGTGATTACATATTTTAATGACTAGGGTAGAAGAAACCGAGTTGCTTGTGTTTTTCTCTGTATATATTTGCGAATTGAAAAGGAAATGATTTTGGTACTGGCTTGGGCAGGTTTAGTACTAACTATGTCATTTTTTTTTCAATTCCAGATGTTGCATGAGAACTACACTGAGAGGTGCCGCGAGCTGATGAACCGGATAGAGGAAGTTGAGTACATTCTGACCCATGGAATTCAAGGCATCATGGGGTTATTGGATCGGCTGTTTTGGAAACTTGAGCAGGAAGGGTTCCCAGTCATGGATGATCATAGGATCGGAGCTCTGCTTCGTTCATTGCCCAATCGGGCGAGGGAGGCTGCACATCAGATCTGGGGGCAGCATGGATGTCGTATCTCATATACGGAATTATGTAGGCAACTTCTTCATCACGTGTTTCCGGAGGACTTGGGGGACTCGGAGGAAGACCCCGAGAGGTATGAGGAGGACCCCGAGATGTATGAGGAAGACCCCGAGATGTACGAGGAGGACCCCGAGACGTATGAGGAGGACCCCGAGATGTATGAGGAGGACCCCGAGATGCTCGAGATGTTCGAGGAAGACCCGATGAGCGAGGACGATCTCGAGGTGTTTGAGGAAGACCCCGAGATGCTCGAGATGTTTGAGGAAGACCCCGGGATGTTTGGGGAAGACCCTGAGGTGGCTGAGGAGGTTCTCGAGATAGAGGAAGAGGATCCGATGGAGACGGTAGAAGATCCTGAGGTAGGCCAAGGAGAGATGAACGAAGGAGGGGCAGTGACTGCCCTGATGTTCTTTGTTATGGGCATGATGGTAGCCCATCTATTTCATTGAGTTCGGTTAGTTTTGTAAACCAATAAGGTCTAAGTTAGTCATAATACAATTTGTCGAGAGTGAGGTTCAATCTTATGTTCATGAACCTGATATTAGCAATGAGTGACCTATCACATAACACAATGGTATCCAAATAAAGTAAATGATAATGCTATGAGAGTGCAAACTAAAAAGGAGACTTACAAGTGCTCCAATCCTCACCCTCCCAGAATGTAATCAGAGCTTCGACATGTATAGCGATGCCTCCAAACTAGGACTTGGAGCTGTACTTATGCAGAATGGAAAGGTTATTGCCTACGCCTCTAGACAACTCAAGAAGTACGAACAGAATTACCCCACTCATGACCTGGAACTGGCCGCGGTGGTATTCGCTCTTAAGATATGGAGGCATTATCTGTACGGAGCACAGTGTCAAATTTATACAGACCACCAGAGTCTGCGATATTTCTTCACTCAGAAGGACCTGAATATGAGACAACGCCGATGGCTTGAGTTGGTGAAGGACTATGACTGCGAGATCTTCTACCATCCAGGGAAGGCAAACAAAGTGGCCGATGCACTCAGTCGGAAGGCAAGTGCCACCCTGATGTCTATATCTAGATTACCCCGACCACTCGAAAGAGAAATGGTTAACTTTGGGGTCGAGGTCATCTCCGGACGACTTTCCACCATACCAATATCACCCACGCTATTTGGGGATATATTGGAAAAACAGAATAGTGATCTGAGTCTTCAGAAAATAAAACAGGAGATCTTAGAAGGAAAAGGTGATGGTTTTCATATCGCAAAAGGGGGGGAACTATACCTTAGGGATCGTCTATGTATTCCTAATGATCCGGAGCTTCGAAGGAAAATACTAGCGGAAGCTCACGGAACCCCTTATTCGATGCATATAGGATCCACCAAGATGTATCAAGATTTGAAAGAGAAGTTCTGGTGGTCCGGTATGAAGAGAGATGTGGCTCAGCATGTCAGTACTTGCATGACTTGCCAGCAAGTAAAAGCAGAACGCCAGCGACCCGGAGGAGTTCTGCAGCCACTTCCAATTCTGGAATGGAAATGGGAAGATATCTCAATGGATTTCATTTCAGGACTTCCCCGGACTACAAATGGATATGATGCGATATGGGTAATTGTGGACAGGTTGACTAAGTCTGCTCACTTCTTAGCAATCAAGATGGCTTATTTGATTGAGCAACTGGCTCAATTATATGTTAAGGAGATAATCAGACTTCATAGAGTTCCCAAGACCATCATCTCAGATAGGGATGGTCACTTTACTTCGCACTTCTGGGAGTGTGTTCAGAAGTCTCTCGGCACTAAATTGCAATTTAGCACCGCGTTTCACCCTCAGACTGATGGGCAAACCAAACGGGTGAATCAAGTACTAGAAGACATGTTGCGAGCTTGTGCCTTGGATTTCAAAGGGAGCTGGTGTCGATATCTATGCTTAGCGGAATTCGCTTACAACAATAGCTACCAAGCTACTATCGGAATGGCACCTTATGAAGCGTTGTACGGGAGGAGATGTAGATCTCCGATCTGTTGGTACGAGGGTGGTGAAAAGAAGGAAATGGGGCTCACAACAGATGTCATCGACAGCACCACCCGAGCTATACGGAATATTCGACAACGGATAGAAACTGCTCAGAGCCGGCAGAAGAGTTATGCCGATGTCTGGCGTAGACCACTGGAATTTAATGTTGGAGACTTGGTGTTCCTCAAAGTGGCTCCGATGAAAGGGGTGACAAGATTTGGGAGGAAAGGAAAACTAAGTCCGCGTTATGTGGGGCTGTACCTGATCTTGAAAAGAGTTGGTAAGGTAGCATATGAGCTGGAGCTGCCTTCCGAGATGTCGGCCATCCATAATGTGTTACATGTGTCAACGCTTGAAAAGTGTATCCTAAATACGGACCAAGTGATCGAGCCACAGACAATGCAAGTGCAGGAGGACCTAAGCTATGAAAGCAGACCTATCTAGATCTTGGATCGGGAAGTCAAGAAGCTAAGGAGTAAGGAGGTACCCTTAGTCAAGGTTCTATGGCAAAGTCAGCGGTTCGAAGAAGCTACCTGGGAACGCGAGGACGAGATGAGGCGCAAGTACCGGAGCTATTCTAAGTTTGAGGACGAACTTTCACGAGGTATGGGGGATTGTAACGACCCGGAAAATTCTCTTAATATTTCTTTAAAATATTAAGCATGTCTAGATAATTTTCCGAGGGAACTAGAAATATTAACACGAATTTTAGGCTAGAAATCCATGTTTTTCCATTTAAATTGGGGGAAAAAGGCCCTGATGGGCCTTATACGGGCTTTCTAGCACCATGATTATTGGTAAATTCTAGGTAAAAATTTATAGAAATATAAAGAGATTTTGATGGGAAATATTAACATAATTATGGGGAAATTTTTAGAGGATTTTTGAAATATTAAAAAATAATAATAATAATAATAAAATACAAAAAAATTAGTGCATACACCAAGGATTGAACCTTGGACCTCTTGTTCAACCATGCATGCTCTAACCAATTCACCCAGCAAGGGAGTGCTATGAGGAAATGAAGTGGATTATGGTTAAGGCTTAGGAAAAATGAAGAGTCATCAACCATGACTCTTCATTTGCCTCCTTAATGTGTTATAAAGAGGGGGGTTTGGGAGTTTCTTTCTTCCTTCCATCAATTCCACCTCTCTTCTTCCTCCTCCCTCAAGCTGGCCGAAACTTCAAGGAAGGTTTTCCTTGAGAAAACATCACAAGAGGGCTTAATCTTCAAGTGTTAAGGGTCATCTACAAGGTTACAAGGGCAAAGGGTGATCAAGGGGCAACCAAAGTCTTCATCATCTTCCCTTTTTAAGGTCTAAAAACACAAATAACCCAAGGTAAGACCCCCTCACCTGTGGTGTAATGGTTTTTCCTTGATGCGGATATGATCTATGTTTTTATTTATGATCTAAGATGAAAATCCATGAAAAAGAAGTTAGGGTTTCGGCCACTTGCAAGTTTCATGGCTAGGTTTAGTTTCTAACTCTCAAATGATGGTTCTTATGATTTATTATGATGTAAGTGATGTTGGTGGTGATTTACATGAAATTTTACATGATTATAAGGCCTAATGAATTTCGGCCAAGAACCCTAACCCATGGTTGGACCTTGATCTAACCATTCAACATATAAGTTTTGGTTCCCTATGGCATGATGGGTAGAAATTATGTTTTATAGGAATTTTTCATGAACTTTAGGGACCCTTAATGTTTTGACCAAGGGCAAGAACTAGGGTTAAAGGATTAGGGTTGGCCTTAAGTACGGAATCAAATGTTTTCTATGGCCTAGTATGTATGTATGAGATGTTGTTTGGGGATTATGCAAAGTTTTCATGGACCTAGGGTTCCTTGGAGCTTTCGGCCAAGGACATAGCCTAGGGCTAGGGTTGGGTTAAAACTACAAAGATGCTTGTTTATAGGTTACTAAGATGTATGTTTAAGTATGATGGAAGAACTTCTATGTTAACCAAACCCTTAGTTTATATGTCATGAATTATATGTTAGGTCACTTGTGGTGATAACTCATAAATGTTTAGACATGTGCCATGATTTATGAATGATAGGTATGTATGCCATGATTTATGAATGATATGTATGTATGTCGTGCTTTATGAATAATTTGTATGTATGCCATGATTTATGAATGATATGTATGTATGTCATGCTTTATGAATAATTTGTATGTATGCCATGCTCATGAATATATGTACGTATGTCATGTTTAAGAATGAAAATGATGAAGGAAGTTAAAGTTCATGCCTTCGAGGCATAATTATGATATGGAATGAAAATGAAGGAAGAAGTTAAGGTTCATGCCTTCAAGGCATAACGATGAAGTTAAGTATGATGAATGAATGAATATGCTATGAATGATTATGAAGGAAGAAGCATGTGAAAGTATTTTATTTTATGAATGGGCTTGTATCGGACCTAAGTAAGGTCCACGGTTCTGGACTACCGATGAAGCTGTCCACGGTTCCGGACTACCGATGAAGCTGTCCACGGTTCCGGACTACCGATGAAGCTGTCCTTACGGTTCGGGACTACCGATGAAGCTGTCCTTACCCTAGTAGGTCGAGATTAGCTACCTCGTATTTACTTAGGGATGCGCGCATATGATGTATGAATGTGGTACAAGCCAGGGCCCAATGAATGTTATGATTATGTTTAAGTATTTAAAAGTACGATTTAAAACTAAGCATTCTTATGATATATGCATCTGCTACATGCATCCATCCATGATATACATTATGTTTATGAAAAGTATGTTTATGAAAAGTATGTCTATGCAAGGTATGTTGATGCAAAGTATGATAATGCAAAGTATGTTCATGTTAATTAGGATGCCATGATAATGTTTATTGTTCATGTTAATTATGATGTCATGATTATGTTTATTGTTCAGGTTAATTAGAATGCCATGATTATGTTTATATGTTCATGTTAATTATGATGTGATGATAATGTTTATTGTTCATGTTAATTATTATGTCATGATTATGTTTATTGTTCATGCTAATTTATGATGCCATGATTTATTTATATTTATGCTAAGTTAGGATGCCATGATTTTATTTACGTTCATGCTAATTTATGATGTCATGATTTTAATTATGTTCATGCCAAATTATAGTGCCATGATTTTATTTATGTACATGCCAGATTATAATGCCATGATTTTATTTATGTTCATGCTAATTTATGATGCCATGATTTATTTATGTTCATGCTAAGTTAGGATGTCATGATTTTATTTATGTTCATGCAAATTTAAGATGTCATGATTTAATTTATATTCATGCCAAATTTTAATGTCATGATTTTATTCATGTTCACGTTAGACTATGATGTCATGATGATATCTATGTTCATGCTGATGCCATGATGATGTCTATGTGCATGTTTATACGACGTATGGATTTTGTGAGTAGGAAAAGGGTCTTACTAAGCCTCCGTGCTTATAGTTTTATTTTCTTATACCGCAGATTAAGCAAGAGATTTCAAAGGAAGCAGCAGGAGAGGCAAGACTATGTGTGTGTGGTAGTGACATGGCCAAGAGTCCCTCTCATTTCACTGATTGCATGTTTTGTTATCTTACAATACTTATGTTGGTTATGCTCTACATATGATAGCTATGCCTATGAAACAACCTACTACTTATGAAGTTATGGATAAAACTACTTGCTACCTGAAATGCTTATGAATGAATTATGGAAAGTAAATAATCATGATGCTATGCATGCTGGTAATAGGTTACCTGAAATGCCCATGAAAGCTTATGAATGTGTTACGAAAAGTTGATATCATGATGCTAGATAGGTGTATATGATTTAAGCACTAATTGTATGGTTAAAAGCATGTGAAAAAGAATTTATGATTCCGCTGCATTAAGAGGTTTTATATGCACATGTATGTTTAGCGTAACGCCGCTTTATGAGGAAAAAAAAACGGGCGTTACAGCAGGTTCCTCACTATGATCGATCAGGACGGAGCCTGATCGGTATGGCCATGGTCTGATCGGTCTGGTGACCGATCAGGAGGTTGCCTGATCAGTCCGGTGACCGATCAGGAGGTCTGGACTGCGAAGCTCAGAAATCGCCCTTTAAAGGGGTGGATCGGTTGGGTGATCGATCCACAATCTGGGATCGGTCTGGTGATCGATCCAGGAGAGTCCAAAGAAATCGCGATTTCTAATCGAGCGTTGGGGACCGATCAGGACGAAGCCTGATCGGTCTGGACCCAGCCTGATCAGTCTTGTGACCAATCAGGAGGCGCTCTGATCGGTTCGGTGACCGATCACTTTAATTCAAATTGCACTGTCAGACGCTCTGATCGCGTCTGAACGTATCCGATTCGCTGCTACTTACATCTGATACTTGATTTACTGTGTGATACGCTGCTCTAACAGTCTGATTAAGCTGCAGGTGACAGGGGAGGATTCAAACACTCAAGGAGGGTCAATGGAGAGCTTTCCTTGGAGCAAGTTTGTCCGTTTTTCCATCTCAAGTTGCAACGGCCGAGCTACAGACTGGAGCTGAGACTGGAGCTTGGCTGAGGGAAGCTCAGGGAGTCCAGGGATAGCTCAGTGGTAGCTGGCGTTGGCAGATGAGCAGCTGGGAGCTGCAGGGATGGTGTCATCTGTTGCTTGGTGGAGAAACAAAAGGAGAAGACGACTTCGGCTGAAGTAGAGAAGTCTTTGACAGTTTTTCTGTGTTGAGCTTGCTGAAGTTCTTGCTGCGCTTTGTGTTTCTCCACAACTTGCTTGCTGTGTTTCTGAAGTCTTTATCACTTTGAGCAAGCAACCACAATTGAGAAGTAACCAACTCTTACGTAAGTGCTGGGAGGAAAGAACAAGGAGCTTGGAGTCCAACAGTGAGAAGACACGAAGGAGGGAGTCCTTGCGTGTGATCGTCGCTGGGTGGAGCTCGGGATAAGCTCGCTGTGCTCTTGTCCTTGCTAGGTGCTGAGTAAGAGTATTCTCTGTGTTTCATTAAGCTTAAATCTATATTCTTGTTTGAAACGTTGTGGAGAGGTTTCTCCACCGAGAAGGAGGTTGCGTTATATCCGGTGAACACCGGGGCTTGATCTGCCGACGATCAAGGGATCGCCCACCTTAAGGGCACACCAAGGAGTAGGGGTAAGTTATCCCCGAACATTGTAAACCCTCTTGTTAGCGATCTTGGTAGCTGTCTTTGTTTGCTTTCATCTCTGTTTTTAGTTTACTTCACTGCTTTGTTTTCCTTTGCTTCTTCCGCTGTGCTACTGATAAGTTGAGTGCAGAAATCTTGATAAGTGTTTGAAGTCAGAGAGATTGGCTATATTCACCCCCCCCCTCTCTAGCCATCCGTTTCCAACAAGTGGTATCAGAGCTTGGGGCTCTGTTTACGGCTTAACATCCGAGAGTTATCAACAAGATGGCATTGAGAGAAGGCTTCTCCACCACCCGACCTCTATTCTTTGATGGCCCTGACTTTCAATATTGGAGATCAAAGATGGAATACTATTTGAAGATGGACATCCATACTTGGTTCACGGTGAAGGAGGGATTCACCCCTCCGAAGGATGATGAAGGTAAAGAACTTGAGTCATGGAGGTGGACTGCTGAACAAACTCGGAAGAGTGAAGCCGACGCGAAGGCGGTTGTCACTCTACAATGTGGGATGAACAAAGACCAACTCATCAAGGTTGGTCCCTTCACAAGTGCAAAGGACTTGTGGAACAAACTCATCGAGCTTCACGAGGGCACCCGGGACTCAAGAATTGCCAAGAGGGACTTGTTCCTCAATCAACTCCAAAATCTCTCCATGAAGGAGAATGAATCGGTAAGTGAGCTTCATAGCCGGTTCAAGGAAGTCCTCAATGGGCTTCATTCGATTGATGAAAAGGTCGAGAATCGCGACCTTGTGAGGTATGTCTTGAAAGCATTTCCAAGGAATGCTTTGTGGTCATCCATGGTGGATGCCTACAAAGTATCCAAGGATCTATCTATTGTAAAGTTAGATGATTTATTTTGTGAGATGGAATTGCATGAAATGGCTAACAAAGGCCCCAAGGAGAAGGGGATTGCCTTAGTTGCAGGTGACCAGTCAAACAAGAAGAAGAAGGAGAAGGAGGTCTCCTCATCTTCATCCTCTTCCGAATCCGAGTCCTATTCCGAGGAAGATGGCAGTGGCTCCTCATCCTCCGAGATGGTGAACTTTGTGCGAAGGATGATGTGAAGGGATCGACGTTTCAAGAGTAGAGGTAACACTAGTGAATCCAAACTTGATAAGACTAATGCATCTTGCTTTGAGTGTGGTAGGAAAGGGCATTTTAAGAATGAATGTCCAAACTTAAGAAGGAGGAGAAATCCAAAAAGAAAGAAGAAAAATCCAAGAAGAAGAAGAAGGCCTTGAAGGCCACTTGGGATAAGTCATCGTTAAGCTCATCCGATGAAGAGAAGGAGGAGAAGAGCACAAGGCATGTGGCACTCATGGCTCTTGGAGAGGAGAGCAGAGATCAATATTCAAGCTCATGAAACGCGGCTTCATCATCTTCGGATGATGAAGAGGTAACTTCTCCCGAGCTTGAAAAGTGTTATAGAGCAATTGCATGTTTAACTAGGATGCTTAAGAAGTCAAAAAATAAAGTTAAAGCATTGCAATTAGAAATTGATCAATTGAAATTATCTAGAGATGATAATATTGATGATTTGCATGTTGAATTGTTAGAAGATGAAATTAAATCTTTGAAATATGAGATTGAAAATTTGAAATCCTCTAAGGTTGAGGAAGCAAATGATTTGCATGATGACTTACTGGTAGAAGAGAACAAATCATTGAAGATTGAAGTTGAGAAGCTCAAGAATATTCTTGGGAAATTCTCAACTAGCTCTAAGACCCTAGATATGATCCTAAATGCCCAAAGGGCAGTTTACAATAGGGCCGGTATTGGTTACCGTCCTAAGGAACCCTCATTTGTGTCTCTCATGTCTAGGACTGATATGAGACAATCTAGGACACCCAAGACCCAAAAGAAAGTTGTCAAGGCATGGGTGCCTAAGTCATGTATAGTTGATGCTTTAGGTCCCAAGGTTTGGGTACCTAAAACTTCTATTTTTCGAATTGTGTAGGTTATGATTAAGGGGGAGCATCTATCAACTTGGTTCGTTGATAGTGGATGCTCCAAACACATGACCGGGGATAGATCATTGTTTACCACACTTCACAAGAAAAGTAGAGGTAATGTATCATTTGGTAACAATGGTAGTCTTAAGGTCATAGGGATAGGAGACATTCAAATATCCGAATGTCTTAGAATTTCAAATGTCCTTCTAGTCAAGGGGATGAAATTTAATCTCCTAAGTGTGAGTCAATTGTGTGACACGGGTTACACAATTGACTTCCAACCAAGTCAATGTCTAGTTAACAACATGACACCTTGGACACAGTACTAGTAGGAACAAGAGTAGACAATATTTATCAAGTTTCATTTAAAAGTGCTACTAATGTTTCCGCTAAGTGTTTCATGTCCAAAGAAGAAGAGTCCACCTTTTGGCACCGAAGGCTAGCACATGTGAACATGAAGAACATCCGGAAGTTGGCCAACAAGGGATTAGTCCGTGGCTTACCAAGCATCAAGTATGAGAAAGACAAACTTTGTGATGCATATCAAATGGGTAAGCAAACAAAATCTACACATAAAGGTAAAAGCACTGTAAGTACTTCTACTGCATTAGATTTACTTCACATGGATCTATTTGATTGTAGTACCATCATATCTTTGAATGGAAGTAGATATTATTTTGTGATCATTGATGACTTCACTAGATATACATGGACCTACTTTTTAAAATATAAGGACCAAACCTTAGATGTTTTCATTTCTTTTTGTAGAAGAGTTGAAAATGAAAAATCATTAACAATTAAGACAATCAGAAGTGATCATGGAGGTGAATTTCAAAATCAAAGGTTTTTAGAATTTTGTCAAGATAGGGGTTCTAGACATGAGTTCTCTACTCCTAGAACACCACAACAAAATGGTGTTGTAGAGAGGAAAAATCGTGTACTTCAAGAGGCTGCACGAAGCATGCTTAATGAGTACTCACTTCCGAGTTACTTATGGGCTGAAGCTGTGAATACAGCTTGCTATGTGCAAAACCGGGTCCTCATTCATAGGTTTTTAGGAAATACTCCCCATGAACTTTGGTTTGGAAAACCACCTACGGTGAAACACCTTCGGGTGTTTGGTTGTAAGGTGTTCATTCTAAACACCAAGGACCACCTTGGGAAGTTCACGGCAAAGGCTGATGAAGGGATACTGTTGGGACCGGGTGCATGTTGACAAGGATACGAGTTCGTAAAATTCAAAATTTTTCGTGCAGCGGAAGAGTTTGCATAAAATAATTTCCTAAATTATTTTAACTTCGTATCTAGCATGCAACCCTATGGTGTGTTGACATAATCATAAAATAAAATTTTACGGAAAAGTAAACTAATTTTCTTTTATACCTCGCGTATCTCGAAGAAAAGGGACGAGATCCAACCGTAGCGTCCCTTGGAAGCTCCGCCTCTATTCGCGTCCACGCCGAGTTCTCTTCAGGATGACTTCGCAAAGTCACGAGTTTTGTGCCGACGAGAACTACTAGATTCTCTATGGGCACAACAAACAAAATCAAGAGAGGAAAGGAAAACTAACCACCAAGAATTAACGGAATCGAATTCCGAGAGAGAGGGAGATGAGATCCGCTTCTTCTACTTCTTGGTTTGGTTTCTCCTTCTTGTTGAAGCTCACTGCAACTCACCCATGGGAGGGAGGAGCTTTGGCCCTAGGTCCTCAAGAGGGTGCCGGCCCTAATTGGCCAAGAGGGCGCCGGCCCTAGGTGGGGAGAAGGGAAGGAGAAGAGGAGAAATTAAGAGAGAGAGGGAGAACTCTATGATAAGTTAATTAGTAATAAGGGCTAGCCTTTGGTTCCTTTATATAGTAGCAACTCCTTTGCTAAGTCTCCCTCTAAATCGAATTAACGGAATTAACGGAATTAGTTATAAGAAATTTATCTTATAAATTTTCTTATTAATTATTCCGTTTAAACCGACTCTTTATTATAAACCAATTTATAATAAAACTAATTCTTCTTCTCTTTAATTTATAGAATAAATTTTATAAGAAATTTATAAACTTTCTTATTATGGAAAAATCAATTCATAATTGATTTTATAAAATTAAAATAAACCAATTCATGGATTATTTTAATCTTCCATAAAAGAATAAATTTCTATAAATTTTATTTATATAAATTTCTCTATACAAATTTATTTATCCATAATTTATAAAATAAATCGCACTAGATTTATTTTATTAATTAAACCAAAATTAATTGGTTTTCTCCTCTTATTGTGGCCGGCCACCAAAGGGGGTTTTGACACCCTCTTTGGTCGGCCAAACCAACCCGAACCGCCGCGAATTAAACTCATTTAATTCGCCCAAAAAGCCTTCAAAAGACTTCGCCCTTTTTAGCTTCCATTGCGCCTCTAATTAACTCAGATTCGACTTATTTCTCTTGATCGGAAAATTCAATTTTCAACTCGTTTTAAATCCCTCAGATTACTCGTAGTGCGTGTGACTAAATAGGCTTTTGATTTATGTTGGCCGTCTATAATCAACCATTTATAGAACGATCATGAGTGGCACCTAGTATTACATCATGATCCCCAATTAATCGAATGATCAACGGTTTGACCTCAGAAGAAATTATTCTGAAACCCTTCAGCAGCTCTAATGAATCGTGCATCATTCCCTTCACCACCTTATACCCACTTGGTTCAGGACACGGTCAATGGTGTCAGTCCCCACTAGGCTGACTACGTCACACCTAGCCCAAGTAGTGTCTTCCTCGTCCTTTGGATTTCTAATTACTCTCATGTATTTAAGAGACTCGCACTCTAAACATGATATACTCTGGCCAGAGGTTTTGAGTAACAATCCAACGATAGGCCTGGGTATACATCTCCTCGCAAGGAGTGGTGAATCCTTTGTAGGTTGTTCAAACATCTTCGGGCACTTCAGCTTATACCCAATCATCCTGGGTCCACACCTCCTTGGAGATGCTTGCTTAAGATGTTAAAGTATAAGTCTCCATGACCAAGATGACTTGAACACCGCAAGTCAAAGGAATATCGCACTTAAGCTGCAGTAAGAACTTCATTGACAAATCTATGTAGATTACCATATGAAGTTTTACAGCTAGTCACTCCAATGAACTAGTTCCCTTAACTAGCATCCATGTTTATCTCCGGACATCCCAATGTCACCAGCCAGTGAGAATCAGCTGATTAGAGAATAACCCATGCTAGTCTCAACAGAATTGATAGTGTCCGTTTTTATCAATTCATCGACTAGGGATATTTTCAATACTTCACATTTGCACATTTAGAGATAATCACAAGTTGTGATCCCATCACAAATTCTCTTATGCTGTGAGTTGTATTGCGGACATTCAGTAGATGAGTTTAAGATCCCAATCAAATACACAGATATGTATACTCAAATAGTGAATTATCATTTATTAAAATAAATGTTTACAATCATAAGGCGATTGCCTTAGGACACTTCTCTCATATCACTAACAAACTCCCACTTGGCCTAATGCCAATCGCTACGGTATCCAATACCACAGGCTCTAACATGACCCTCAAACTTGTTTTGAGGCAAGGCCTTAGTTAAATGATCCGCTAAATTCCTTTCAGTGGGAATTTTCTCAATTTGTATGTCATTCCTACTTATAATCTCTCTAATCAGATGATAGCGGCGAAGCACGTGTTTGGATCGTTGATGAGACCTTGGTTCCTTCGCTTGTGCAATAGCTCCATTGTTGTCGCAGTAAACCGGCACTGCTTCATCAATGGTTGGAACCACACCAAGTTCTGAGACAAACTTCTTGATTCAAACTGCTTCCTTTGCTGCTTCCGAAGCTGCGATATATTCCGCTTCCGTGGTAGAATCCGCTACGGTGTCTTGTTTGGAACTTTTCCAACTTACTGCGCCTCCATTCAAAGTAAATACGTATCCAGACTGTGATTTGGAGTCATCCTTATCTGTCTGGAAACTGGCATCTGTATACCCACGTATTACCATATCTCCTTCTCCATATATTAGGAACACATCCTTAGTTCTTCTTAAGTACTTAAGGATTGTCTTGACAGCCGCCCAATGATCCATTCCTGGATCCGACTGGTATCTGCTTGTGACACTCAAAGCATATGATACATCGGGCCTTGTACATAACATAGCATACTTGATAGATCTTATTGCGGATGCATAGGGAATCTTATTCATGCAAATCCTCTCGTCATTTATGCGCGGACACATAGACTTCGAAAGGTTGATCCCATGCCTGATGGGAAGGTAACCTTTCTTGGATTCCGACATGCTAAACCTTTTTAGCACTCGGTCTATATATGTAGACTGCGAAAGACCGAGCAACTGTTTTGATCTATCTCTATAGATCCTAATCCCAAGGATATAGGTTGCTTCTCCCAGGTCTTTCATGGAGAAAGTTTTGGACAACCAAATTTTAACTGTCTGTAAAACTGATATATCGTTTCCTATAAGTAAGATGTCATCGACATATAATACTAGGAATACGACTGCACTCCCACTAACCTTCTTGTACACACAAGGTTCGTCAAGATTTTGTGAGAAATCAAACTCTTTGATTGTCTCATCAAAACGGATGTTCCAGCTCCTAGATGCTTGCTTCAGTCCATATATGGATCGTCGAAGCTTGCATACTTTGGTTTTATCAATCGATGTGAAACCTTCAGGTTGTATCATGTATACATCCTCAAGCAGGTTTCCATTAGGGAAAGCTGTTTTCACATCCATTTGCCATATCTCATGATCATAATGAGCTGCTATGGCTAGGAGCATCCGAATGGATTTAAGCATAGCTACTGGCGAATAGGTTTCGTCATAATCAATTCCTTGTTTCTGACGATATCCTTTTGCCACTAATCTATCCTTAAAGGTAACAACATTACCTTCCATGTCGGTTTTCTTCTTGAAAACCCACTTGCACCCTATGGGTTTAATCCCTTCAGGTGGGTTAACCAAGTCCCATACTTGGTTTTGGTACATGGAATCCATTTCCGACTTCATGGCCTCAAGCCATTTGTCCCTTTCTGAACTTTTCAGAACATCTTCATAACTGATAGGTTCGTCATCACCAATGAGCAACACGTCGTTCGATTCACTTACGAGAAATCCGTATCTCTCTGGAATGTTGCGTGTCCTATCAGACCTACAAAGAGGTGGTGTAGTTTTAGGTTCAACTGATAGCTCATCACTATGAATTATCGGTTGTGGGTCTAGACTAGGTGTCTCTTTAATGTCTATTGGAGTCTCTTGAACTTCATCAAGCTCAATGCTACTCCCACTGTTTTCTTGTAAAAGAAATTCTTTTTCTAGAAATACAGCATGCCTTGAAACAAACACCTTTTGTTCCAAGGGATGATAGAATTGGTAACCCTTCGTTTCCTTAGGGTATCCAATAAATAGACATTTATCAGACTTAGCATCCAATTTGTCTGATACAACCCGCTTCACATAAGCAGGACAACCCCATATCTTAAGGTGAGTTAAGTGAGGTTTCTTACTATTCCAAATCTCATATGGAGTAGTAGAGACTACCTTGGTCGGGACTCTGTTTAGCAAGTAAATAGCTGTCTTAAGTGCATAACCCCAAAAGGATTTTGGAAGAGTTGCATGATTCATCATAGACCTAACCATATCCATCAAGGTTCGGTTTCGCCTCTCAGATACACCATTATGTTGTGGTGTATACGGCGGAGTCCATTGGGATAATATCCCATTGTCCCTAAGATAATCTTGGAACTCTTGACTTAAGTATTCTCCACCCCGATCGGATCGAAGTATTTTAATACTTTTGCCAAGTTGTTTCTCTACTTCATTTCTAAATTCTTTGAATTTATCAAAAGCTTCAGATTTGTGTTTCATCAAGAACACATAACCGAATCGTGAGTGATCATCGATAAAGGTGATGAAGTAGTTATAGCCTCCTTGTGCTTGAGTTGACATTGGTCCGCATACATCGGTATGTATTAGACCAAGCAACTCTCCCACTGGATTACCTTTTCCGAGAAAGGGTAATTTGGTCATCTTGCCTTTCAAGCACGATTCGCATGTATCAAATGAACCGGGTTCAAATGATTCCAAAATTCCACATCGGTGTAATTCGGTCATGCGTTTCTTACTTATATGGCCAAGACGACAGTGCCACGTGTAGGAGTCTATTTGATTATCTATTCGAGAACGTTTGTTGCTAACTTCGATATTGAAAACGTCACTGGATAAATCTAACGTGTAGATGCCATTGCGCAAAGTTCCATTTCCATAAAGAATGCCATTTAAAGTTATGTAACAACAATTGTTACTAAAAGTTAAATGATAACCTTTTTCATTCAAACATGAAATAGATACAATGTTCTTTATTAATGAAGGAACAAAGTAACAATTATCCAATTCTAAGATACGTCCAGTCGGGAGCTTTAGCAAATATGTTCCGATGGCAACAGCAGCAATCTTTGCTCCATTTCCAACTCTCAAATTCGCTTCTCCCTTGACGAGTCTTCTTCTATTCCTTAGCCCCTGTATGTCATTACATATATGTGAGCCACACCCAGTATCAAGTACCCAGGTATTTGAGGAAATAGAGTGACATTCAATAACGAAGATACCTGAAGAGGATGGGGCATCGGATGCCTTCTTCTTCATGGACTCAAGATAAATCTTGCAATTTCTTCGCCAGTGACCTTCCTTGCCACAGTGATGGCAAGTGCCTTTTGGTTTCTTTTCAGTCTTTTTGGCCTTTTTCTTCTTTCCCTTATTCTGTTCTTTGGCCTTCCTCTTAGAACCTTTCTTCGAGGAACCAACTAACAGTACCACCTTTTGATCCGGCTTTACAGAAGGCTCTACAGTCTTCAGCAGGTTGATCAACTCAGGAATGGTAGTCTCCAGTTTGTTCATCCGATAGTTCTTCACAAATTGTGAATAACTTTTGGGCAAACAATTCAGAATTAAGTCAATACTTAGTTCATGATCCATTGCAAAATCGAGTGCATTCAGTCGCTCAATGTACCCCAACATCTTTAACACAAACTGCGAAGCAGAAGTGCCTTCCTGCATCTTAGTGGTGAAGAGGAGTCTGGAGACCTCGAACCTTTCGGATCTCGCCTGCTCTTCAAACAACTCATGAAGATGAAGATGATGGTATAAGCATCCATATGCTCATGCTGCTTTTGCAACTCAGGTACCATAGAGGCTAGCATGATGCAACTCGCAAGTTCAGAATCGATCACATGTTTCTGATGGGCCAACAATTGGTCCGGAGTTGCATTTTCTGGAGGACTTTTGGGAAGTGCTTCTTCAAGGACATAAGCAAGCTTTTCTGCCTTAAGGACTATCCTCAGGTTTCGAAGCCAGTCCATGAAGTTCGGCCCAGTCAGTTTATTGGTGTCCAAAATGGAACGCAGGTTTATTTGAGTAGACATGATCGAGTGATTATCCTAGAAATACAAATTGAGATTATGTGAGAAGATTGATTAAATAATGTATCAACATACATAAATTAAATCCTATTTATTTTACGAATTGAATCACCCTTATTATCAATTCGGGAGATCGTAGGAACATCTCCAAATAGGTTGATATCCAACCATAGATAAGAACCACCATGGCTGTGGCCATCAAGTTTTTCTTAGCTATGAAGGTAGGTAATTTTACCGATTACACATCACATATATGTAACTATCACTTTATGCTATCAACTAATTGAATGTTTGCATAAATCATTGGGTTGTTAACTCATTAACAAGTATGTATCATTATACATAGCACCCAACTGCACCTCTCTTTACATCGACCTTGGCTGTGGCACAACAAATCGATGCTCCAAGCTTAAGGCTGACCCATTAATCAAGAAATAGTTTTAACATGGTTGGAGCTCATTCAACTGCTTAGTCAGGCTTGGATGTGTCCAACAACCAAAACTAATGATTGACCTCTGACTCGAACTATATTATTCATAAACTAATTCCATGGTTTGAACATGTTGAGGTTCAAGTCAGGCATGGATGTGTCCATCAACCCAATCGAGAAACAAAACTTCGGTTCTAACCATATTAATGGAAGGTGTTAGCCTTAATATTTTGTAAGGGGTTTTTGGGTCTCATCTTTTCTAAGCACATTCATGACATAGAATTATGTCATGACTAACGATTTCCTTAATAAAGTATGGATGTGACTTAATTTATCAAGTCTCATGAATTAAATTAGGAACCGGATTTCCTAATTATAATTTCATACTTTATTAAAGGAATTGTTTTGGGAGACAATTTCCTAAATTGTCATAATTAATTTCGGAAATAATATGTTCAAGACTTTTGATTTCTCTAAATCAAATCTTATTAAATTAAGAGACAAATCCCTTAATTCAACTACATATTATTTTCATGAAAATCTTATTTAAGAATACTCTATAGGAAACTATTTTCCTAATTAATTTTGGAGACAACAATATGTAAGAGCATCACCTCTTCAACATATTTTATTCATGGATTAATTAATTACAACAAATTGTTTTCTAAGGGTGGCTCCCCGAGGCTCAGATACCCAAAGAAAAGTAATGTGTTGTAAATCTAATTGGACGGCTCCCGAGGCTCAATCCAAATCAAACATGACAATTTCAATTAAAATTGGGAAATTAAATTACAGCAACTAACTTTAAATTGGACGGCTCCCCGAGGCTCAATCCAAAATAAAGATTTTGTTGTCAATTTAAAAACCAATTCAAATTTAATTGTCAATTAACTGTCCATGAATTTGTCTAGACTTTCTCAAAAGAAAGTGCCCAAAATTGCGAGATTTCAAAATTAATTTTTCAGAATAATTGTAAGTTTCTGGTAAAAGGAAACTTACATATTTCCAAAAATTGGAAAATTTCTAAAATAGAAAATTTTCCAAAATTTGGAAAGTTTCCAAAGATGGGATGTTTTCACAATTATCATAAAATTTTAGAAACTAGAAAATTCCAAACGTTTGCGAAATTTCATGAAGATTTCCAAACTTTGAAATTTCTAAATCTAAAATCTATTATAATTTGAAAGTTTCCATAATTGAAAATTTTTCCGAAATTGAGATCATGACAAAGTGTTCCGCAAAATAATTATATGATAATGTCGAACACTAACCGGCTCTGATACCACTGTTGGGACCGGGGTGCATGTTGACAAGGATACGAGTTCGTAAAATTCAAAATTTTTCGTGCAGCGGAAGAGTTTGCATAAAATAATTTCCTAAATTATTTTTAACTTCGTATCTAGCAAGCAACCCTATGGTGTGTTGACATAATCATAAAATAAAATTTTGTGGAAAAGTAAACTAATTTACTTTTATACCTCGCGTATCTCGAAGAAAAGGGACGAGATCCAACCGTAGCGTCCCTTGGAGGCTCCGCCTCTATTCGCGTCCACGCCGAGTTCTCTTCGGGATGACTTCGCAAAGTCACGAGTTTTGTGCCAACGAGAACTACTAGATTCTCTATGGGCACAACAAACAAAATCAAGAGAGGAAAGGAAAACTAACCACCAAGAATTAACGGAATCAAATTCCGAGAGAGAGGGAGATGAGATCCGCTTCTTCTACTTCTTGTTTGGTTTCTCCTTCTTGTTGAAGCTCACGGCAACTCACCCATGGGAGGGAGGAGCTTCGGCCCTAGGTCCTCAAGAGGGCGCCGGCCTAATTGGCCAAGAGGGCGCCGGCCCTAGGTGGGGAGAAGGGAAGGAGAAGAGGAGAAATTAAGAGAGAGAGGGAGAACTCTATGATAAGTTAATTAGTAATAAGGGCTAGCCTTTGGTTCCTTTATATAGTAGCAACTCCTTTGCTAAGTCTCCCTCTAAACCGAATTAACGGAATTAACGGAATTAGTTATAAGAAATTTATCTTATAAATTTTCTTATTAATTATTCCGTTTTAACCGAGTCTTTATTATAAACCAATTTATAATAAAACTAATTCTTCTTCTCTTTAATTTATGGAATAAATTTTTATAAGAAATTTATAACTTTCTTATTATGGAAAAATCAATTCATAATTGATTTTATAAAATTAAAATAAACCAATTCATGGATTATTTTAATCTTCCACAAAAGAATAAATTTCTATAAATTTCTCTATACAAATTTATTTATCCATAATTTATAAAATAAATCGCACTAGATTTATTTTATTAATTAACCAAAATTATTGGTTTTCTCCTCTTATTGTGGCCAGCCACCAAAGGGGGTTTTGACACCCTCTTTGGCCGGCCAAACCAATCCGAACCGCCGCGATTAAACTCATTTAATTCGCCCAAAAAGCCTTCAAAGACTTCGCCCTTTTTAGCTTCCATTGCGCCTCTGATTACTCAGATTCGACTTATTTCTCTTGATCGAAAAAATCCAATTTTTAACTCGTTTTAAATCCCTCGGATTACTCGTAGTGCGTGTGACTAAATAGGCTTTCGATTTATGTTGGCCGTCTATAATCAACCATTTATAGAACGATCATGAGTGGCACCTAGTAGTACATCATGATCCCCAATTAATCGAAAGATCAACGGTTTTGACCTCAGAAGAAATTATTCTGAAACCCTTCAGCAGCTCTAATGAATCGTGCCTCATTCCCTTCACCACCTTATACCCCACTTGGTTCAGGACACGGTCAATGGTGTCAGTCCCCACTAGGCTGACTATGTCACACCTAGCCCAAGTTAGTGTCTTCCTCGTCCTTTGGATTTCTAATTACTCTCATGTATTTAAGAGACTCGCACTCTAAACATGATATACTCTGGCCAGAGGTTTTGAGTAACAATCCGACGATAGGCCTGGGTATACATCTCCTCGCAAGGAGTGGTGAATCCTTTGTAGGCTGTTCAAACATCTTCGGGCACTTCGGCTTATACCCAATCATCCTGGGTCCACACCTCCTTGGAGATGCTTGCTTAAGATGTTAAAGTATAAGTCTCCATGACCAAGATGACTTGAACACCGCAAGTCAAAGGAACATCGCACTTAAGCTGCAGTAAGAACTTCATTGACATATCTATGTAGATTACCATATGAAGTCTTACAGCTAGTCACTCCAATGAACTAGTTCCCTTAACTAGCATCCATGTTTATCTCCGGACATCCCAATGTCACCAGCCAGTGAGAATCAGCTGATTAGAGAATAACCCATGCTAGTCTCAACAGAATTGATAGTGTCCGTTTCTATCAATTCATCGACTAGGGATATTTCAATACTTCACAATTGCACATTTAGAGATAATCACTAGTTGTGATCCCATCACAAATTCTCTTATGCTGTGAGTTGTATTGCGGACATTCAGTAGATGAGTTTAAGATCCCAATCAAATACACAAACATGTATACTCAAATAGTGAATTATCATTTATTAAAATAAATGTTTACATCATAAGGCGATTGCCTTAGGACACTTCTCTCATATCACTAACAGA